>CM077152.1:191624418-191715790 GCA_039583875.1 Platanthera guangdongensis
CCCAACAGCGCAGGGTGAGCATCGATGCCCCTACCGACCAGGCATGTGCCGATCAGGAAGCATTGGAGAGTATCAGCAATACTCGCCTTATTAGCGACCTCCAGTTAGCAATACTCGCCGAGCAACATAGATAGCCGCCAAGTAGAACTCGCCAACAACCGAGTCAAGGCGCCGACAGGATGCAGGTGGCGAGCGCAGGACTGAGTCTCTTCGCCCAGAAACTCCCCTGGTTTTGTCTATAAATAGGACCCCCAGGGGTACCAGGAATAACACCTTGAGACCCCCCCCCCCACCACCACCACCACCATTTTGGCACTAGCTTCTCTTTTTGTGGTGTCTTCCTCGTACCTAGCTCAGCCATCTTTAGTTGTGTAGTGAAACTTATAAGTTTCCATGTACGTGGTGGGACCTCCCTGCTGTAACGTCTGTGTTGGGTCCATTACCCACAATGTTCCCTAGATTGGATTTGAAGAGACATCTCCATCAACAGTAAGAGCATAGTTGTATTTGATGTTGTTTAAGCTCATCATGTGCAGGATGTTCCATGGAAAAAAGTCTAGTGATGTGACAAGTGGTCATATGGCAGAAAGGTGGACACCAAGAGAAGATGTTGGAAAGACAGGAATTTGCCTAAGTTAAGGAACAGTTGACATTGCAGCTAAGTCCACAAGCGTTGAGTGAAACAAACTCACTCAACGTCAGAGGTAAGAAAGAATGTTGATAAGTCAGAAATATGGCTAAGTAGTTTGGCGTTGAGTGATGAAGACACACCCAACGCCATACAGCAAAAAGGCTGTAAAGTTGAACTTAGTCGATCTTAGTTCAGGAATTCGTCGAACTAAGTTCAGAGATCGTCGAGCTGAGCTCACCAGTCGTCGAGTTAAGATCAGAGTTTAAGATTCTGAGTTCTTCGGGCTCAGTTCAGGAATTCGTCGAACTAAGTTCAGAGTTCGTCGAGCTGAGCTCACCAATCGTCGAGTTAAGTTCAGAGTTTGAGACTCTGAGTTCGTCTAGCTCAGTTCAGAAAATTCGTCGAACTGAGTTCAGAGTTCGTCGAGCTGAGCTCGTCATTCGTCGAACTCAGTTCAGTTAGTCGAACTAAGTTCAGAAATTATGCTAAGGCAAAAAACATTGAGTGATGAAGACACACTCAACGCTCTCAACGCCAGAGAAGCAGGAACATTTTGCCTAAGGCAAAAGCGTCGAGACAGTTGAGACAGCTGAGAAACTCAATGCAAAAGCGCTGAGAGAAATGTTGGTCTCAGCAAAACCGCTGAGACAGGAGTTAGTCTCAGCACAACCACTGAGACAAGTGTTGGTCTCAGCACAACTGCTGAGACAAGTATTGGTCTCAGCACAACCGCTGAGACAAGTGTTGGTCTCAGCACAACCGCTGAGACAACTGTTTGTCTCAGCTGAGAACAAGAAAACACTGAGACAGTTAAACAGAAAAATGGTTCAGACAAAAAGTGTTGAGTGGAGGTTGTTCACTCAACACTGTCAACGCCTAGTGAAGACAGAATTTTGTCTAAGGAGTTTGACATTGAGTGATGCTCACACACTCAACGTCAAGCAGCAGATAGCTGATAAAGCAAGTTGACGTTGAGTGAAGCTGAATCACTCAACGCTTAGAAACAAATTTCAATTCTAAGTAGTTTGGCGTTGAGTGAAGGTTACTCTCTCAACGCCATGAGACAGTAAATCTGTCTAAGTGTTTCGGCGTTGAGTGATGCTTACTCACTCAACGCCTATGCTAATGTTTTTTTATTTTTGGCTAAGTCCACAGCTGATGACGTCAGCAAGTCAACGAGTCAACATATTTCAAATTAGTGGCGGGATGGCTACAGTACGCGACAAATGTTGTCGCAGACCTACTGTACGACAGTTGGCGTTAAAACAAGATTGCTGCTGGACATTAAATGTGTGGGGCTCACTGCTCAATCTTGTTGCTGGCCATTAAACGTGTGGGGCCCACTGCTCAAGAGCCGTTGGGTCAAAACCAATAAAAGGAAAGAGGCGTACTGAAGAAGACAGACTTCGGGAAAAAGCAATCAGACAGTTCTTTTTCTCCGCCATTGTTGTGGTGCCGAATACAGGAAGCTCAAGTTAGAAAGACAAAGAGCAAGTTAGCTGTTGGTATCAACATCTTCAACAACAAGATAGTTGGTGTGATCTTCATCTGCATCAGCAAGTTAGCTCAGAGGGATTCTCTGAGAAAAAGGTAACAGCTTAGATCGACCCTTACTGCAGGTGCTTCACAGACCCAGCCAACAAATACTAAAGATCATTCTCTTGGGGAGCTGTGAAGAAGGAGATAGGGCTGAGCAGTTGACTCCGTTCATAAAGGGGCAGAGAAGCTAATATGCAAGTTACTTCCAGCACAGGCCAAAGCAATATCTTCATCCTTGTTGCTGTGAATAAAGGAGGAGGGCTGAGATTCTTCCAGCTCAGGTTGCAGCAAGATCTGCTGCAGTTACATCTCTAGTTCCAGCTGGATAAAATTTCTGGTGCTGAGAAAAGTAAGTTAGGTCTAATTATTTTCTTAGTCCAGATAAGTAGACTCAGGAAATATATTTTTTGGAGTTAAGTTTGGGCTGAGTTTATCTCAGTCTAGGTAGATTAGCACAGTGAAATTTCACTTGTGGCCAATCATCACTCCAACCCACTTTCATCATGTAGGATCCAAGTGTGGATCTGAGCAGTAAAAGGTCTTTGTGATCTGAGGTTTGGCTTAGTGCCGAGTGAAAGGTCTTCGTGACCTGAGATTTGGCTTAGTGCCGAGTGAAAGGTCTTTGTGAGCTGAGGTTTGGCTTAGTGCCGAGTGAAATGTCTTTGTAACCTGTGGTTTGGCTTTGTGCCGAGTAAAAGGTCTTTGTGACCTGTGGTTTGGCTTAGTGCCTAAGTGGTAGGTCTGTGTGACCTGTGGGGTCCTGCGGGATCTGAGGTGTAAGCTCTTTGGAGCAAGTTTTGGAGAAGTGTCTAGTCCAACAAGATAGTTGGATAGGCGGGAGGGAAAGTGGATGTACCAAGTTGAGGAATCACTATAAATCACTGTGTGCTTTTCTGTGTTGTTTTTCTTTGTTCAGGTTGTGTACCTCTTGAAAGCGTAAAATAACCTAAAGTCAAAACTCTTAAAGAAGAAATATTTAAGAAATCAAAAAAGAGACCAATAACCTATTCACCCCCCCCCCCCTCCTCTAGGTGATTTAGCTATCCTTGAATTAAGGATTTTCAAGTGGTATCAAAGGGAGGTTACTCAAAAAGGACCTAACAGTCTGAGCTGACCTCCAAGGATAGCTAAAAGGTTAAACTTATGTGTTCAAACATAAACCATAAGATGTGGAACTCTATGAAGCATCAAATTTGCAAAGAGGATAAGAACAACATTGGGTTGTTGGCTGCTCTTGGTGAAGAAGGTGAAAGCGGATGCTATGGACCAATAGCTACACCAGAAGAAGAATCTTGTCAGGATCAGCATGGTCAACATAAGGTATATTCCCCATCTAGCTCATCCTCAGAGTCTGGATATGAATCCTGTACAGACTCTGATGTCTCCTCATTAAGTGATGATGAGGGTCCTTTGACAATGGATGATATCAATTAATTGTTTGACAATCATGCTGTCCTTCTGAAAGCTTTCAAGGAAAGCAGACTGCTTGTTAAGAAACAAGCAGAGGAAATAGCCTCCCTACAGAAGACTGCTTCACAGCAAGATGAAGTCTCATCCCTGCTATGTCTAAAAGAAAGGGAAGCAGCCCGTCAGAATAATATCCATGTTGAGTGCTTAAAATACAAGGACTCTATTATCAAGAATCTTGAAGAGAAGCTTGATAGGGAGAGGAGAATTGTGGCTAACTTCTCTAAGAAAGATACTATCAAGAAAAGATCTGAATCTGAGTGGATTTCTAAAGTGATCCAATCTCAGAAAAGAGGTCAAGTTCCTATCAGGCCTCAGCCTACCTTTCACAAGGTAATCCTCCCTTCCAACAGGTATGTCCAAGACCCCAGAGATGATCACTAGAGAAATGAGAATCTTCCTTGTAAGACTACAAATGTCTCTTACAATGGAAGAAGAAAGGACAAGAGAATAAATGCCTTTAAGGCTCCCCATGAACAAATACAAATGACCCATTCTGGATCATTTATATTTGGTGTCTCAGCCCCAACTCACAAGGGAAAGGCAGTGACTTTCACTCAAGCCGATCCAGCAAGTACTCAGACCAAGGGTCAGTCTACCAGTAAGCCCAAATTGGCTAGTTCTGATGATATAAACAGTTTGTCTTCTGCAAAGAAGACAGCTGTAAATACCATTCAGGGAAAGCAAAGAAAGTCTGTTGGAATAATAACCTCCAGTCAGATCCTTGCTGAAAGGAACCTGAAGAAAGTTGCTGCTCCTCTTCCTTCTGTTCAGTCAGCAGTTAACCACACTACAAGACCTGCTCAGAAAAAAAGATATAATATTCGTGAGTGTTGGTGTTGTGGTAAAGTGAGGCATTTTGCCCTAGATTGCTGGCACAATCCTTCTGTGTCTAGAACAAGAGTTAGCCTACCTGTCAGAAATTCTGCAGGTAGGCAAGTTAGATTTCAGTCTAATCAGAACCTAGGACTCAATACCTATTGAGGTCCTAAGGTAAGATAATTCTGTTTTGTAGGTTAGTCTAAGTGCTCATCCCCCATGTGATGTGGTACTTGGACAGAAGATGTTCCAGAACTTGGACTGGAACAAGAAAGTTATCCTATGGATCATTCTCCAAGGATAAGGATGTTGTGTACATTCTTGAAGAAGGGTACAAGTGGTATCAAGTGACATGTGAGAGCTGGGTCAGTTGTATCTACTCTAGATATACACTATCTAGTCAAATAGTACAATCACTATGGGAGTGGTAACTGGCCATGATCATGGATGAAGGCCAGCTGGATCCAGTCAGCAGGAATGTCTGATTGAACAAAGTCTTGCTGCCATACCAGCAAATCTGGAAAGGACAAGTAGGTTGTACTCATCTCTGAGGGAAGCACAAGTAGCTCCTCTGTGAGCAGCAAGGAAGAGGCACACTGTGCTCAGCTGATAAAACTCACTATACAGAAGGGACAAACAGTCAAGTAGTATCATTAGCTGAAATGATGACTGACAGTCACAAGGACAGGATCTGTACAAATGTTGATGGGGAGCATGTTCAGTCAAGGTTGCTGGACAAGCTTGAATCTTACCCAAAGTTCTCCCAGCACAGAATAGATCAGCATTGCTGCTGAGGATCTGCTTGTCCCCATGGATATTGCAGAAGCTGAGAGGGAAACCACCCAAGTGATGACACCTGCTGGAAGAAGGCAAGCCAATCAATTTACAAGAACAGCTGGATTGCTCCAGCTATTGGTTATACAAGTCAACACATTCCTATTGGAATAGCAGTGTAAAGAAAGACTTGGTATCAGAATAAAATGATGTTTCATGGAAAGATCATTCTATGTTCAAGTGATCTTAAAAGTCCAGCAACTGCAGAAGAACATTCAGCCTCATGAGAAGAGAAAGTTGGCAGCTGCACCAATGGTATCATCTGCAATCAGCTAGGAGGAGAATAGAATCACAGCAGACCAGCTCTTCCCTGTCTATTCAGAAACCAAGAAGGAATTGATCAAGTGGTGATCAAGTGTGGAGATCAATGTAATGATCAAGATAGTACTAAGTGGGCTGAACACTCTTGTACTGCTAATCAGAAAGCTGAAGTCAAAGGCAAGTCTGATGCTAAAGAAGGTGAGAAGATCTGGCTCAGCAAAATGAGATTGTGCAAGGTGCACGGGAGTTGCTAAGCATCAACATGGATGGAGCTCGACGAAATAACCTTCATTCGTCGAACGGAGCTCGACAAAATCAGAAGAATTCGTCGAACGGAGCTCGACGAAATCTGAATAATTCGTCAAACTCAAGATTGTCAAACAGAAATTTTATGACATCGAATCATAACCTCCAGATAAGTAGAATTTCTTTTATATTGTTATTCTACTAGTGTAATCTAAGTTGCTAGGAATCTTGTCTGTCATAGCAAGACTATGCATATGTAGATTAAGTATCAATAAGTTTGGGAGCATAAGGAAGAACTCAATCCTGAGTTTGTCCTGACTGACAAGTGGCTGTCATGTTTATCTTGTCACTATATGAAGTCAAGTTCTACACCCTCTTGTTTGAGTTGGGTATGTGGAACTTAGGGTAGCTTCAGCAGCTCCAAACTCTAGTTTGTGTTGCAGGATTTACTTTTCTTGCAGGTAGATACGTCCTTGATGTGACATCAAGACTATGAAGACCATCATGTGACATCCAGACTGGCACAGACTAGAATGTCTACCAAGAATCTGACAAAGGATGCCTCAGTTGAGGGGGAGCAGACAGCTGTTGCAGTAGATCAGCTGTCACAACTGCTGATCAGTTTGTCTTAAGGACAATGCACAGAGCAAAAGAGAGATTATGAGAAGAAGAACAACTTGTAGTCAGCTCAAGTGGATCCATGGTTCACTCAAGTGTCAAGGGGTTGCAGTGATGTGGTGTATCAATGATATCACCACAAGTGGATGCTGATTCTGTAGATAAAACATCAGCAAGTAGAACTATGTGTGCAGCAAGTTCAAGTAATGCAGTGTTGTGTTGTTTCAATGTATCAACACAAGAGGTATAACTCCTAATCTTGTAGATTGATCACTAGGATAATTTCCTTAGTGTTATCAACATAGGACTTTGACTAGATCAAGAGATAATCTCTCCCACGATCCTTTCTCCTCCCTCAATAGATATTCTTATTGAAGAAGACAGAAAGGGGGAGAAATGTAGCAATACATAAGGGGGAGATATACAAGCATTACTTGACATGACTAGGTCATGTTAAGTCAGTGCATATTACTTGAATCTTTTCAAGTAGTATGAGAAATGAGAAATGTAATAACTGACTACAGGTTAAGTCATAACTGTGTCAGTGCATATTTTGAGGTAAGTGCTTCTAGTGATGCTCCATTTAAATATTAAGTGGTAGAAAGAATAGTGCATATTACTTGAACAATTGTTCAAGTAGTATGAGGATGTATTGACTTAACTTTTTGAGTCAATACAATTTAATTGAGCACATTAAATAAATATATCATAAGGTAGCAGTTGTAGCAGATTATATTCTACAGCTGCATGAATTTATTCTGCCAATTATGTTAATATCTCTTAGTATTGCTAGGTGTTCTGTCTTCTTCAAATATGAGAAGATTGTTGGGTTCATTGTCCACAATGTTCCCTAGATTGGATTTGAAGATACATCTTCATCAACACTAAGAGTATAGTTGTATTTGATGTTGTTTAAGCTCATAATGTGCAAGATGTTCCATGAAACAAGTCTAATGATGTGACAGGTGGTCATAAGGCAGAAAGGTGGACACCAAGAGAAGATGTTGGAAAAGTAGGAATTTGCCGAAGTTAAGGAGCAGTTGACATTGCAGCTAAGTGCACAGGCGTTGAGTGAAGTAAGCTCACTCAACACCAGAGGTAAGAAAGAATGTTAATAAGCCAAAAATATGGCTAAGTAGTTTGGCGTTGAGTGATGAAGACACACTCAACGTCATACAACAAAAAGGCTGTAAAGTTGAACTTAGTCAATCTTAGTTCAGGAATTCGTCGGACTAAGTTCAGAGTTCGTCGAGCTGAGCTCACCATTTGTCGAGCTAAGATCAGAGTTTAAGATTCTGAGTTTGTCGGGCTCAGTTCAGGAATTCGTCGAACGAAGTTCAGAGTTCGTCGAGCCGAGCTCACCAATCGTCGAGCTAAGTTCAGAGTTTGAGACTCTGAGTTCGTCGAGCTTAGTTCAGAAAATTCGTCGAACGGAGTTCAGAGTTCGTCGAGCTGAGCTCGTCATTCGTCGAACTCAGTTTAGTTAGTCGAACTAAGTTCAGAAATTGGGCTAAGGCAAAAAACGTTGAGCGATGAAGACACTCAACGCTCTCAATGCAGAGAAGCAGAAGATTTTGCCTAAGGCAAAATCGTCGAGACAGCTGAGACAGCTGAGACAGCTGAGAAGCTCAATGCAAAAGCACTGAGAGAAATGTTTGTCTCAGCAAACCGCTGAGACAGGAGTTAGTCTCAGCACAACCGCTGAGACAAGTGTTGGTCTCAGCACAACCGCTGAGACAAGTGTTGGTCTCAGCACAACCGCTAAGACAAGTGTTTGTCTCAGCTGAGAACAAGAAAGCGCTGAGACAGTTAAGCAGAAAAATGGTTAAGGCAAAAAGCGTTGAGTGGAGGTTACTCACTCAACACTGTCAACGCCTAGTGAAGATAGAATTTTGTCTAAGGAGTTTGGCGTTGAGTGATGCTCACACACTCAATGTCAAGCAGCAGATAGCTGATAAAGCAAGTTGGCGTTGAGTGAAGCTGAATCACTCAACGCCTAAAAACAGATTTCAATTTTAAGTAGTTTGGCGTTGAGTGAAGGTTACTCACTCAACGCCATGAGACAGTAAATCTGTCTAAGTGTTTTGGCGTTGAGTGATACTTACTCACTCAACGTCTATGCTAATGTTGTTTGATTTTTGGCTAAGTCCACAGCTGATGACGTCAGTAAGTCAACAAGTCAACATATTTCAAATTAGTGGCGGGATGGCTACAGTACGCAACAAATATTGCCGCAGAGCTACTGTACGACAGTTGGCGTTAAAGCAAGATTGCTGATGTACATTAAATGTGTGGGGCCCACTGCTCAAGCTTGTTGCTGGCCATTAAACGTGTGGGGCCCACTGCTCAAGAGTCGTTGGGTCATAACCAATAAAAGGAAAGAGACATACTGAGGAAGACAGAGTTTGGGAAAAAGCAATCAGGCAGTTCTTCTCCGCCATTGTTGTGGTGCTGAATACAGGAAGCTCAAGTCAGCAAGACAAAGAGCAAGTTAGTTATTGGTATCAACATCTTCAATAACAAGATAGTTGGTGTGATATTCATCTGCACCAGCAAGTTAGCTCAGAGGGATTCTTTGAGAAAAAAGTAACAGCTTAGACCGACCATTGTTGTAGGTGCTTCACAGACCCAGCCAACAAATACTAAAGATCATTCTCTTGGGGAGCTGTGAAGAAGGAGATAGGGCTGAGCAGTTGACTCAGTTCAGAAAAGGGCAGAGAAGCTAATCTGCAAGTTACTTCCAGCACAGGCCAAAGCAAGATCTTCATCCTTGTTACTGTGAAGAAAGGAGCATGGCTGGGATTCTTCCAGCTCAGGTTGCAGCAAGATCTGCTGCAGTTAATTCTCTAGTTCCAGCTGGATAAAATTCCTGGTGCTGAGAAAAGGAAGTTAGGTCTAAGTATTTTCTTAGTCCAGATAAGTAGACTCAGGAAATATATTTCTTGGAGTCAAGGTTGGGCTGAGTTTATCTCAGTCCAGGTAGATTAGCATAGTGAAATTTCACTTGTGGCCAATCATCACTCCAACCCACTTTCATCCTGTAGGATCCAAGTGTGGATATGAGCAGTAAAAGGTCTTTGTGACCTGAGGTTTGGCTTAGTGTCGAGTAAAAGGTCTTTGTGACCTGAGGTTTGGCTTAGTGCCGAATGAAAGGTCTTTGTGACCTGAGGTTTGGCTTAGTGTCGAGTGAAAGGTCTTTGTGACCTGTGGTTTGGCTTAGTGCCGAGTAAAAGGTCTTTGTGACCTGTGGTTTGGCTTAGTGCCTAAGTGGTAGGTCTGTGTGACCTGTGAGGTTCCTGCTAGATCTGAGGTGTAAGTTCTTTGGAGCATGTTTTGGAGAAGTGTCTAGTCCAATAAGATAGTTGGATAGGCGAGAGGGAAAGTGGATGTACCCAGTTGGGGAACCACTATAAATCACTGTGTGATTTTCTGTGTTGTTTTTCTTTGTGCAGGTTGTGTACATCTTGAAAGCATAAAATAACCTAAAGTCAAAGCTCTTAAAGAAGAAATATTTAAGAAATCAGAAAAGAGACTAATAACCTATTCATCCCCCCCCCCCACCCACCCCACCCGCCTCTAGGTGATTTAGCTATCCTTGAATTAAGGACTTTCAGTCTGGGGTCCTCTAGTTGTTTTTTTCTCTCTCCTTTATCTTCAGACCCGGGCGGCCGAGTCGTGGGGTCGAGTAGCCTCGGGCTGCACTTAGTTCCGAATATTTTGGAGTCGAGATTTTCTTGGCTTCAATAATAATGAGAAACTTTTCATTAGTATTTTCCAAGCATTATATTTTCTCTGGTGAATAACGGTGGGGCAAATAAATGAAGATTCATCCCCTCTTTATGAAGCGAGATCATAATGCATTATTATTCCATGTGGTGAAACCTTTTTCAAAACAAATATCTTTTATAAAATATGGAATTACTATATAACAGAGTTCAAAAATAATATTTGATAATTGAAAACAAAGAGTCATGATTTTTATTTCATCAAAACGATTACAAAATTGTGATTTCAATATCGTTAGAAATCAAGACGATGATTTTTACTCTTGAGTTTTCTATACCGACCCTTCTTCTTAAGGACCTGTTGGCCATATCATATCTATCCCTAGATAAGACTTTGGTCGTCCCTAGATCTTCTCTCTAGATCTAGTCGCCTACTCACAAGGCGAAATCCTCCCTAAGCTGCACACGAACCAAGTTGCCAACACAGGCGAATTCTACTACTGCAACACCAAAAGTAGTAATCAAAAGAAAAGAGAAAATACACGATAGATGTTATGATCACGGATCATCTGGTACCTTGACCTCCTGCCAGAACAGGGCCAGGTAGCGCATAGCAGCGGTGGCGGTGTTGGCGAGTAGAGACGGCGTTATCGGAAAGACGGGCGGTGGAAGCAGTGGTTTCACAAAGTAGGTGGAGCGGTGGTGAGCAACAACCACAAGGATGTTAGTAGGGTTGATATCGAGCCAAGTTTGAGCGATTTTGACTCGGCTCGAAATCGAAATTTTTGACTCGAAATCGAAATTGATTTTGAGTCGAGTCAGCTCGATTAGAAATGGCTCGATTCTGAGTCGCCTCGAAATCGAATCGAGCCGACTCGAAATTGTGTAATTTTCCTCTTTATTCTTAGTTGGCTCAAAATTAAATTGGACAAACTATAAATTTAGCAAATGAAACACTTAAATCTCTCATTTTTTTATTTAGATTTAATTTTTTATTTTAAAATAAAAATATATTAGTAAATACATAATATTTTTAATTAATTCAAGTTGATTCGAATCATATTTCGAGCGATTCAAGGCTGGCTGAAATCGACTCGAAATTAAATTCGAGTTAAATTAAATCGACTCAAATTGAGTCGAATTAAATTTAACCGATTCCGATTCGACTCAATTTTCGAGTGATTTTTGAGCGACTTTCGAGTTTCGAATAATATGCTCAACCCTAGATCTCTGAGATGCGACAACCGACAACAAGAACGGATCCGTCGGGAACAGTGGGGCACAGAGCGGCAGAAGGGGCGGCCGGTGGAAGCGGCAAGACAAGGGCCGGGGAGCAAGAGCTGGGAGAGGAGGCGGTGAGATGGCCGTAGGAGGCGGTAGAGCGGGTGTCCGAAGAGGTGGAGGAAGCGGTGGAGGTACGACCACCGTGGAGAGATGTGGTACATCGGCAGCCGGCGCGCTTTCGACGGGGGGATCGACTGCGTCGCAGAGGAGGGGGTTGGTGTCGTAGAGGAATGTTGGTGGCGGCATGACAGGGATGCTGTCACATGGTGCAAATGGCAGCCGTGGTGGAGACGGTGTAGAGTGGTGAACATCGTGGGGGGTTGCAGAAACCCGTCCGTCGATTGCGAGGATGTTGGGTACATTGGAAAATGTGTACCAGATTTGAAGAAGCCTCACATTACTCAATGATATGCATCAAGGTGTATTTGATGTTGTTTTGAGTTTATATGTGCAGGTTAAGAAAATGCAAGAATGCAGGAAAAAGTTTCTAAGTCCATATGTCGACACCAGAGGAAGCTGTGTCGACACTTATGAAGGCTTGTGTCGACACTGGAGAAAAGTTGTGTCGACACTTGGAGTTAATTGTGTCGACACTTGGAATGGCTGTGTCGACACCTGAAGAAACTGTGTCGACATACTGAGGCAGTGTCGACACACAGAGAAGTTTAGTCGACGTCAGCTGTGTCGACACACAGAAGCAGTGTCGATACATAGAGAAGCTTAGTCGACATCAACTGTGTCGACACACAGAAGCAGTGTCGACACATAGAGAAGCTTAGTCGACATCAACTGTGTCGACATACAGAGACAGTGTCGACACACAGAAAAGCTTAGTCGACATCAATTGTGTCGACACCCAGAGGCAGTGTCGACACACAGAAGACCTTGTCGACATCAACTGTGTCGACACACTGCAGAGTTTCAACAAAGTTAAAGAAAAGAAGTGATTGTGTCGACACACAGAATTAGTGTCGACACATTATACAAATGCTGTGTCGAGAAGCAGTGTCAACACCAAGGAAGCTGTGTCGACACCATCAAGACTTGTGTCGACACTTAGTCTACTTGTGTCGACACTTGATGAAGTTCAGTCTCGACACTTTGCTGACAGACAGAATTTCAAGAAGTGACTGTATGACATGACAGCTGCCGTTACCAACCGGTCTACTGCAACTGTCAGAGCTGTCAGAAGTTTGTTAGAAACCGGATCAGACGGTTACCATGGAGGAAGTCTATTTAAAGGCATTCTTCATCAACAGAAGAAGAAGACTGAAACAGATTGATCGATTTTGACACAACAGAACTAGATACAGAATTGAGAAGATCTAAAAAGAAGTTGGAGAGAGAGAGCTCCATCTATTGAAGAGAAGGAAGAGGTTTATATCAACAAGTCCCTTAAGTGCAGTTGCTGAACCAGGCTGCCAAGAAGGATTCAGATTGAGATCTGAATTTCAAGAAAGAAGCTGATTGAATATCAACTTCAAAGGAGTTCAACCCTACTGAGTTCAGATTCAAGAAGCTTTGAAGAAAGCTAAGAGAGGTTGTTCTCTGCCATCAGATTTTTTCAAGAACTGATCAAGAAGTCATTCATCCTTTCTCTCTCTACCTGGGTGGTGGTAAAATACAAACTTAAATCAATTATCTGTAGGATCTTTATAAGATCTGAGTTGTAAGCCTGTGTTTATAAAGGCTGAGTGTAGGAGAGTATTTTCTTTGAGTGGTAGACCTTGTTGAAGGCTGAGGTAGGGCTGTGAGCCTGAGTTGTAGGAGATTGTGATCTCTGAGTTGTAGGCCTTATTGAAGGCTGAGGTAGGGCAGATTGCCTGAGCTGTAGGAGTGTGGACTCACTTTGAGTTGTAGGAGCCCTGTTGGGGTTCTGAGCTACTGTAAGATCTGAGGATCTGAGGTGAAGAGAAGAAGTTAGGCTGAATTTAGCACACTGCTAGATAGGCGAAGGGGGAAAGTGGATGTACCCAGACCTTGGGGAACCACTATAAAATCTGTGTGCAATCTGTGTTGTTGTGATTCTGTGAATTCTGTGCTGTGATAGCTGTAGAATTAACTGTTTTTGAATAATTAACAGAATAGATTTGCTGCCTTAGAAGAAAAAGGAATTACACCTATTCACCCTCCCCCCACCTCCCTCTAGGTGGTTAGGCACTAATTTTTTCAGAGGAGACGATCGACTTTGGCGTGGAGAGAGGCCCATGTGGCCAGTATTTGTGTAGTTAAGTCAGAGAAATCCAGTCGAGGGCTGGAGTCCGGCGACGGCAAGAACAAGGGCTCAGGAGCGGCCAATTGGGCGGAGACCATGGTGCAAAGGATGTAGACTGGAGATAATGTCGACAATGAGGCAAGGTAGCGAAGTCGCACCGGAAGGAAGCAGCAAGCTGGCGGTGTTGGGTGTGCAGTGCAGCGGGGGTGCTGCGGCGGCGGCTGGGGCGTTGTACGACGAAGAGATGCCGGTTGGAGGGGCTAGAACCGGTTGTCACCGGCTGGATGCAGTGAACACTTGCAGAAATCCGGAGGATCGGGGTTGGGGTGCTGCTGAATCGACGGATCCGGTGAAGAGCGTCAGAATAGAGGCCCGAGGAGGAAACCAGTGGCGATCGGCGGAAACAGGTCTGCTGCGACTGATTGTACTACAACAACGGCGGGTGTCCTGCTGTAGAGTGGCGGAGCCACCTCCTACAGTTGCGGACTAGGATGCGGCGGGTCTGGGCAGGACGAGCAGATCTGGAGGAGTTCACTGGAGTGGGCGTATAGCTGGATACGACGAACTCTGCGCGCACGCTGCTAGATCAGCGGTGGGGCGAATCGATCGGGCGGAGGATAGGCAGAACCAGTGCGGAAGTTTGGAGGAACTAGCGTGGCGACGCACATTGCTGGAAGCCCTCGATCGGTCGGATGGCGTAGATTGCGGATCGACCCCAAGCGAAAAACAGAAACAGATGTGGGCTTCCTGCGGAAAACGGAGTCGACGGGAGCGGAAAACGGACGCGAGCCTCCTGCGGAAGCGACAGTCGCGCGTCCTCCTGTGCGGAAGCGGAAACAGGAATTCCTGCGGAAGCTGAAGTCATTTGCAGCGGAATCAGAGTGGAACCGTAGAACAATGTCCAGCATCGGCGGCGAGATGGCGGGGGGATCCGGCAGCTCGGACCACTTGTTACAATCACGGATAAATTCCTAGAAGAATCCGGGCAAGGAAAGGGGCCAGCGGAGGTGAGGGAGAGACGAAATCCTAGAGCAGAGGAGGCGATGACTAGAGAGAGAATTTCACTATATTTCTTCCATAACCATTACAAGACCCCCAATGACCCTATATATAGGCATCAATGACATAATTGTAAGCAACACAAACATAAAACAAATATTAAAACACTTAAACGCTACGACGCGACTCGATCCAACCTACTCGATACAACACGACTCCACATTTAAATAATAATAATAATGCAAAATAACTGATGACGGATCCAATGAAAGATAACTGGCGGCGGATCCGTAACAATAGAAAAATAAAATTTTTATAATAAAAACTCCTCACACAGAATTTCGGAGTTGTGGCTCAAGCCTTCTTAAAATGAAAGAGCCGAGCGGCCTTTTAAATAGAACTGTGAGCTATCGTCGATTGTAGGTGCTACCGCCCCGTGGTACCCGTAATTGTAAAAAATTAACTTGGTTGTCGTCCTGAAATGGTAGCCGTGCTTCGTATCTTAGGCAATTGCTACCGCGCCGTGATAGAGTTACCGCACCATGTTAGCTCAATATATTTTCCCGTCGTCAGATGGATCACTTGTTCCTTTTGCCTCCTGAATCAGCAGATGATCGTCGGGCTTGTCTTTCAGTTATCGCTGCGTGTTAGCGTTAACGCCCCACGTTAGCTGCTTTACAAATTTGTTTTACTGCTCCCGCCAATAATTTCATTTGAATGTGTTATGCTAGTTGTCCCACTATTACGGTTGTTACCATCAGCGGTAGGTGCTACCGCCCTGCAGTAGAACATAATTCATAGCCTCATGTCCATTTTTGCATCTCATTTAATTGTCCTTATTTAGTATGGTATTATACCTATATTTGTTGCACACTATAAACACAATATAAGCTTGGTCAAATACATAATGAGATTTGTTATTCTCAAACCAGTAGATATGAAACACAAATTCGAACAGCTTTTCCTACCGATATAATGATCTCTACTCTCCCCGCATCCTCCATTCAGTCCATATATTCATCATCATCTATGGCAACTCTTCCATAGCATGTATCTTGTTTTCTTCATTCATCTTTGTATGGATATTCATCATCATTCGAAGATGATCTTCAATCTCTGATTATGGAAATAAGGGACAACTCTCCCAAGGATCAAATGAACAGAAAGCAAAAGAAGTCCCTTATTACTGTGGTATAGGTCTAATGTGTATTTTTTATTTTATTACAGCTTATGCCACACTGTTATTTGAACTGATTAATGCCCCCGCACGTTTGGCTCCGTGTTTTTGTCTCTATTAGTCTTCGTTTGGCGTGGCTTATTTGCTCCGGTAAGTTTGGTCAAAAACTCCATTATCATAGAATGTATGTTTGGCGAGACAAATGTTAATTATGACCGCTCTCAAGAAAATAAACTAGTTTTGAGTATAAAATGCATGGATTTTTTTAGGTGAGGTCGGGCGTAACGACGGTTCATGATTACCGCGTTCACGAATCACGACCGCCACCAACGTGCCAAACGAAGCCTTTAGTCACACAGCAGTGTACTTTCAAATTCAGCCCACCTGTACTATTTTATTTTCTTAGTTCAAACGAGCCTATGTCAGCTCCAACCCCGGATGAAAAATAGTGAGGGTTGTGTTAGGTAGACGGCCAGTAAAATGTAGTCACTCTTATGGATATGGATCATTTGAGAAGTGTTGTTGTTGTTGTTGAGAAGATTGTTTTTGTGCACCATTTGTACAATGCTTACTGATACCACCATTTCCTTTCATATTCTCACTCATTCTGCAATTTCTACATTACAATAAAACTAAATTTAATCTCTTTCAGATAAGTGGCTTCGCTTTTGCTGGTTATGCTGCGGGAATTGCGACTTATTTGATCGGCCGAAACCTATTATCTCTTTCCCAACTTCCTTAGCTGAGACCTCTTCTCTATCTGAATCATCCATAGCTGAAACAATGCACACACCACATGACCGCTGTGCAGTGAAAGACGTGTCGCGGTGTCGCGGCGCGCGCATCATTGTCTCATCTAATTATTTCTCTTACAGAATACATTGTACAAGTGGTCGGATTTTTGTTAATATGATCTTATACCTATATATCTTCATTGTTGTTTGGTAATATAGTATTATTATTATTATTATTAGGGTTTTTATGGGGATCTCTCCTTGAAATTTGCATAATTATAGCTTGCACCCCTCTAATTTTTGAAATTCACTCAATGTTTACATTTCATAAGCACAAAAGTGCCCCCCCCCCCCCCCCCCCCCCCTAGAGTAAATCTTCGTAAGCACAAAAGTGCATGGATGTTTTGAAATGTAAACATTGGCAGGTTACTTGTAATTTCGAAAGTTAGAGGGGTGCAAGCTGTAATTACGCAAACTTCAAGGAGAGGTCCTATTAATAGTGGTGGCAAACACGAAGTATGAAAATATTTTATTTTTCTGCACTTTATTTTAACGGGCGCCTGATTTTAAACATCTATTATCCTCATAAGTTTGTGTGATCAATTATTTCATTCTATTACACTTCATGTTTTGAAATGTTTAGTTTGTTCACGACAATCCTTTTAAAGCTGCCCGCCACACACATTGTTGCAACTTATTAGGTTCCGTTTGGGGGGACTTATTTTCACCGGTCAAGCGGTTACAATCGCATGAATCAGACCATAATTAAGGTTTGATGGTCTGATTCATGCGGTCGTAACCGCTTGACCGGTGAAAATAAGGCTCCGTTTGGGGGGACTTATTTTCACCGGTCAAGCGGTCACGACCGCATGTACTGGACTTTAATTAAGTCCTGGTTCATGCGGTCGTGACCGCTTGACCGGTGAAAATAAGTCCCCCCAAACGGAGCCCAAGTCCACCCAAACGGAGGCTTAGTCGAATATCTAAACATGATCCAGATGATTCAGATGCCTAAATTATTTTTTTCATCATGTTTTACAAAGGTTCTTTGCAAAAATATTTAAGCTGAATTTGTTTTCTTTATCCTTATGCAACTGGCTTGGAGATGCACTAATGTACTGGCCCGGTCGATAGTAACCCTATTTGTTGGTGCTAGAGTAGATAATTATCCACCTCTTTAAGGTTCTGTTTGACATGGTGATGGTGGTTGTAAATGCATGGATTAAACCGTCATTTGTTAGGGATCGCCTAACAAACATCATCCGTCTGAACATAAAAGCGGATTAAGTTCCTTAGATGGGCGTTAATGAATGACAATTTAACCCCATGTTCATGACCTTCGCCACCATGTCAAACGGAGCCTAAGACGGCTCTTCTAGACAATTGCAAGCTTTCTCCCTGATCCACTTCAACTTTTGCTTCGTTTTCTTTAAAATAACTAAAGTGCGTCGGCGGCACCAATGACCTAATTTGAAGAAGACCGAAATACCAATGAATTTAAAATAGTTAATAATTAGAAATAAAGAGTCCATGACGACAACATCTAATTCCTGTTTTTGAAAATGTGGGCCTGGCTTTGTTCTTCCTCTTGCCGACTTGGAGTTGTTCTTCCTCTTTCGCCGGCCTATAGCTCTGTGCATGCCTCCTCGCTGCTGACATGGACCCGATAGACCGTAGCCGCTGGCATTGTCTACTCCTAGCCACGTTCATCGTCTACGCCAGTATTTCTATAAGATTTTTGTTTTCATTTTTGCGATTAGATTTATTATTTGGGATGGGTACACCAATATTTTGGCATTGAAATCAAGGAAAGAGATGAACGAGGAAGATGAAGCGAGTCTGTGTTATTGGTTTTAAGAGAATCATGAGAAATTTGAAAAATGAGAAACACTTTCTAAAATATTAGTACAAAGGCGCTGACAAGAAGGTATCTTGGTCTAAGAAGGTCAAGGATAGCGACGATTACAAGGAGTGATCATAACCGGAGTGCTTTCACTATCGGATGCCTGAACATATCAAGACTAAGTGTCCAAAATATCAAAAGTGGGAAAAGGGAAATGGTGCAAACAAAAGGAGAAAGTTCTGAAGTTAGCTACTTGGGATGACTCTTCCACTGAGGAGTCAAGCTCTTCAAGTTCATGCAATGATGAAGAGGAAAACATGTCCTTTGGGGAAAAGAACCATTCTCCCTCTAATGATGAAAGGAGTGTCCATAGCGATACTGAGGAACCCCCTACATCTTACGATAATCTCTATTCTGAATTTATGAAAACGTGTAAATATTTTGATAAAACATTACGAATATTTTTTGAATAAAAATGATAAATTATCAAAAGATTTGTGTAAGTTTAGTAAAAGAGAAGATAACTTGCTAAGAGTGCGAACATTCTTTGACAAGAATCAAAGAATTAGAAGAATTGCTCTCTAAAACCTCCTCGAATATTGAAACTCTCATAAACGAGAGGAGGGAATTAGGAAAAAAAATTGCAATCATCTCTTGCCTAAAATCGAGAACCGTAAAAAGACGTTTGCAAATAGATGCATAATATTTGTAATCGAATGCACCACACTTAAAGCTTGCATTCATTGCTTAAATGTTTCAATAGAAAATTTTGGAATTGGGCAAAAATCTCTAGATATTCTTTTGGAAAATCAATGTCATGGAAATACGAAATTCGAACTCGGATATACGTCTGTGGCACTACCGCAGACAGTAACTCATACCGCGAACAATAGCGCAAATTTCAGAGAAATAGTTAAATCTCACATAAAATTAAATACTATTTTTGCTAGCTCTTCATCTTCTAGCATAAGTTCGGCCATAACTCAGAGTGTTTCCACTGCTTTCCAATTGTGTGGCAAATGTAATATTTTTGGACACATCAGACTCCTGTAGGAAAAAGGGATATCATGCTATAAAGCAAATATGGCTAACTAAAGCTTGCACCTTCACACTGGGAGGAACTTCTTGGGTATTCGAATCTTTATTCTCTACCTCTTGTTAGGTGTGTTGGCAGGATAAGTGTTGAATTTGTAGGCGCTCTTAGAGTGGGGGTGAAAAAGAATTTTATATAATTTGTTCTTTAATTTAGAGATTAAATTATTTTACGAAATATTTAATTATAAACATTACTTTTCCTTTACGAGAAGATAACTTTTAGATAGATGTTTAAAAATTTGAGGTCGAATCTCTGTTAATTATCGTTGGCAATAGGAGATAAAACACGACCCTAACTTCCAGAGATTTAACTTACTGCAAATCATATTAAAAATTAATTTGCTTTGATTAGGAGTGATAAAATCTTGATGATTAGTAGCAGAGAATAATACAATTTTATTTCAAAATAAATATTATAAAAACTTTTATTTTAATGACGTTAGAAATCGAGGCGAATAGAAAATTCATTTTGGTTTTTTATACCAACCCATCTCCCAATAATCGATTGGCTCTAGTCTATCTCTCCCCTGATAAGTCTTCGAGCTGGCCCCGAGATCTAATCCTAAACCTAGTCGCCAATACCAGTGGTGAATTCCACCTAAGTCTCGCAAGATGTAGTCGCAAACTACCGCGGCGAATTCCATTATCGATAAAAGAGTGGTTTCTTCTTTAAAGAAAAATTTATTCTCCATGAGTTTCCCTGCTGAAATCTGTTGCAGGAAATTCATTCCAGTAACCTGAATACCACTTCCCCACTCTTGCAGCCCTAGCCTCCAAAAACTCATACAACTCTTCATATCAGTTCTTGGAAGTGAGGACGACATTCATTTATTTGTCTTGCAAACATCCGGCCTCCTAGAACAACCCATACATCTCAACCTGTCGTTGTCCTCAGTCGTCAAATCCCACCACTGTTCTCAGTATAAATCTCATATATTTTGTTTATGAGAAAGTGTTCTGTTGTATGTCATTTCTCTATCAGAAATTTGTCTATTGCGGCTATGTTTTCTTTTTCATTATGTGCTACTAAATGCAAACTTGTAATGAATCAAATTTTTTAAGATCAAGTCTCATTGATTCACTATTTCAATTGATTACGAGCAGAACTGAGATCCGAATCGGAATCAAACCGAACTATTCAATTCAGATCGGTTCTATATTTTAGAACTGTGGGTCGGTTCCGGTTCCAAAAATTCAGAACTGACTTTATATGGGTCGGTTCTTGGTTTTGTGTGAAATCGAACCGAACCGATTTGAGTTGCACCCCTAGTTGTTGTTAGTTCTACAGTGATCTGTGTGCCTCCTTCCTACCATATGAGGTGTCGTGGGGCGGTAGCTCCGCCACTGACGGTAGCGTTCAGTGACTATTTAAAGAGTGGATCTCCTTCTTTCAACACAAGCGAACTTGAGCCACAACTCCAACCTTTCGTGAGATTTGTCTTCCCTGAAGTCCAAAGCACTCCAAACTCCATCCGTGAAGGTTAGGAACTTGAAGGTGGTTTCGTAAAGCTTGCACTACGCAAAGGCCGCACGCATCGACTCCAATGATCTCTTTGGTGTGGCTTCAACCTCTTCTTCTAGTTATTCTACAGAGGAAGTTTTTATTTTAGAGTTTATTATTCTTGTATTTCTCTTTTTACTATTGTTATAACTTCAGTTAGTAGACCTTTGTCATTCGTAGCATGGCTAGTTCCTCTATCCAGCCACCACTCAGAAGACACACAGTTAGGGTTGTTCATAAATAGTATAGATCGTGAATAATTCGGGATTCTATTTGTGAATATTCGATTAAAATTCGTATTTTTGAATTTGAATCTGGATTCGAATCCGAATTCGGATTCAAATAGTTTCAAATCTGAATTTGAATAATTTTATTTTTATTCGAAGAATTCGCGAATAGTTTGTGAATACTGGAATATATATTTAAATAAAATTAATATATGTAAATATATTTTAAATAAAATTATATTTGAATATTATATAAGTCAAATTCGAATTCATGTTCGAATCTGAATTCGAATATTAATTCAAACCCTAATTAATATGAATCCAATATTTCATGACGAATACGATTCCGACACTAAATATTTGAACGAATCTGAATCTAATTCTCTGCATTATATGTCAAAATTAGATTCGATTGAAGAGCTATTTGGTTTGATTCGATACGCAAACACCCCTAAACACAGCTGCGACCACTCCCCATCATAGTAATAAAAGATCAGGGTCCAGAATTGTCTACATTATGTTTGCCTTATTTTATGGTGCATGCCACGACTCGTCTAGTAGCAAATATCAGAGCGTGATACAGGCGGGTCGTGATGTCGCAGACATGGGCGAAATAAATTCCATACTGCCAGACGGGAGCTGATCTAGAGTTATTAGATTAAAAATAATTAATTTGGAAAAAACTAGTTTATTTTTATGAGAAAGTTTTACTGTAAAAAGGTGAAAGAATTTGATGCACATGTAATTCAATAAAACTCATACCACACAGTGCTGGTAAAAATATTTTAATGCACTAAATCAAAGAGATGAACATGTCATTAATATTGAATTTCAGTACAAAAATACAGACTCGCAGTTGTCCATGACATAAAAGAAAATGGCTGACTATAACTAATACATAATAACCAAATCCGACAGTACTGGAAACAAAATACATAGAACCTGATGAAGCAATAACAAAATAAACCTCCAGAAACCCGGAACTTGAAGCAGCACGGGCTCAGGTAGCAGGGGCGCAGTCACGGACGTTAAGGCAAATTCCAAAACAAGAAGTAAAAAAAAAAACCTCAGAACATTGAAATAGTATGTAAGGTAAAATGAAGTACAAACAGAGCAAACAGAAATATTTGTGTATCAATTCTTATATAAGACAAAGTTAGTATGATAGACAAGTAAAAGAGTCTAACATGAATAACTTTAATTATTAGCCTACTTTAAAGTATAACATAGATTCGAACTCGTAATGACATAATGTGTAATCAATGAAAGGTGTAAGTGTTTCAATTTGGTGCACATGATTCTAATATAAGTTCAAATGTAAGGCTTATCAGAAAATTTGTGTTTGATATATCCATTTATTAGTTTCTGTTATCAGTCAAGTGGAAACTTGAGTAAAAGTGTCACATCAATTCAACACTATCTTTCAATGATTGTTTATGACATTAATGCATTTAAAGATTCATGATTTACTGATTCCTAGCATATTAGGAAATGTTGCTAATTTAACGGTTCAAATATTCAGGAGTAGAATTCATAACATGAAAATGAGTGCATGAGATTAAATTCATTATTTGCAAGCGAGAGAGATTTCTCTACTTGTCTTAAGGTGAAACAGAAAACGATGGCAGCGGCTAATCAGCGCAAGAAAAATTAGCAAATCTTATTTTTGAATATGTTCAAGGATAAGCATGCATGATATTAGACATAACGAGAATCCTATGCTAGCACAGGCATATTCTTTGACGCATTTAAATCAAGAGCGAGTTAAGAACTTTACCTCCCTCAAAAATGAGGGGAGAGGAGGCTACCACGAGGAAATCGGGGGTTTGGCGACGCTTAGGTGACGAAAACCTTAAATTGGAGAGAGCTTTGGAGAGATCCCACCAATTGATACGATGAGCGGCTTCGGAAATCACAATTACAACATGGTAAGACGATTATAAGAGGGCAAACACTTGGATCACAAGTTATATATTGGTTAGAGCGCAAAAATTTGCACAATAATTTAGGGAAAAGCTGATTAAAGGAGATTGGAGGAGTTCCTTACCCCCAAAAATCAAATTCTGACTCAAAAATCCGAGCAGTGGTTCCGAGAAAACCCTAGATGTCCCCCTTGAAATCCATCAGCCAAAACGGAGAGGGAGAGGGATAGAGGGGCTACTGCTGCTCTTGGAGGAGAAAGGAGGGCTGCTCCCTTTGGTGACTGATAAAAGATGGAGAGGGGAGGGAAGAGGGCTGACATCCTTGAGGGAATCGGAGGAGGCAGATTTTCTGCCGGCCTGAAGGAGAGGAAGGGATTTGCCAGCCATGAGAAAGGAGGAGGTGGAGTAGGCGGTGCGGTAGGAGAACCGAAGACTAGATGTGGGAGACGAGTGGCAGTCGGAGCTTGCAGGAGACTCACAGAAATGGGAGCAAGTGCGGGATGCAGGAGAACCCTGGACCAGAGGAAAATATCGGGAGGGGGGTGGCTCGGCTCGACATTAGAAGGGGAAAATCCTACTAGCGAAATTACAAGTTTGCAAGTAAGTATTTATTCTTATTTTATTTCTTTTAATAAGGATTGTTACATTCTCTCATACTTACAAAGTTTCATACTGAAACTTTGGAGAATTCACTATAGGGGCCTCTTAAGGAAAAATTCAAATATCATTCATTCTAACAAGTTTGCAAATCAAGACATGAAAGATAAATATGAATATACTAAAATAGAAGGAGGGACGGGAGCGAAGACATAACGAGATTAAGAGAAAAGTTGTGGGTACTTGCTACGCCTGTCAGATTCAAGTTCTCAAGTGTACTCCTTAGACTTTCCATACATCCAAAGCACTCTGGCCAAAGGAATGGTTCTATTTTGAAGCTTGCATTCTTGATACTCTACGATCTTAGGTTGCTCGACCAGATAAGAAAGATTGGCTTCAAGAATCACTAGAATTTCTTCATTGATGCGGGTAGGATCACGAATGTACTTTCGAAGCTGACTAACATGAAAGACATTATGAACAACTGTCAAAGTTGTAGGTAGCTCAAGACGATATGCAGATCCTCTGACATGCTCTGAGATAGAAACTGTCTCATGAACCTCGGGCTGAGCTTATGATGGAGACCACTTTGTTTCACCCCAGGAGTGGGGGAAACCTTCACAAACACTTGATCACCCACATAAAATTCTAACGGATGATGATGCTGCTTGGCATACTTTCTCTGTCTCTTGATGACACGACTAAGCTAAAGTCAAGTCTTCCTCATGGCTTCTTCCATTTTCCTGAAGTAACTCAGGCCCCAAAACAACTTTTTCACCATCTTTCGACCAATAGAGAGGGGTTATACAACGACGCCCATACAGTGCTTCGAAGGGGCCATCTCGAGGCTCTCTTGATAGCTATTGTTATAGGCGAACTCGACCAAATATAGGTGTTCATCCCAAGCTCCTGTATAGTCCAAAATGTACCATCAAAGCATGTCTTTAGAATCTGATTAACTCGTTCGGTCTGGCCATCATTTGTTGGATGATAAGCGGTGCTCATGTTGATATTGGTGCTCAAAGTTTGATGGAAGCCCTTCCAGAAATGAGATTCAAATCTCGAGCCATGATATAAAATAATCCGCAAAGGAATCTCATGGAGTCTAACAATCTCTGAAACATAGATCTGAGCCATCTTCTCGGTGTAATGGCCTTCCTTGTATGGGATGAAGTGAGCCACTTTAGTCATGCGATCTACTATGACCCAAATAGCATCATGCCCCCTCAAAGTGCGAGGCAAACCTGTGATGAAGTCCATAGAGATGTCTTCTCACTTCCATTTTGGGATAGACAAAGACTGAAAAAGACCACCAGGATGCTGGCTCAAAGCTCTTTCCTTCTGGCACGTCAGATATCAAGAGTTGAAGTGAGCTATGTAATTCTTCATGCCAGACCACCACACAATCTTCTTCAAGTCACGATACATCTTATTGTTTCCGAGATGACTACACGTGTGGGATTTATGAGTTTCTTGGCAAATACCATCAAGTAATTTAGGAACATCATGGTTGTAGAGGTGACCTCGGAAACGCAAAACATCGTCAGGGATAGAGAAATCTGAAAGTCCCAAGTTCAGCCTTTTGGCGAATGTGTTAGAGTATGTGATTGGATGGTTGTAAATCTTTCACTTGCTCAACTCATAACAGACCAAATACTTCTTTTTAACCCTCAGGTGAGATGGTGAAAGTCTTTGTTTCAAGAGTAGTTATACACCTAGAGGGGGGTAAATAGGTTTCCTAGTCTTTATGACTATCTTTTTAGTTTGGTGTGTTGTGAGTTAGCTTATTGAGCTTGCTTTCAAGAACACAGAACAACACACCAATATTTATAGTAGTTCTCTAGGGTATGGGTACATCCACTTTTCCTCCCACCTTTTTAACAATGAGTTAGACAAGGCAATCTCCTCCAAGTCTCGGCCCAAAGAGCTTATAACACAGATCTCGCAGGATCTCTCAGACTTCCTCCAAGTCCTACCTCAGGCCAAAGCCCTACAACTAAGAGATAATATCTCATACAGCTCAGTGATCCTTTAAATCACCTACCTTAGACTTAATCAAAAGTCTTACACTCAAGATAAGAGGATAACCCTACACTCAAAGAGTAAAACTCTCCTACAACTCAAATCTGATTCAGAGCCTGCCTCAGGATAAAGGCCCTACCTCAGATTCTCAACAGAATCCTACCTCAGGAACAAAGGCCCTACAACTCAGAGAATATATCTTCTGCGACACACATGCCATATCTCAGATCTACAATAGGATCCTACGCCAGGCACACGGGTCCTACCTCTCAGCCTTTATAATTTAGGCTTACAGCTCAGATCAAGATTGATCCTACAGAATGAGTAAGTTGTTGATGATTGACTCCAAAAAAAGTGTCCTCTGAGCCTGCCTTCTGAACTGAGTAAACTCTGTCCTAACTTTGACTCCAGAGAAATTATCATTTAAGTCTTCTTCTTCTTGAATTGAGAAAGCTCAATCCTAACTTTGACTCCAAAGAAGTGATTCTCTGAGCCTTCTTCTTCCTGAACTGTGAAAGCTCGGTCTTATCTTCTTCACATCAACAAGATGGTTGATATTCAAGTTAGTTCTTCCTATGTTGAGAAGTTACTGCAGAGTAATGTTTCTTCAAGCCTTTGATGTTGTAGAGTTGAGTGCAGTGACCTTAAAGATGAACAACAACTTGGCTTTGCTCTGCTTCTTCTTCTTACTCAAAAAGAGAACTTTTTGAACTTGCTGGTGAAGACAAAATAATTCTTCAGCTCTCTGTTTCTTCAACCAGCTCACTCTTGCTCGTCTTCTTCTTCCAACTCAGAAAGTAAACTTTCTGATCTTGCTGTTGAAGATAGATTTATCTTCAGGGAGTTATTTTAAAGCTTATTCTTCATCAAGAGGAAGAAGATGACCAGAATAACTGTCTTCATAAAAATCTCTATTTTTTTATTTCTCGAAACTCTGTTTTTGTATCCTGCCGTCCAACAATTTTTTGTGCAGTATGGTCCAACCGAAGTTGGCAACTGCAACACTTCTTTTGCATTAAATGATGTACTAAAGGCAAGCGACGCCTTTTGTCATATAGCATGCAAAACCCGCTATATTTGAAATATTGATTACGTCAGCATGACTCAGCGCTTCTAGACTTAGAAAATTTCAGACAATCTGCATAGGCGTTAAGTGAAGCCTTGTCACTCAACGCAGAAATACTTAGCAGAATTCTACATCTTGAGGCGTTGAGTGAACGTTCATCACTCAACGCATTTGACTTTTACAGTCTAACTGTTAATGCGTTGAGTGACCCTTCATCACTCAACGCTTCTAAACTTGGTTGAAATTTCTCTACATAAAGGCGTTGAGTGCAGCTTCTTCACTCAACGCTTATGTCCTTGGACAGATTTCTTCATGAGGCATTGAGTGGCCCGTCTTCACTCAACGCTTCTATACTTGGATAGATTTCCTATTGAGTAGGCGTTGAGTGAATTGTCTCCACTCAACTCTTCTGTCCTTTGACAGATTTCTTGATGAGGCGTTGAGTGGCCTGTCTTCACTCAACGCTTTTGTCCTTAGATAGATTTCCTAATGAGGCGTTGAGTGTCCCGTCTTCACTCAATGCTTCTATACTTAAACAGATTTCTATTGAGTAGGCATTGAGTGAACTTTCTTCACTCAACGCTTCTATCCTTAGATTTCTTGTCAACAACACTGCGGCTTTGACTGCATGTAGTTCTATCAACGCTTTTAGGCTTATGGCGTTGAATGAAGTGCGTACACTCAACGCTTCTGGACTTAATAGAATTTATATCTGTCAAGTAACCTGTCTTGAGTCCAATTATCATTGTGACTCTGACTGCTTGTCTAATCAATGTAATAGAGAACAACCTGCATACAATGAACTTGAACATATATTAAATACATTCATGTGTATGTCATTGACTTGTGAGCCTTCTTCAAATCTAGGACATTGTGATCAATGTATCTAACAATCTTCTCCTATTTGAAGAAGTCAGAACTCTAGTCAATGATATACATTAGCATATATAGAAGATAAATATTCATAGTATATAAGAGCAAAAATTGATACAAACACAAATATGATTATCAAAATAGACAGTGTGCATATAATAAAATGTTCACACTCCTAAAGCCCTTAAGGAAAACAATAAACATGTCATGTTTCAGGTTCCTTGATCACTGTCCCCCTGCTGGGTTTCTTTAAAGACTTTTCCTTGCTTGGCTCAACAGCATGTGGTGGCACAGCACCTGAATTTTTGTCTCTTCTGTACTTTCTCTTCTTGTTGAGCTAGATCTCTTCCTCTTCTTCAGCAATAGACTTGCCTCTGGCTCTAGCTATCTGATTAGTAGTAGTAGAGGGTTCAGCCCACTGAGCACCATCTTGATCATCACATTGATTTTCCCTCTGATCATCATGTTGTTCATCATACAGTCCTTCTTAAATAGGAGGAATGTTGTCATATGTGTACCTGTTGAAGCCCCAATGAACCTCTGATTACATTGGCAACCCAAAAGCATTATACCCCTTAATTATTGCCTTCTCCCTTGATCATTGTTTTCTCCCCTTTTATGACTTCTTCAGATACAGCTGCAGTCAGGGAGGTTTTGACCTGATCTAACTTTTCATCCAGATATATCACTATCCCCTGAAATTTCAAAAATAGTTTCATTTTCTTGAGTAGGGAGCTCTGTTGGCATCTCCCCCTCAATCTCTACATTCCCCATAGGAATTTGTTGACTTGTATCAACTATAGCTGGAGCATCTTCAGTCAATTTATCAGGGACTTGCTCCCCCCTTAACTTGAGGACAGAAAGGAATCACTTCAGGACATTTGATTAATCCTGTTCTGCAGATTTTCAATGAAGCAATCCAGCTGTTCTTGAAGTGATTGTACTTGCTCTTCTATAGCAGGTGCAACCATCTGGGTAGTCTCCCCCTCAACCTCAGCATTGTCCATAAGGACATTCTGGTCTTCAGCATTATTGTTCTGATCTATTCTGTGTTGGAGATTCTCTATGTAACAGTCAAGCTTGTCCAGCATGGACTGAACTTGCTCCCCCTCAACAGGAGCATATAGCTTGCTAGTCTCCCCCCTCAATATTTGCACAGATCCTGTCCATAATTCTTTCAGTCACCATTTCATCTACCTATGTTGGAATGTTCTCTGGTGGAGAGCCACTGACTTGGACATTCTTTGCCGCAGGTTCAGAAGATATTGGAACCTAAGCAATCCTATCTCTTCTTGTTTCCTCAGAAGAATCAGACAGCTGAGGATCATATGCCTCTTTCTTACTGCTCTCAGAAGAGTTGCTCCCTGTGCTTTCCTCTGTGATCAGTATAGCCTTCTTTTTCTTCTTCTCACTAGCTTATTGATGTGGCATCAAAACTCTGTCCCACTAGTCAGACATATTTGAGTCCATCCTCTTCATGTGATGAAGCTTTGTTCCTAGCCTCATGTTGGGGATCCCTGAAACATAACTATGCAAGAATAGAGATAAAATCGTTCCCATGTTTGGCTCTGGGATACACTCTTCTATTCTGTTTTTTGGATATCTTGTCATGGGAACTTGTCTTGCAGATCAGAGCTTTCTCAATTATATCTGCTAGAAACTTTCCTCAGAGATTCAGCCCTTTTCTCAAGATTGATCCAGTGGTGCTTTGAAATTCTGTATATTTCTCGAGGTTTCGTCGCAAGGAGACAGAAAGACCAAAAGGCTAGGAATAATGTATTTTATTTTAAGCGCACACACTTCTATCTCTACTTGCCTCTTATTTAAGAATATGGAGAGGCGCGTACCTGACGTGATAATCACAAGGAAATCATCGGCTGAGATTAATCTCGGAAGATAGTCGTAAATAGAAGTCCCTGGGAGTATGAATTGAGTGGACTCGACGCACTCGACGCCTGGACACTTAGACTCGACGCACTCGACGCCTGCACACTTAGACTCAGCGCACTCGACGCCTGATGTTGTCTCATCGCACTCGACGCTTGGACACTTAGTTCATATCTTCCTTGTTATCCTGCAGGGATTCATACTACCTGCAACTAAAATACATGAAGAGCTATTGAAGCTATATTAAGTTCATCATAACCAATTCAAATTTGAAGGTGTTGAACTAGGCTTTATCTAGTGGCTTGATGAAGATATCAGCCACTTGTTTGTCTATAGGGACAAACCCAAGACTGATGTCTTCACTTTCCATGTGCTCTCTAATAAAATGATATATAATGTAATGGCCTCCCCAGCCCATGCTCTCAAGGTTGGCCTCCGGCACCCCCAGCACCATGCTCTAAAGTGTTCAGCCTAACCAGGTCTGCAGACCATGCACCCCAACCCCTCTCCATCCACAGACGGGTTATTGAGGCCGGGGATCGAACCCGAGACCTCCTTGATAAGGAGTTTTCAAACCACTCCTCATCACCAATTGGTGACCATGCAGCTCAATTGGTGATGAGGAGTGGTTTGAAAACTCCTTATCAAGGAGGTCTCGGGTTCGATCCCCGGCCTCAACAACCCGCCTGTGGATGGAGAGAGGTTGGGGTGCATGGTCTGCAGACCTGGTTAGGCTGAACCCTTTTGAGCATGGTGCTGGGGGTGTCGACGGTCGTCCTTGCGAGTGTGGGCTGGGGAGGCCATTACAAAAAGTGCAGCTCAATTGGTGATGAGGGAGTGGCGTAAAGCTCTCTTATCAAGGTCCTGGGTTTGATCCCCAGTGGCAACAACCCTCCGTGCTGATAAACAGGTTGGAGAGGGGTTGGGGTGCATGGCCTGCAGGTTTGAATGTGAAAGGCTGACTACCAGCAGTGGGCCTGGGTCTATACTCTGGTAGGCCGGCGGTCTGGCTGGGTCCCATGTTGATGGGCCTGGACCGTTATAAAAAGTGCACTTTTTGTAACGGCCTCCACAGCCCACGGCTCGAAAGGACGGCCATCGGCACCCCCAACACCATGCTCGAAAGGGTTCAGCCTAACTAGGTCTGCAGACCATGCACCCCAACCCCTCTCCATACACATGCGGGTTATTGAGGTCGGGGATCAAACCTGAGACCTCCTTGATAAAGAGTTTTCAAACTACTCCTCATCACCAACTGAGCTGTTGAAAACTCCTTATCAAGGAGGTCACGAGTTCGATCTCCGGCCTCAACAACCTGCTTGTGTATGGAGAGGGGTTGGGGTGCATGGTCTGCATACCTGGTTAGGCTGAACCCTTTCGAGCATGGTGCTGGGGGTGCCGGTGGCCGTCCTTTCGAGCCGTGGGCTGGGTAGGCTGTTACATATAATATCTATGTGCTTAGTCCTACTATGAGATACAAGATTCCTGGCAATAGAGATTGCACTGGTAGAATCACAAAATATTGGAGTTTTACTTAGCTTGAGATTGTAGTCCTGGAACTGATGCTGGATCATGCACAACAACTTCCAGCTGAGATGTACTCGGATTCAGCTGTTGAGATGCCTACACTTATTTGTTTCTTGCTTCTCCAAGAGACCAATCTTCTTCCTAGAAATTGACAGGTGCCAAAAGATCTTTTCATGTATTCTTTGCAACCATGCCCTGGGGGCTTGCTTCAATCCATATAAAGCCTTAGATGGTTTCTTGTTGCAGATATATACCTGGAACATCCTCTGTCCAAGTACCATATTGACATTGTATTGGTACTAGGACTACCCTGCAAACACTTATATTGATTATTCACAACTAACTTATATTTATAATCCAAATAATTATACTTGCACACCAATATGACAACATACCATTGACAGACAAAATTCAAATTATTATATTTGCACACCATCATGGGGTTGGATGGCTTAGTGTTATGATTTTCATGAAATTGCATTGAGGGATCCAGATCTTAACTTTTAATGTTTAATGTCCATGAATGAAAAAATCCTTCAGCTTAGCGAGAAGGCAAAAGCGTATGCTTCTTATCATGGAAGAAGTTGTTCATCATAGAGAAAAACTTCAACAGGACAACTCACTAGCAGCTCAATAGGACCCTGAACTCAATCATCTCTTAAATAAGAATATTAAACTACACAATTCGAATAAGAATTAAATGGGAATATACACACAATCATATAAATCTACAATGCAAATGAAGGACCTATTAATAGGAGAAATGTAAATTCAGGCATCATCCACAGGATCATGAAAAATATCTCCAGCGGACGAAAAACTGGATATGGATCAAAACAATCCGCCGCCCTTCGATGAGACTAGGGGTTTCGCCAGCATCCTAGCTCTCACCAAATCCGCCGACCTGGCATGCCGAAAGGAGTCTGGCTCCTCTTCCACACTGAGTGGCCGGAAGGGAAGCCCAACTCCCCTCCTACAGCTCCGCCCAAGAAATAATTGTCTGCGGCAGACAAGGGCAAGTCCCCTGTCGAGACCCTAACTTGGCCTCCAGCCAAAACCCCAACCTCACTACCAGCTTCGGTAGGGAGAGCCAATGCCTCTACCGAGATTCAAGCTGCTTTGGAGGGGGTTCCCGTCAAGCCTGTGCCGAAAGGGCACCGCAACTTCGGCCTGGGAGGGAGTCACCTGGACGAAGAGGGCCGACCCCTCCTAAAGTGGGACCCAAAAACCAACCAGGTCATCCTCTCATCACTCCTCCCCTCCTGGCTGGAACAATAAACTACCAGCGGAGAGGCCTATATGGTAGGCTTCGGGCTCTATAGCCAGGAGGACACGAGTGTTTACGATCAGGAGACCACGAATGGTCTCGCTCACGAGGCTGTGCAAGCCCAGATGCGCGCACTTGAGCTCACGCACATGTGCGTGCGTCGCGGTGTCCACATAGAGCGGAACCTAGCGGACGTGAAGAAGTCGTGGGATCAATCCGCTGCCGAGGTGGTCGCATTGAAGGTGGTCCTGGCGAGCTCGCAAAAGCTTCTCGCCCTTCGCCCGTCAATTGAGGTACGTGAGATTTTTGCTACCTTTTGCCTTTTTATCATTTGCGACATCTCAAAGGACTATTTCGCAGGATTCTGCCCAAGCCCAGTTATCGTGCACGAGGGAGGCCAGCCTTGCCTGTGAGATCCAATCCCTGAAGGTCGAGCTCAAGCTCACGCAAGAAGCCAGGGCGTCGGCTCTGTCGTCTCTGGACAAGAGGCTCAAAAATTGTCACTTCTTAGAGTATGAGATAGAAGTGATGATGCAAGAGAATGCACAGAAGGCGAGCGCGATGGTGATCAAAGTGTTGCAGGAGTCGGGCCTTTTAAACGAAGGTGGTGACGACCCTTACCGCGTGTGGAGTCCTGCCCTGGCTGTTCGAGCCCATCCCCAAGCCCGCCTGAGAGGGAGGCTCTCCGGGCGAAGTACCAGAGCTGGGCCAGGGAGACGAGTTCGGCAGCAGTTCCTCCAGCAAAACTTCCAGCGAGACCTCTAGCGGCTCCGCCTGATGGCCTATCGCCTAGCTTCTCACTTTTTGTATAATTTTTCTTTTGATTTTTCTTTAAGCTGATGTATGGGGAGAGACTCTTAGTGACTATGTAATTTTTTGGAGATATACTAGTTAACTCTTTCGCTTTTGCCGGAATGTCTTATAGTTGTGCCTTTTTACTTATTCGTCATTGACAGAATTCTTTCGCACTTTGCTAGAACCCTAGGCTCTTAGGTGATAATCGCGGACCTGTCCCCATCGAATGGGAATTCATCGAGTCGGCCCTGCCGAGAGGGATTTTGCATGAGGGCCCCTACCAAGAGGGTCACGTCCCCTCACCTTATTTGTTTCATGTCCCTTGCTCGCGCCTTGGCGCTTTCGCATATACCTTAGGCTTTTTAGGTGACCACCCCAGCCAGTTCGCAGTGTGGGCTATCCAAGTAAACTTTGTCGAGAGGGGTGTGTAGAGTAGACGTGCCGGGAAGCCTTTGCCGATATGCTATGTGGCAAAAGTCCTTGAGTTCCCCTCTCTCAACTTAAAACAGGTGGTGGCTATCTGTAAGCCTGTTAATGAGGCTCTTTGCAATGTTCCTCCTGGGTCCAGTTGCCCCGTCAGCTAGGTGAGAGCCTGGCAGCAGGAGTGACCCTTAATTTAGTTATTCTTACTTTTTGTCTTCGTCAACGGGCGAGCCTATACCCCCGACCAGCTCGGTGGCAGGCTGGCTGATAGGTCCATTCAGTGCCAACTGTAATCTCAAATCCAACCCATCCCCCCCCCAAGCGAGCCTACTGCCCTGCCAGCTAGAGTGCGCCTTCCAGCCCTGCCAGCTAATGGGAGCCTGAGCAGCGGGATCCTCTCGGGGTATTCCCTTACCCCCCCCCCCCCCCCCCCACCCCAAGCGAGTTTACGGCTCTTCCGGCTAGTGGGAGCCTAATAGCGGGTCTACTTGGGGCCGAGTGCACCTTCCAACCCTGCCAGCTAATGAGAGCCTAAGAAGCGGGATCCTCTCGGGGTCTTGCAAACTACCAAAATCTTTTCCTTCCCCCCCCCCCCCCCCCCCCCCCCCGCTAAGCGAGCCTATGGCCCTTCCAACTAGTGGGAGCCTGATAGCGGATCTACTCGGGGCCGAGTGCACCTTCCAGCCCTGCCAGCTAATGGGAGCCTGAGCAGCGGGATCCTCCCGGGGTATTCCCTTAACCCCCCCCCCCCCCCCAAGCAATCCTATGGCCCTGACAGCTAGTGGGAGCCTGATAGTGTGTCTACTCGGAACCGAGTACGCCTTCCAGCCCTGCCAGCTAATGGGAGCCTGAGCAGCGGGATCCTCTCAGGGTCTTGCAAATTACCAACCTCGTTTCCTTCCCCCCCCAAGTGATCATATGGCCCTACCAGCTAGTGGGAGCTCGACAGCGGCTCTACTCGGGGCCGAGTGCACCTTTTAGCCCTGCCAGCTAATGGGAGCCTGAGCAGGGGGATCCTCTCGGGGTATTCCCTTACCCCCCCCCCCCCCCCCCCCAAGCGAGCATACGACACTGCCAGCTAGTGTGAGCCTGACAGCAGGTCTACTTGGGGCTGAGTGCGCCTTCCTACCCTACCAGCTAATGGGAACCTGAGTAGCGGGATCCTCTCGGGGTCTTGCAAACTACCAACCTCTTTTCCTTTCCCATCAAGCGAGCCTACGGCCCTGTCAGCTAGTGGGAGCCTGATAGCATGTCTACTCGGGGACGAGTGTGCCTTCCAGCCCTGCCAGCTAGTGGGATCCTGAGCAGCGGGATCCTCTCAGGGTATTCCCTTACCCCCCCCCCCCCAAGCGAGCCTATGGTCGTGCCAGCTAGTGGGAGTCTAATAGTGGGTCTACTCGGGGCCGAGTGCGCCTTCCAGCCCTGTCAGCTAATGGGAGCCTGAGCAGCGAGATCCTCTTGGGGTCTTGCAAACTACCAACCTCTTTCCCCGTCCACCCAGCGACCCTTCGGCCCTGCCAGCTTGATGAGAGTCTGGACAACGGGTCTACTCGGTGCCATCAAAATCATAGATACATAACCTGGAGAGAAACGATTCTTAAAATAACATATTACAATGGTATACACAAATTTACCCATCCTATGGGTAGAAGCTTTTCAGATCATTGTCGCTCCAATAGTGGTGCGCATAAAGCCCGGCGGGCCCGGGCTTGGCCCGAGCCTGCAGGGCCCGGGCTTTTCCGAACCGGGCCCAGGCCGGGCTTAATAATGTAACCGGGTCGGGTCGGGCCGGGCTATGCTCCCTATGGGGGCATGGTAAGGCCCCCCAGGCCGGCCCGGGCCGGGCCCAAGCTAAGCCCGGCCTGGTTTTGTTTTTTTAAAAAATTGTTTTTTTTTAATTCATAAAAAAAAAATCAAGTTTTGATTTAAAAAAAAATAAAATAATCGAGTTTTTGATTTACAAAAAAAATAAAAAAAACACAATATCGCAATATTAAAAAATAAAATTTTTATTAATGTAACGAAATTATACAAATTTAGAAATGTGCAAATATACAAAAAATTGGAAATTCTAAATTATTAAAAATTACAAATGACAAAAATTCTAAATTATTAAAAATTACAAAATTACAAATGACAAAAATACAAGAAGTTGTCTAGTTTAAGTTAATCGCGTCCATCTTATCTTCCATGTCCGACGATAGGGGTGCAAACGAGTCGAGCTCGAGTCGAGCTTGCCAAAATTTCCCAGCTCGAGCTCGAGCTCGAGCTTTTGATTTCGAGCTCGAGCTCGAGCTCGAGCTCGACGAGCTCATTTTTCTCAGCTCGAGCTCGAGCTCAAGGCCAATTTTTCGAGCTCGAGCTCGAGTTTCGAGCTCGCGAGCTCGAGCTCGAGCTCGAGCTGCTCGCGAGCTTTTTAGCTCATGAGCTTTATTTTCTTATTTTTTCTAATTTTTTTTAATTTTTTTAAAAAAATGTATCAATAAAAAGCTCGCGAGCCGGCTCGCGAGCTCATGAACAATATTAGATGAGCTCGAGCTCGAGCTCGTAATCGAGCTCGAGCTCGAGCTCGACAGGCTCGAGCTCGAGTCGAGCTTTTTTCGAGCCGGCTCATCGAGCTTTCGAGCCGGCTCAACTCAACTTGCACCCCTATCCGACGAGCTATCCTCGATTGCTGAAATATGTTGCTTCCTCTTCATCGCATGCAAATGGTCCTTGTAGCATATGCAGATCTCCAGCGATTCTTCGCTTAGTCGACTTCTCCGCTCGTTCAAAACCATGTCACTAAGAGAAAAAGCAGACTCCGAAGCTACCGTGCTAGCTTGGATCGTTAGTAAATCTCGGGCCATATAGGCCATAATAGGATAGGTATTTACTTTACCTTTCCACCATTTTAAAATATCGAAATTTTCTAATTTGTCCGTGGACATAAAATCACGAAATTGTGTTTTTGTGTAAAACACTAATTCATTTAAACTACTAGATGTTGTGCGCGCTTTTTTCCTAGAGGTTAACTCTAACATTTTATTTTTAAAACTACTAGATGTTTTTGGTTGCGACACATCCTCTCGGGGCCGCGATCCGTATAAATTATCGTAATAATTATAATATTCAGTAAAAATATTGTTAAAATTTAAAATACTCAGATTATCTAAATCTGAATCACTTAGATTTATGTCTATATTGTTATTTATTTCTTCAATAAAATTTTCTACGCCGTCTACGCCGAAAAGAGGATTCAAAGCGGCGGCGCATGAAAACATAACTGGGATTTCTCTATAATATTTTAAAAATTTTCTTTCCATTATTTCTATTAATTCGCTTCATCTGGCATGTTGTTTAAAATAATTTAATTTTTGTGAAATATTAATAATATTTTCAATAACTAGCGGGCTAGTAGGATAATATACGCCTGATAAGCTATTTGTCGCCGTATAAAAAACTTCTAATAAATCCATGTAATGTTCTAAAATTGTCCAATCGGACTCGGTTAATTCATGTTGACCTAACAAAGTATAAAATTCCATTAGTAGTGTTTTTTGGCAAATCGCTCGTTTTAACATTATATACGTAGAGTTCCATCTAATTGACATGTCAAATAGAGGTTTCAAAAATTTTTGACCTTGCCCGGTTACGAATTTTTTAAAATCTTGACGTCGTTGTTTAGAACTATAAATAAATTGTAACATTAAACGTATTTTATTAGTGTATGGTTCCATATACGACAAACTATCTTGTACTACTAAATTTAAAACGTGACACGCGCAACGAGTATGAAAAAAAGCGTCGTTTAACATAGGTTTCAAATCACGTTTTAACCACTCAATTGAGGTGGTATTATTTGTGGCGTTATCGAAAGAAATACTCATAATTTTATCTTTTATTTTAAATTGGCGCACATATTTTGAAATTATTTGATAAATCGCCTCATCGGTGTGCAGGACTTCAAAACTTTCAAAACAAATTATTCGCTTATTTAAATCCTAGGAAACAGGATCGACCCAGTGACACGTTATAGACATATACAATAATCATAATTTTATACTACTTGTCCAAACGTCGCTCGTTAAACTCACTCGACCCTCAAATTTTTCAAAAATATTAATTAAAATTTGTTTTGCTTCTAAATAATATTTAAGTGCGTCGCGCCTAATTGAAGACCGACTTACTTGGTGATATTTGGGTTGTGGCCCTTGGTGGATGTACTCGGTTTCTTCTTCGTTGTCGTAGTGGCTGAACGACAACCCACGTTTGATGATGTTCTTCACCTGTAGCTCCCGCTGCCGACCTTGATCATACGTCCAGATTTATCCGGATGTCGATAATTGTGCCTGGGTCGACTCGGGAGGAGCTTGTTTGGCTGCGCAAGACTTAACGTGTCTTGCGAGTGTCGAGTTGCCAGCGATCGTAAGTAATTTCGAGCACTGTTTGTACCTCGCCTTTTGCTCCGCGCCGACTTGCACTAAGTCGAAATATTCCCAAACCGGTGTCGTACGCTTGTGCTCCACCACTTCGTGAGCGACGGATGATGAAGAAGACGCCTGCGTTGACGACATATTCGAGAGAAATGAGAATAGAGATTAGAGAGAGAGGGTGGGGGATGAGGGGGTAGAAGAGGGAAAGAAAGAGGGGGGGGGGGGGGTTTATAGATTTTTTTAAAAAAAAATTTTAAAATTTTTTTTTTTTTTTTAAAAATGGCTGCCAGCATGCCCATGTGGCATGCTGGCAGCCAAGGGCTCTTAAAGCCGTTGGTTGGAAACCAATGGCTCTAAGAGCCGTTGGTTGGAAACCAACGCCTCTAAGAGCCGTTGGTTTCCAACGGCTCTAAGAGCCAGCCCGGGCTTAGCCCGGGCTTTTCCTGGCCCGGGCTTTGCCCGGCCCGGGACGGGCACCGTGCTGGGCATTTGCCCTACAATGGGGCCCGGAAGGGCCCCATGGCCCGGCCCGGGCCCGAGGCGGGGTTGGCACGGGACCGGGCCTGTCGGGCTTTTCACCGGGCCAGTCCGGCCCGGTGAGCCCGATTTTTTAGGACACCCTACGCTCCAAGCATGACTCATAGATACCCCTTCCACATTCTGGAGGTGGTATCCTCCTGACCCCGTGGCCTTTTTTTACAATGTAGGGTCCTTCCAAATTGGGGTTGAGCTTACCAACGGCCGTCGACCTCCCTGCAGCGTCGACTTTCTTCAGGACTAGATCCACTTCCTCGAACTGCTTGATCCTGATGTGTTTATCAAAATACCTAGCAATTCGCCGATTGATTCCCTCCTGTCTAACTTTGGACAAGTCGTGAAGCTCTTCCATCATATCCAGCAAGAGTCGCAGCTCCCCTTCATTTTCCTCCCTCCATATCTCATTTCCTTGGTTGTCGGCCGCAACTTGTGGGGATTGGACCTCGAACTCCACGGGCAGGACCGCCTCACAGCCATGTAAAATCTTGAAAGGGGTCTCTCCAGTGGCCGTGTTTCGGGTTGTCCGTAAAGCCCACAACACCAAGGGGAGTTGCTCCACCCAACTCCCCCTCAAGTTTTCACCTTCTTTTTGAGCAGGTTTACAATAATCTTGTTTGTCGCCTTCACCTGGTCGTTGCTCCATGGGTGGTGGACGGAGGCAAACCTGAGGTCGATCCCTAGCTGGGTGCAGAAGCTGATCAACTCCTCGCTGGCAAATTGCGGCTCATTGTCCGTGACAATGGCCTGAGTCAACTCGTGCCTACAGATGATCTCTCCCCATATGAAATTCCTGATGACTTGGGAGGTTACCTTGGCCAATGCCTTAACCTCTAGCCATTTTGAAAAGTAGTCGATCATAACCAAAAGGAACCTTATCTGCTCGCTTGTCGGGGGAAACGACCCAACTAAATCCATCCCCTAGATGTCAAAAGGCCATGGCACCGTGATGCTTCAGAGCCTTTGAGCGGGAAAGAGTTGGAGGGGGCGTATGGTTGACACTTTTGGCACCTACTTGCAAACTCCTCTGCATCCTTCCTCAGGGATGGCCAAAAGTACCCACCCTTGCCTCCAAAGTTCTTCCCCCTGAGTGACTACCACACTCGCCCAAGTGCACTTCCTCTAAGATCCTTGGGATCTCTTCCTCTTCTACACATCGTGCCAGGAGCCCTGACAACATCTTCTGATGTAACCCTCCTTCATGCATGAGATAGTGTGTTGCTTTGTGCTTAAAGCCTTTCGCATCCTTAGTCCCTTCGGGGGGATCGCCTGTAGTGAAGAAGGCTATGAAGGGATTGATGAGTCCGATATTTATAAGGTTTTTCGCACTCATCTAGGCTGGTTTTCTCACTCGTGCACTACATTTCAACCGTATATCAGTTATATTTGCATCGTTCGGTCATGGACCATTTTGTGCACTGTTTTGACCCGAGGGTGTGCAATTGTGCATTCTGTTATTGGGGGTATGGACAGGGTGCTCCCCATGGCTCTTTCCTGCTGTTCTCTTAGCTGTATATTTGTTGTTGGGAGCTTGTGCTCCAGTTTTGGTTTTGATGTGCAGGTGGTGTGTTTTCCAAAGGTAGGAATTCTATTTTGAGGAAAACGCACTGTCGTGCGTTTTAATCGTGCACGGTTTGTGTCGATCGTGCGCTTTGCTCAGCTGGAAGAACGTCGAGTTGAGCTCAATGAATGTCATCGAACTGAGTTCGGCGATCCTCACGCACGGTTGACGTACGGTTTCTTCGGAACCGTGCGCAAAGGAAACGCACAGTTTTCCTGTAGCATTCTAGATTGTTCCCTTCTATGTTTAATCATGCATTTTTTTCACGCACGGACGACAGCGCACGTGTGCGAGTAAATTGCACGGTTCCCCTGTATTTCCCTGCATTCTAGCTCTTTGTCGCTACCTGTGTGATACCCGTGCAATTTCCTTCACGCACGGGTGGAACTGCCCGTGCGCGAAGTAAAACGCACGGGTCAACGCTTCTCCTTCTGCAGGCCTGATCTGGAAGTTAATATCGCACGGTTTCCGCACGATCGTGCGCCAAATCGTGCGTGCCTATTTTTCTGACCTGCTTATATTAAAGCACAGATTTCTTCTTCTTGAAGGGAGTTCCGATCAATTCCGACCCAGCCACCATTTTCTGCTCTTTTGAGCGGGGAAACTTTCCTCTAGCCGTTATTTTCTCTCTCCTCCTTGGAGAGTAGATCCGAACACAATTTCTACTCCAAGAGCTGGCAACTTCTTCATCTCCGGCCACCACTGTCATCTCCAAGCTCCAAGCTCCATGTCAAGCGTAAAGGTTGCTGCATCCATGAAGTTCTCCGGATAGAACCAGCCAGCGATTATTCACGAAGAAGACGGGATATTTGAAGGAAGTGACAGTCCTTTTTGGTTCTCGGATGTCAACCGTAGACCGAGTTCGGACAAGGCCCGACAACCCTTGAATCTGGCCGTGAAACTCGGAGAGACTTCGTGTGTTTGGTTGTTTCTCTTCCCCATTACTTGTAATATTTCTTTTTCTGCATATTTGGGTGATGGGTTGATGTGTAATAACATTGATAGCTTGAATATTTCAGCATGTCTAAGTGTTGATATATTTTAGTTCTTGATATTGTTGTTGAACTTCATATTTTCTCTTGTTCAAGTTGTGATTGTGTCGTTCTAGCGATTGCTAGAAGCGTGCGTTGCGAAGAGGTGATTGCGACCCTCATTACCTTATCCATCTTCCCTATTACTCTCTTGAGTAATCCACCAAAGAGATGTGGTGACGGCGACCCGCAATCGTTTTCTTATTGTTGTTAACTTAGGAATACAAATCAACAACCCCCTTTGGTTACTTTCCCGCTTGCAATCCCTCTTTCATATAGCGAAATCACACTCCCTACTTGCACTCCTCGAGAGATCGATATCCGGGGATTCAACTCCTCACATTATTACTTGACTACGATCGGTACACTTGTCGCTGCATCAAGTTTTTGGCGCCGTTGCCGGGGAGTGCAACCGTTGTGTGTATTTTTCTTTTTGAGATAGATGATTGTTGTTTGACCATTCTGTCATCTTCGTTACTCGTTCTTTATAGTTCAATTTTGTCCATGGCTAATTCAAAATGCAGGAACCTCAGCTAGCCTCCAACCACGAAGAGGACAACTTTGAGCTATCCGCGGAGCTAATCAAGTTTATCTCGGAGCATTGTTTGTTTCATGGGCTCCAGGGAGAGAATGCCCGGGTTTATATTGATAGCTTCGTGGAGCTTTGTGGCACCTTTTTCTATGCTGGGGATGTGCAGGACAAGGCTATGACTAGGCTTTTCGCATTTTCTCTTGCTGGAAAAGCTAGACTATGGTATAGGGATATCCTACAGAGCGAGCTAACTTCATGGAAGTGCGCTGAAGTCCAATTCATCAGAAAGTATTGTTCGTGTGCGCAGTTGACGCAGGAAAATTTAGATTTGGCCACATTCACGCATATCTCTAGCGAGTCTCTCTGTAAGGCTTGGGAAAGATTTCGGTTGCTGCAATCCAGGTGTTCTGGTCATGACGTGTTTGGAATGCCATTCTTGCAAACATTTTATTTCGGCATTCATGAGCAATTTCGGTACCTGTTCGACATCGCCGCTAGAGGCGCCCTCTTTAATAGGACTATGGCTGACGCTTGGCGGATAGTGGATGACGTAGTGCGCTCCAGCAGTTTGTGGAAGATGCCTCCCGTGCCCGAAGCCGTGGGGGACTCTCAGTTCATAGTTAGCAATGCCAAGGAGAGCGAGCAGCTTATCCATCGTTTTATGGTATGGGTTGGAAAGTGGTGGCAATCTCAAGCAGTAATATTGCAACAGTTATAAAATATTATTTCCGCCATCGGTAAAATGTTGGAATTATGGGTTTGTCGTCCTGCCGAGACAGTAAATGCTATGAACCTCAGAAGCGGTAGGCAGGTGGATGAACGTGTACATCGGGAGGACCAACCCTCTGAACGCAGGGATGAGTAGAGTACTAATGATCCACCCAAGGAACCCTCGGTGGCTGCTACACCTGAAGTCCAACTCCCGCGAGAAAGGCCTCAATTTCCGCATAGGCTGCAAAATATCGGAAATGAGAGGCAGCAACAAAAGTTTCAGGACATTCTGAAAGGTGTTCAGGTGATCATTCCCATGGTCGACCTGCTGACACAGGTGTCGCGCTATGCGAAGTACTTGTAGGATCTTCTGGCAAAAAATCGGGCTTCTGAGTTATGCGGCAGCATTTCGATCTAGGAGGAATGCCCTACTATGGCAGTGCGGGATTGGCCCATAAAACAAAAAGATCAAGGGAGCTTCACGATTGTGTGTACCATTGGGCGATCCGCGCTTACTCATGGGCTGTGTGATTCTGGAGCATCCATCAATCTCATGTCGTTATCCATCTTCCGTGAGCTGGGCTCAAGTGTTCTTCGGCCCACTAATGTCATTCTGCAGCTGGCTGATCGATCAAATAAGAAACCAGTTAGAGTGTTTGAGGATCTCACGGTTGAGGTTAACGAGTTATCCTTTCCGACCAACTTTGTTATCCTCGATATTGAGGATGCGGATGGGACGCCGATTATTCTACTGCGTCCGTTCCTGGTCACTACTAGATCCATCATCGATGCGGAAAATGGTTTGCTGACGGCGCCTAGGATCAGAGAAGAATGTTTTTGATATGTATAAGGTGTTAAGAGGGGATATTTGTGCGGAGCTGGGTGCTATGGAGATTGACGACGACCGTACTTTTCAGCCTGATGACGTTGAGAGTGAGTTTTGTGACCCTGATATAAATATTCAGGAAGGGTCGTGCGAGGCGCCGGTTGGAGATCCCAAGCTTTTGGCGGTACCCCCGTTTGACTCAAACGGATCTCGTGAGCTCAAGTCGCTCTCATGCACACTGAAGTATTTCTTTCTCGGAGAGAAAGAAACTCATCCTGCCATTATTTCGGCTCTTCTTACAGCTGATCAGGAGGTCCGTCTCGTTGAAGTGCTGAAGTTACATAGAAATGCCTTTGGGTGGAAAATCTCGGATGTCAAAGGAATTAGCCCTACGGTGTGCATGCATAAGATATTGCTGGAAGATAACTTCAAGCCTTCAGCTCAACCGCAGCGCAGATTGAACCCTATGTTGCAGGACGTGGTGAAGAACAAGTTTATCAAGCTTTTGGATGCCGGTATTATATATCTCATAAGCGATAGCAAATGGGTGAGTCCGGTGCAGTTGGTGCTCAAAAAGGGAGGAATCACTGTCGTTCATAATGAGAACGGCGAGCCGCTTACTACGAGGCTTGTCGTTGGATGGAGAGTTTGTATCGATTATCGAAAGCTTAATGCGGCAACCAGGAAAGACCACTTCCCGCTACCGTTCATGGACTAGATTCTAGAAAGGCTGGTCGTGTAACGCCCCGAAACTCAAAGGAGCAAAGGGGGACGTTTTGGGCCAGTTTAGGTTCTGGCAGCAGGCACACGTCCTGGGACACGGGCGTGTCAAGCCTGTGTCGACACTCAGTCGGGAAGTCGACACGTTGGTCTCGACATTGTGTCGAGACTGGGCACACGGCCTGCGACACGGGCGTGTCACAGGGCGTGTCGACCCGTGTCGACACTTAGCCGCGAAGTCGACACTCTGCATTCGACGAAGTGTCGAGACTGGGCACACGGCCTGCGACACGGGCGTGTCGCAGGGCGTGTCGACCCGTGTCGACACTCGTCCCAAGAAGTCGACACTTTGGTCTCGACATTGTGTCGAGACAAGGCACACGGCCTAGGACACGTGCGTGTCCAAGGCCGTGTCAGTAGGTCGACGATCTTCGCTCGACGAAGTGTCGAGTGTCGAGACCGTGTACACGGCCTGGGGTCCAGGCGTGTTGAGGTGACACGGGTAAGGACACGGGCGTGTCCTAGAACCCGTGCAGTGCTCGGGTTGATTTTGGGGAAAAATGATAGGGGTACACGGCCGGCCACACGGCCGTGTCACATGGAACACGGGCATGTCAGCTCGAACACGGGCGTGTTCGATACCCGTGTGAGGTTCCAGGCGAGCTGATTTTGACGGCGAATGAGGCACACGGCCCTGGACACGGGCGTGTGCCAGGCCGTGTTCGGTCCAGATTGGGCATTTCAGTCCCGAATCAAAGCCGTTCGTTTCCTTATTTTGAGATCCAACGGCTGGGGGTTGTTCCTGAAGGGATATACCCGGGATTGGACTTAGAAACCCTCACTTTTCTTAAGTGTTATCTTTCTAAAATCTTAGAGAGAGAGGAGAGCCAAGGGAGGAAGAAGGAGCTAGATCCCGCCATTGGAGGAGCTTCGAAGCTCCGAATCGCGAGCCGACTTCGATCCACGGAGGCAAAGCTAGTGCGGTGCTTTTCATCCGATTACTTTTCAATGGTGCCAAAGAGGAACGCTAGGGTAACGATCCTCAACTTGAGCATGAGTAGCTCTCTTTCTTTGCATAGGAAGCCCGCTCTCGCGAGTTTGCGGAGAGTTGGAGGCGTTCTTTCGGGTAGATATGTGAAGTCCCTGTTGTTTAGAGTCCGTAAGCGAGAACGGATATAGGCATGATGTGTGAAGCCTATCCGGACATGTTGGTCTGGATCGGTGATGTTGCATTGCATAATGCCGGAGAAGACTCCGTGCTATTGGTTGTTTTTCGGGTTTTCTACGCGGTAGATTGCAGCAGGGAGCCTTGGGGACTAACCCAAAGGTGCACCCGGAAAACTGGGCGGATACGAGATCTTGCCAACTTGGTGGCCTGTGAGCCAACTTGAACCTAACCGGGTTATGTGAATTGTGATGGAAATGGGACTCGGTGGAAGTTTGACCCGCGCAAATGGCTTAAATTGTCGTTGCAATGTGAGCACGGGTTAGATGGAACCGTACCCGTTCTATGTCGTTCGGTTAAAGAGACCTAAAGGCACGTGGCACTTACCGTTGGCATAGATTAGTGTCTTCGGCGGTCAATGGCTTAAATTGTCGTGACCCAGGCCAGGAAGACAAATTGCTCATAGGTTTGGCCGTCAAAGTGGCGGTGGTGAGTCCGGAATGTCTATGACTTTAATTGACGTGACATCGACCGGTTCACCGAGAATGTGCCCTGAGAGCACGGGGCGTGTGGCCGTGCGAGCCAACGTCTGTGATGAAATGGCAAAATATCTATATTGCTCGTTTATGCTAATGAAATGCAGGGAAGGAGCATTGCCGCCCCGAGTTGGGGGCGGGATCGTTATAATTTGGTCAGCATTGCTGACCGTTGCCTTGTTTTGCCACCGTGCGGTGGTATGTTGCTTGCAGGTGATGCTGGACCAAGCGGTCAATAGCGGGCTAAAGCCCTTTTTGCGAAGCCGGCCCTCGAAGGCCCAAATGGGAGTGTTTACTGCTTTATTCATGTATGACCGGTCTGCGTGCCGTGGTTTGTAAATCATGTAATGTCAAGTGAAACATTTTGTAAGGCATTAAGGCTTGTACGGGTGTATTTTGTAACATTCCTATTTTGGTATTAGTGGACATTCATGCTCCAATGCTGGGTTCTTATTTTGCAACTTTTATAAAATGCTTCCGCTAGAATGCTCTGTGTAGGACGTTGAGATTGGTTGGATGGTTTCCATAAGTAACCACCCGGTCTGTCTGTAGTATATGGCGTCGGGCCCCGGCCGGACCTACTGCTATATGCTATGCGACGGATAGGGGGTGTTACAATTTGGTATCAGACTACTGGTTTTGGTCGGGCTTAAAGTGAATTCGTGGGCGAATTCTTTTAAAGGGTGGTGAGCACGTTGTGTGCGTCATCGTTATAACAGTAAAAGAACCCATGAATGTCCACTTAAGAATGAAAATACATGTGTTTGAGGAACCTGCGTGTTCCTATAATTGCTGTTTGCAATTTATTTGGTCGCTTAACGGTGTTTTGTACCACTATAGGTGACCAGAAGTGGTGTTGGGCCGTCAGAACGCCGAGTTTCTGAGGCTAGTAGTGCACCGGATGTTGCTCCTGCAACATCTCTGTCGGCTGAGAATATTCGATTGGTGGCTGAAGCGGTGTTGGCCGTGATAAATGCGCAGCCTGCAAGGCAAACGCAGCAGCCCGCTCCTGTGATGGAGCAGGAACCTCTTCAAGAGGCTGAGCCGAGGAGAGTGGAGCAAGTGGTTGTGGAACTTGTGGTGCCAAAGAGGGCAACTGAGAGGCAGCTTAAGCATGTAATGAGCTTTAACCCTCCGTTATTCTCGGGGTTGGGAACCCCATCTCAGGCTGAAGACTGGATCTCCAGGGTGAAGAGAGTCATGACAGCGACGGAGACGGAGGAGTGGCAAATGACCACCATCGCTACGTTCTTTTTGGACGGTGAAGCAAGAATGTGGTGGGAAGGATTGGAGCTGCATCATTTGAGAGGTAGACAACTGATAGACATTCCGATGGAAGAGTTCTCGGGATTGTTCTTAGCAAGATACCTCCCTTCTACTCAGAGGATTTCGATGGAGAACGAATTTCTGAAGTTGGTTCAGGGTGAGAAGAGCGTGGATGAATATCTCCATGAGTTCACTCGTTTAAGTCGTTATGCTAGCTCCACCATCATGGATGAGGAGCGCAAGACTAATCGCTTCTATGAAGGGTTGAGAGATGAGTTGAGATTACTACTCTCGGGGCCAATGACGCAGGGTTTCTTAACCTTGGTCAATACTGCCCGGTCCTTGGAGAAGGACATGAAGAATGTGCAAGCAAAGAAAGGCTTGGGTGATAGAAAATCTGAATTTAAAGTGCCGACTACTTCAAAGTCCGGCTATCGGAGGGCTTTCAAGAAGCATAGGACTTCGGGTCCAGCTCCTTTTGGTGCTTCTGGGGCGACTACGAGTCAGACCCCGGACGCGTGTTTTACATGTGGAAAGACGGGGCACTTTGCCTGTGACTGTTGGAGCGGACGTCCTAAGTCCGAGAGGAAGTCGGGAGCTACTTATGAAGAGAAGGGAAAGGCGGTGGAGTCGACTGCATCCCATTATGCTCCGGCCCAACCAAGGGTCTACAATCTTGGCCAACAGGAGGCCATCAAACAGGCTGATGTGGTGACAGGTACGGTTTAATTTATAGCAAGTCAATTTCTTTAAATACTTGTTATGCACATGTTACCTTACCACTGCTTGTTTAGGATTTGTATTGATTTGTGAAAATCCGGCACGAGCACTCTTCGATACGGGAGCTTCACACTCCTTCTTGTCCGAAGGATTTATATCATGCATCGGAGTACCTTCTTCGATGGCGAAGGATAAGTTGGATGTGTTGTTGCCCAATGGGTGTTCGATGCGAGCGGATAGGATCTACGATGTTAAGATTCGTATTGGGGAGCAGGAGTTCGACCTGCGGGCGTCTTTACTTCCGTTGGTGGAGTTCGACGTCATATTTGGCATGGACTGGCTCTCGGAGCAGCAGGCCCATATAGATTGTGGTAGCAAGGAAGTCAAGCTGGGAGCAAGTCGTGAAACGACTTTTACGGGCTTAAAGGGGTCGAGCAAGACGTTGATGTCTGCTCTTCAGGTGGTGAAGGCGGTTCGTGCCGGTGCAGAACTGTTCTTTACACTAGTGGAGGTTGCAAAGCCGAAGCCCGCGTTGGATTGTATTTCAGTGGTATCGGAATACCCTGATGTGTTCCTCGCAGATCTTCTTGGAGCCCCGCCTCAGCGGGAGATAGCTTTTATGATCGAGCTAGTGCCAGGTGCAAAGCCTGTGTCACGATCTCCTTATCGGCTAGCGCCTAAGGAAATGGCGGAGCTGAAAGTTCAACTGCGAGAGTTGTTGGAGCAAGGGTATGTGCGCCCGAGTTCTTCGCCTTGGAGCGCACCGGTCCTCTTTGTTAAGAAGAAGGACGGAAGCTTGAGGCTATGTATTGATTATAGGGAGCTTTACAAGCTGACGGAGAAGAACAAGTACCCGATCCCCCGGATTGATGATCTTTTTGATTAGTTAGTCGGGTCGACGGTGTACTCGAAGTTGGATCTCAAAGCTGGGTACTATCAGCTGCGAATAAGGGAGAGTGATATCCCGAAGACAGCGTTTAGTACAAGATACGGGCATTATGAGTTTACGGTCATGCTGTTTGGGCTGACTAATGCGCCGTCAGTGTTCATGGATTTGATGAACAGGACTTTCAGGGAGTACTTGGACCATTTCGTGATCGTCTTCATCGACGATATTTTGGTGTACTCGCAAAGTGAGGAAGATCACTTCAAGCATCTTCATTTAGTGTTGGAGACGCTAAGGAGAAATCAGTTGTATGACAAGTTCTCGAAGTGCGAGTTTTGGCTATCCTCAGTGGCGTTCCTCGGGCATATAGTAAGTGGAGAGGGTATTGTTGTGGATCCGGCGAAGATTGTTGCGATACGGGAGTGGCCTGAGCTTGTTACGGTAGCGGAAGTCCGGAGTTTTCTGGGGCTTGTCGGCTATTATAGGCGCTTCGTAGAGAACTTCTTGCGGATAGCATTACCTCTCACTACATTGACGAGGAAGGAGCTTAAGTTCGTTTGGACGCCGGAGTGCGCGCGAGCTTTTGAGGAGTTGAAGTGTCGGTTGACCGCGGCGCCTGTACTGAGTTCGCCATGTGTGACCGAAGGCTATGAGATTTATAGCGATGCTTCGGGCATCGGTTTGGGTTGCGTGCTACTGCAACACGGAAGTGTAATAGCTTATGGCTCGAGACAGTTAAAAGTGCATGAAAGGAACTATCCGGTCCATGACTTGGAGTTAGCGGCCGTGATTTTTGCCTTGAAGCTGTGGAGACACTACTTGTAAGGTGTGAAGATTGATATCTACACCGATCACAAGAGTCTGAAGTATCTTATTGATCAGAAGGATCTGAATATGCGTCAGCGTAGATGGATGGAGTTCCTGGGGGACTATACATTCAAGATCCATTACGTGCCTGGTAAGGGGAATGCGGTTGCGGACGCGCTGAGTCGCCGAGCCCCAGCTCAAGCCAATTGGCTATCGGTGCATGATGAGCGGTTGGTGCAAGAGTTGGAGGCGTTGGAAATTGTTTGTGTGGACAGGCAATCGAGTGCTGAAGCGGTTCTGAATTGGACTGAAGTCCAATATGACCTGGCTGATCGTATTCGGCAGGCTTTGGATATGGATGCTCATATGAAGCAGTTCATGGTAGAGGCTCTGGATGGGTCAAATTCCCAATTCGTCGTGGAGGACGGGTTGCTTTGGAAAGACGGTCGTCTGTGCGTCCCAAGTGTGGGTCATTTGCGGGTGGAGTTGTTGTACGAGTCACACCATACAAAGTACTCGATTCACCCGGGGAGCACGAAGATGTACCGTGATGTGAAGAAACTGTTTTGGTGGCCGGGTTTGAAAAAGGATGTGGCGCTCTACGTAGCGAAGTGCCAAACTTGCGCCTTGGTAAAGGCGGAGTGCCAAAAGCCGGGAGGATTTCTTAAGTCCTTGCCTATTCCGGAGTGGAAATTCGACGACATCTCTATGGACTTTGTGCACGGTTTGCCAAGGTCGCAAAAGGGGAACGACGCCATTTGGGTGGTGGTTGATCGATTAACGAAGGTGTCGCATTTTATTCCGCATAGGAAGGATGATCCGGTGGAGAAGTTGGCAAAGCTTTATGTGGATAACATAGTACGGCTTCATGGTGTGCCCCGCAGCATCGTGAGTGACCGAGATGGGCGGTTCACGTCCAATGATTGGAGGCTGGTGCAGCAAATGTTGGGAACAAAGCTGAAATTTAGCACAGCCTTCCATCCGCAAACGGATGGGAAGACCGAGAGGGTCAATAGAACTATGGAAGACATGCTCCGCATGTGTGTCTTGGATTTCGGAAAGCAATGGGAAGACCACCTTTATTTGGTGGAGTTCGCATACAACAATAGCTACCAAGCGAGTATTCAGATGGCGCCTTTTGAGGCCCTATATGGTAGAAAATGTCGCACGCCATTGTCTTGGTTAGAAACGGGTGAGTCAAAGTTGTATAAGCGATCAGAAGTGGAGGGTGCTACTTCTTTGGTGCGAACCATTCGGGAGAGGTTGCTTATCGCTCAGGACCAGCAAGCAAAATACTATAATGCCAAGCACAGGAACGTGGAGTTCGCTGTGGGTGATTATGTGTACCTAAAGATCAAGCCGTTCAAGGGTGTCTCGCGGGTGCGGCGATTGAAAAAGCTAAGCCCGAGGTACCTTGGACCGTTTGAGGTTCTGGAGCGAGTTGGTGAAGCGGCCTATCGGTTGAAGCTTTCAGTGGAGCTTAGTGGTTTACATGATGTATTCCACATTTCGGTGCTTCGGAAGGCGGTGCAAGAGCCTACGCAAGTGATCGCGATTGATCAAGTGCCGGTGGATAGTGGGCTAACGACAAAGGTCAAGCCCGTGCGGATTGAGGACTCGGAGGTCAAGCGGCTACGCAATAAAGAGATCAGGATGGTCAATGTCCGGTGGGACAATTGCGGTCGTGAGGAGCTCTCTTGGGAGCGAGAGCAGACTATGCTTGACGAGTATCCGGAGTTGTTCCGCTCAGGTACAAATTTTGGTTTTGTACATGTCTTTCCTTTATATAATTTTGTGGACGAAATTATTTTAAGATGTGGAGAGTTGTAACGCCCCGAAACTCAAAGGAGCAAAGGGGGACGTTCTGGGCCAGTTTGGGTTCTGGAAGCAGGCACACGGCCTGGGACACGGGCGTGTCCCAGGGCGTGTCAAGCATGTGTCGACACTCAGTCGGGAAGTCAACACGTTGGTCTCGACATTGTGTCGAGACTGGGCACACGACCTGCGACACGGACGTGTCACAGGGCGTGTCAACCCGTGTCGACACTTAGCCGCGAAGTCGACACTCTGCATTCGACGAAGTGTCGAGACTGGGCACACGGCCTGCGACACGGGCGTGTCGCAGGGCGTGTCGACCCGTGTCGACACTCGTCTCGGGAAGTCGACACTTTGGTCTCGACATTGTGTCGAGACAAGGCACACGTCCTAGGACACGGGCGTGTTCAAGACCGTGTCAGTAGGTCGACGATCTTCGCTCGACGAAGTGTCGAGTGTCGAGACCGTGTACACGGCCTGGGGTCCAGGCGTGTTGAGGTGACACGGGTAAGGACACGGGCGTGTCCTAGAACCCGTGCAGTGCTCGGGTTGATTTTGGGGAAAAATGATAGGGGTACACGGCCGGCCACACGGCCGTGTCACATGGAACATGGGCGTGTCAGCTCGAACACGGGCGTGTTCGATACCCGTGTGAGGTTCCAGGCGAGCCGATTTTGACGGCGAATGAGGCACACGTCCCTGGACACGGGCATGTGCCAGGCCGTGTTCGGTCCAGATTGGGCATTTCAGTCCCGAATCAAAGCCGTTCGTTTCCTTATTTTGAGATCCAACGGCTGGGGGTTGTTCCTGAAGGGATATACTCGGGATTGGACTTAGAAACCCTCACTTTTCTTAAGTGTTATCTTTCTAAAACCTTAGAGAGAGAGAGGAGAGCCAAGGGAGGAAGAAGGAGCTAGATCCCGCCATTGGAGGAGCTTCGAAGCTCCGAATCGCGAGCCGACTCTGGATCCACGGAGGCAAAGCTAGTGCGGTGCTTTTCATCCGATTACTTTTCAATGGCGCCAAAGAGGAACGCTAGGGTAACGATCCTCAACTTGAGCATGAGTAGCTCTCTTTCTTTGCATAGGAAGCCCGCTCTCGCGAGTTTGCGGAGAGTTGGAGGCGTTCCTTCGGGTAGATATGTGAAGTCCCCGTTGTTTAGAGTCCGTAAGCGAGAACGGATATAGGCATGATGTGTGAAGCCTATCCGGACATGTTGGTCTGGATCGGTGATGTTGCATTGCATAATGCCGGAGAAGACTCCGTGCTATTGGTTGTTTTTCGGGTTTTCTACGCGGTAGATTGCAGCAGGGAGCCTTGGGGACTAACCCAAAGGTGCACCCGGAAAACTGGGCAGATACGAGATCTTGCCAACTTGGTGGCCTGTGAGCCAACTTGAACATAACCGGGTTATGTGAATTGTGATGGAAATGGAACTCGGTGGAAGTTTGACCCGCGCAAATGGCTTAAATTATCATTGCAATGTGAGCACGGGTTAGATGGAACTGTACCCGTTCTATGTCGTTCGGTTAAAGAGACCTAAAGGCACGTGGCACTTACCGTTGGCATAGATTAGGGTCTTCGGCGGTCAATGGCTTAAATTGTCGTGACCCAGGCCAGGAAGACAAATTGCTCATAGGTTTGGCCGTCAAAGTGGCGGTGGTGAGTCCGGAATGTCTATCGCTTTAATTGACGTGACATCGACCGGTTCACCGAGAATGTGCCCTGAGAGCACGGGGCGTGTGGCCGTGCGAGCCAACGTCTGTGATGAAATGGCAAAATATCTATATTGCTCGCTTATGCTAATGAAATGCAGGGAAGGAGCATCGCCGCCCCAAGTTGGGGGCGGGATCGTTATAATTTGGTCAGCATTGCTGACCGTTGCCCTGTTTTGCCACCGTGCGGTGGTATGTTGCTTGCATGTGCTGCTGGACCAAGCGGTCAATAGCGGGCTAAAGCCCTTTTTGCGAAGCCGGCCCTCGAAGGCCCAAATGGAAGTGTTTACTGCTTTATTCATGTATGACCGGCCTGCGTGCTGTGGTTTGTAAATCATGTAATGTCAAGTGAAACATTTTGTAAGGCCTTAAGGCTTGTACGGGTGTATTTTGTAACATTCCTATTTTGATATTAGTGGACATTCATGCTTCAATGCTGGGTTCTTATTTTGCAACTTTTATAAACTGCTTCCGCTAGAATGCTCTATGTAGGACGTTAAGATTGGTTGGATGGTTTCCATAAGTAACCACCCGGTCTGTCTGTAGTATATGGCGTCGGGCCCCGGCCGGACCTACTCTTATATGCTATGCGACGGATAGGGGGTGTTACAGGTCGGGCATGATTACTACAGCCTTCTGGATGGCTACTCGGGCTATTATCAGCTTGCAATTGCCCTAGAGGATCAGGAGAAGACAACATTTACCTACCCATCTGGGACCTTTGCTTTCAGGCGGCTACCTTTTGGGTTGTGTAATGGGGTAGCCACCTTCCAGCGATGTATGACTGCGGTTTTTCGCGAGATAGTTGGGGATTTCTTGGAGGTGTTCATGGATGACTTCTCCTTGTTTGGTGCTAGCTTCGAAGAAGCGCTGCACCGCCTCGCTTTGGTCTTGCAACGTTGCGAGGATACTAATTTAGTGCTCAATTGGGAGAAGTGTCATTTCATGGTGCGTGAGGGGATCGTTCTGGGGCAGAAGGTTTCTCAGCAGGGGCTTGAGGTTGATCCGACAAAGGTAGAGGTGATTAGAAGCCTGCCCCCTCCGTCGACACTTCATGACATTCGTAGTTTTTTGGAGCATGCTAGATTTTACCGGCATTTTATTCAAGACTTCTCGGTTATAGCTAAGCCCCTGTCTAATCTATTGGCGAAGGATGTCAAGTATGTGTTCGATGACGATTGCAATCGGGCGTTTAATTGCTTGAAGGATCGATTGGTTTCAGCCCCGATTCTCTCATCCCCTGATTGGGTGATGCCTTTCGAGTTGATGTGTGATGCTAGCAACGTTGCGGTTGGGGCAGTGTTGGGACAGCGTAAAAATAAGACCTTTCATACAATTGCCTATGCGAGTCGGAAGTTGAATGATGCACCACTAAACTATACCACGACCGAGAAGGAGTTTTTAGCTATTGTTTTCGCCTTTGAGAAGTTCCATTCTTATTTAATTCTTTCCAAGGTGGTGGTGCATTCTGATCCTGCAGCTATCCATTTTCTCATGCACAAGAAAGATGCTAAGTCGCGGCTCATGCATTGGATTCTATTGCTGCAAGGATATGATATTGAAATTCGGGATCGTCGTGGAGTTGACAATGTGATTGTCGACCATCTATCGATACTTGAAGGGGGAGAAGGCGAGGGTCCACCGGGAATTCCAATTTTCGATGCTTTTCCGGATGAGGGCATGTACGCCCTTTCTTCTATTGCTTCTACTCTGTGGTATGCTGACTTTGCTAAATTTAGCAAGCAAGGAGCTGCCGCCGAATTTAATATATCAACAAAAGAAGAAGTTTTTCTGAGACGTCAAGTATTATCTCTGGGAGGATCCCCTACTATTCCGCACCTGTGCTGACAGGGTTATCCGACGTTGTGTCCCCAAGCTGGAAGTTAAAGAGATTCTGAGGCATTGTCATGATTGTGAGGCTGGAGGGCATTTTGGCACCGCACGAACTGCCCGCAAGGTTCTACAGTGTGGTTTGTTTTGGCCTACGTTATTCCGTGACTCTTTTACACACGTTAAAGAGTGCAATGAATGTCAGTGCACGGGGAATATTTCTCGACGTGACGAAATGCCCTTGAACAATATGCTGGTTTGCAAGTTACTCGATGTATGGGTGATTGACTTTATGGGTCCTTTCCCCATGTCGCATGGGAAGCAGTACATCCTAGTTACTATGGATTATGTGTCTAAATGGGTGGAGGCAGAGGCGGTTGCATCGAATGATGCTCGCACCGTACTCCACTTCCTTCATAGGAATATCTTCTCCCGCTTTGGCGCACCAAGAACTATAATTAGCGACGGGGGCAGCCATTTCTACAAACAGCAATTCGCGCAACTGCTGAAACAGTTCGGTGTTCACCACAAGGTTGCTTTGGCCTACCATCCTCAGACATGTGGGCAAGTGGAAATTTCAAATAGAGAACTAAAGCGAATTTTAGAAAAGTCTATCCACTCCAACCGGAAGGAGTGGGCAAAGAAGGTGGATGATGCTCTTTGGGCTTACCGAATTGCATTCAAGACACTGATAGGGATGTCACCCTTCCAACTGATTTATGGCAAATCATGCCACCTTCCTGTCAAATTGGAGCACAAGGCATTGTGGGCCACCAAATTGCTCAACATGGACTTTAGAGAGGATTCTGACAAGCGACATGGTCAGCTTTGCGAGCTCGACGAATTCCACTTGGGCGCTTATGAGAGCACGAACATATATAAGGAAAGAACCAAGCGTTGGCATGATAGACGGATCTCGCCCAAGGAATTCAAGCCGGATGATCAGGTTCTTTTATATAATTCACGCCTAAGGCTATTTCCCGGGAAGTTAAAATCCAGATGGAGCGGCCTTACACGGTTGTGAGTGCCTCACCATACATCGCGATAGAGATTCGGGACGACGAGGAAGGCACTTTCAAAGTAAACGGGCATCGCTTGAAGCGATTTGAGGGGAAGTTCGTCGATAAAGACGTACACTGCATATTACTACAAGACCCCGATGGATGTAACCTCCATTAGTTGTTTTGCTTACATTTGTTGCTTGGATTCGCTTTTGCCTAGGATTGTAAAATAATATTTATATAACTGCTAATACAGGTATTTGGTCCACCTTAAGGACGGTAAAGAAAAGGGCTTCTGGGAGACAACCCAATTTTGCCACATTTGGTTTATTCAAATATGTTACTGTGATTATATGTTTTGAGTATGCATGGTTGGAGATATTCTCTTATGCAGGTGGAGTTAGTTTGAGCCATGGACTGTCTGCTGAAATTAACGTCAATCTTTCGATATGCTCATTTGCTGAGCATGGGGTAACCTCTTCTCTCACCTTTTATTTTCTGTTTTTATTGCAAATCCTGGTTAGATTGTTTAGTATACGTTTGGTGGGGAAAAATTTCGCGAGTTACCTTTGTACGTGCACTTGCATACCATAAGAGTATTTTCATTTTTTGTTTTTCTTTTATCGTGACAGCATTGTGCACCTACACCACATGAGCGCGCACTTAAGCACGCGCTCAGCCCAAGTTTAGTTTATTTCTTTTGTGTTAACTTTAAGATAGTGGTGTTGGCTTAGGATTTTAGAATAGGGTAGTGTGAAACTCGTGCAGTGCTCCTAATCGAGAATTCATGGTGTGTAGAAATATTATAGATTTATTTTTTCTTATGCTCGTAGATTTATGCTTTTCGGCATTTGTAAATAATGATTGTGTTGGGTTTCTCTATGAGGATGGCACAACGCTTGTGCACGCAGCGGAAAAATAAACATCAAGAAAACCCAAAAGAAATGGGATCGTGCCATGACAGTTGAATCAAGAAGTAAACACACAACTAGGCAAAAATTACCTCGGTGGCGTTGAGTCACAACTCAACGGAGATGCTCCAAACTCTGTGTTCCTGCTGGTGGCGAGTTGTACGTGGAATAATGTCCACGTTTCTGCAGAAGTCCACACGAGCGGGAGAACACCGGGCTTTCCGTCGCATGGAAGATCGGGAAGAACGATGACCGCACCTTGCTGTTCCATGGACTGCTAGGTCCGCGCCAGGAAGAGCAACACCAGCGACGATCGCCGGAAATGAGGAGGTTGACGGAGCGAACACGTCGGCGGCGGGATTCGGGATCGGCGAACGGAAAGGCAGAACGGCTTCCGTCGTTTTCGATTTGATCGGCTGTCAAAAAGCCTGTATCCCCGAAAACCCTAAGTGTCCCTTTTATACCGAAGGCATAAAAGACTTAGGAAAATCGCTATCCGCAGACCACCCAGAAATAGGGTTCAGAATCGGCGAGTATCAATCGGCGAGAGTCGGCGAGAATCGGCAAGAATCGATCAGCGAGCATCACCATGGATCGGCGAGAATCAGAGTACAATACTCGACGATTCTCGCCGATCGTCGAGCCTCACTTGATGATACACGTCGAATCTCGTCGATCGTCGAGCCACGGTCGACGATACTTGTCGAACTCGTCGATCGTCGAGAATCAGCATATTGATTCTCGACGATTCTCGTCGATCGGCGAGAATCAGAGAGACGATTCTCGCCGATCGGCGGGAATCAGAAAGACGATTCTCGACAAATGTTATCGACCCTCGGACGACAATCCTTACCAGCCCTCCAAGGCAACATTTGCCCAACCCGATGATTCTTTAAGGCAACACCTTGCCCACAACCCCATTCAGATCGGTGATTGGCAACCTTTACCAACACAGTCAATCATCCAACTTCTCCACATCTCTTATGTGCGACCCTACAGGCTCATATCGCGTTGGCAGTGAGATTATATGTTTGATCACTTCCAGATCACAATGGTAACTCCAACAGACTCCCACTTGATCTCAAAAGTATCAAAGCAAAAACCTCACAAACAATGAGCGGCATCTAGCAATGCATCATTGCTCCCCAAGCAATAAGAGTTTATAACTCATAAGCCTTTATGACCAATGTATCAGCGTTGTCTTTGTCCCTTTGTCCCTTACATCCAGAAAGAACTAGAGGCATGGACCGTGTCACCCTCGTAATAGCTCAATCCAAGTTTTCTTGATCCAGGACGGACTTCCAGAGAATGGTGAGTCCAATATCATATATTGACTCAACCAAGCATGGTCATGCATTTCTCAGTCCAGTTTCATCAAGGGGCCCATGGATGCAACTCTTGTCATACAGGAGGATAAATCCCATATCTGCTCACACACAAACACCCAAATGATTCGTAACATGCCCAACAACCACCCTTATCATCAACCTTTCTCAAGGAAGACTTTAGATGACATCAAAGCACGCTCTTCCTCACTTGATGAATGCTGTGACTTCAGGTCAAAGGACCACAACACCATTGTCAATTGAGACCTACTCGTGACACGATTGGATGACAATCCACAGAGTAGTCTCAGGTTGGGTCTGTCCAGTACAACTTGTTCACTAACAAGTACCCACGTGATGACTTGATATCACAATATCATGACCTGTGAGAACCGGTCATCAGTCAACACACGTGCTAGTCTTCATGTACCATCATCACCCTTAGCTTCTATGATGATACTCGACCAGGGACCTTTAAGAATGAAGCTTCAAATAAATCATGGGCTCTCACATTCAAGTCACGTACTTGATGTCCCATGGAAGCGAACATTCTAAGGGTATCTATTATGTTAACATTTAACTATCATATAGAAAAAGACATAATAAAAGAACTTGCCATTTATTGTAAGAGAAAAATTAGGTACACAGTTCATCATATGAACAAATAGCCAACAAAATACAGGTTTACATGCAATCCACAAGATTCTCACTAGAGTTGATCATTTAGGTATCGTATACCCATCGATCTAGTATGACCATCATGCTTTCTCTGCGCGAGAGGCTTTGTCAGTGGATCCACAATATTCTCCTCAGTCGACACTCTGCAAATGTTTACATCTCCTTGTTCGACAATCTCACGAATAAGATGAAATCGCCGAAGTATGTGCTTGGAGCGCTGATGAGATCTAGGTTCCTTAGATTGTGCAATTGCACCATTATTATCACAGTAGAGAACTACGGGAACAACAATGCTAGGAACTACATCAAGCTCGCCGATGAATTTCCTAATCCATACAGTCTCCTTCGCCGCATTAGCTGCTGCGATATACTCGGCCTCTGTTGTAGAATCAGCAACTGTCTCTTGCTTGGAACTCTTCCAGCTCACAGCTCCTCCATTCAGGCAAAACACAAAACCTGACTGAGACTTGGAGTCGTCTCTATCAGTTTGGAAGCTAGCATCTGTGTAACCACTTACAACGAGCTCTTCCTCTCCACCATACACCAAGAACACATCCTTAGTCCTTCTCAAGTACTTCAGGATATTCTTGACTGCAATCCAGTGACACTCACCGGGGTCTGACTGATACCTGCTAGTCATGCTCAAAGCAAAGGAGACATCGGGTCGAGTACATAACATCGCGTACATGATTGATCCAATTGCCGAAGCATATGGAATCAACTTCATGCGGTCCTTATCTTCACAAGATTTTGGACACTGGTCCTTAGAGAGATTCACACCATGAGACATGGGCAAAAATCCTTTCTTGGACTCAAGCATGTTGAATCGCTTCAACACCTTTTCGATGTACGTACTCTGGGTCAAACCCAGCAACTTCTTTGATCTATATCTATAGATCTTAATACCGAGTATATAAGTCGCTTCACCCAAATCCTTCATTGAAAAGCAGTTCCCTAGGTTGTTCTTAACAACTTTCAGGGTAGGAATGTCATTCCCAATCAACAGTATGTCATCTACATACAATATCAGGAAGACAACAATGCTCCCACTGATTCGCTTGTAAACACAAGGCTCATCTTCATTCTTGATGAAACCAAACTCTTTGATTTTCTCATCAAAACGAAGATTCCAACTTCGGGAGGCCTGTTTCAGTCCATAAATGGACTTATTCAGCTTGCATATTTTAGTGGCTTCATCTGGGGATACAAAACTCTCGGGTTGTGTCATATACACTTCCTCAAGGAGGTTTCCATTAAGGAAAGCCGTTTTGACATCCATCTGCCAGATCTCGTAGTCATAATACGCAGCAATAGTAAGCAATATCCTAATGGACTTCACCATAGCAACAGGGGAAAAGGTCTCATCATAGTCAATACCATGAATTTGCTTGAAACCCTTAGCCACCAGTCGCCCTTTGAATGTCTGTACATTCCCATCCATGTCGGTCTTCTTCTTGAAGACCCACTTACACCCTATGGGTCGTACCCCTTTAGGTGGTTCCACCAAGTTCCAAACTTGGTTTGCATACATGGAGTCCATTTCGGATTTCATAGCCTCAAGCCATTTGTCGGAGTCCGGTCCATTCATAGCCTCTTGGTAGGTTGCTGGTTCATCATCATGATCCATAAGCAACACATTACCTATTTGAGACACGAGAAATTCATATCTCTCAGGCTCAAACCTCGGTCTACCAGATCTATGTAGGACTTGTGTTCCCTGAGCAGGTTCTCTAGCTACAACATCTTGTAGTCCTGTCTCAGAATCCAATTCCGGTTCATTCACTACATGTGGTTCTTGAACTTCTTCAAGCTCTACCTTTTCAGTCTTTCTTGATAAGAACTCTTTCTCCAAGAAGACACCAGTCCTTGCGACAAACACTTTGCCATCAGACGGTAGGTAAAAGTAATACCCTTTCGTTTCCTTAGGATATCCCACCAGATAACATTTATCCGATTTGGGTTCCAGCTTGTCAGGCATTTGACGTCTCACGTATGCCTCACAGCCCCAAATTTTAATGAACGACATACTAGGATGCTTCCCAGTCCATATCTCATATGGTGTCTTCAGAACAGTTTTCGTTGGAGCGCGATTCAATGTCATTGCAGCAGTCTCTAAAGCAAAACCCCAAAAGGAAACAGGCAAGTCTGCATGACTCATCATCGAACGTACCATGTCTAACAGAGTACGATTTCTCCTCTCAGACACACCATTATGTTGTGGTGTTCTAGGTGGAGTAAGCTGTGATACAATACCACACTCTTTCAGATGATCACGGAACTCATGACTCAGGTATTCGCCACCTCGATCAGATCGGAGTGCTTTAACCCTTTTACCCAACTGGTTTTCTACTTCATTCTTGAACTCTTTGAACTTTTCAAAGGTCTCGGATTTGCACTTCATAAGATACACATATCCGTATCTACTGAAATCATCAGTAAATGTAACAACGTAGAAATACCCACCTCTAGTCATGGAACTCATGGGTCCGCATACATCACTATGTACAACACCCAAGAGATCCTCAACCCTCTCAGTATAACCAGTGAAAGGAGCTTTAGTCATCTTGCCTTAAAAACAAGATTCGCATCGCTCAAATGATTCATAATCAAATGAGTCCAAAAGTCCATCTCTATGGAGTTTGGATATGCGCTTCTCATTGATATGGCCCAAACGACAATGCCAGAGAAAAGTAGGGTTCGAGTCATTTGTTCTTAGTCTTTTATTGTTTTCTACATTACAGATCAGATGGTCCAAGTTCAAAACATAAAGACCATTAAACAATTGGGTTACAGCATAACAAACATCATTCTTAAATATAGAACAACAATTGTTCTTAATTATAAAAGAAAATCCAATCATGTCCAAACATGAAATAGATATAATGTTTCTAGTTATGGCCGGAACAAAATAACAATTATCAAGTTCTATTACAAGCCCACTGGGCAAAGAAAGACGATAAACCCCTACGGCTACAGCAGCAACTCTTGCTCCATTGCCGACGCGGAGGTGCACCTCCCCTTTACTCAGCAATCTTCTCCTTCCCAGTTCCTGCACATTTGTACAAATGTGAGAACCACATCCGGTATCCAATACCCAAGATGAAGGAGCAGAAAGGTTTATCTCTATAACGTAAACATTTGAAGCGGAAGTCATACCTCCCCTCAATTTCTGCAGACCTTCAATGTACGAAGGACAGTTCCTCCTCCAATGACCAGCCTTGCCACAGTGGTGGCATTTCCCTTCCTTCACCGTGCTTTTCTTTTTCATCAGTGTAGAAGACTTGGGCTCAAGATATGACTTAGGTCCCACCTTCGTCTTCTTAGAGCTCTTGGCCTTGCCCTTGCCCTTATGCACCATCAGTATGGGGCTGGCAGGTTTGGTCTTCTTCATATTGATTTCGGCAGTTCTCAACATGCCTAGGAGTTCGGGCAGTGTCTTGTCTATCTCATTCATGTTGTAGTTCAAGACGAACTGCTCATAACTGTCCGGCAACGATTGCAGGATCAGATCTGTGGCCAACTCTTGACCAAGAGGAAAACCCAGCCTTTCAAGGTTCTCTATATACCCAATCATCTTGAGTACGTGAGTCCCTACTGAGTCTCGAACTCCCATCTTGCACTGAAACAACGCTTTAGTGATGTCGAACCTCTCTTGACGAGCCTGCCCTTGAAACATTTTCTTGAGATGCTCGTCAATCTCCTTGCACCCCATGTTCTCATGTTGCTTCTGAAGCTCAGAGTTCATAGTGGCAAGCATAAGGCATTCGACATCCAAAGCATCGTCAGTATACTTCTTATAAGTATCCTTCTCAGCACGGGAAGAGTTCCCGGTCGGCACCTCGGGGGCTTCTTCTTCCAAGACATAGAGCTTTCGCTCTTGCCTGAGAACAATTCTCAGGTTCCTGTACCAGTCCATGTAATTTGTCCCACTGAGCTTATCCTTCTCAAGGATGGCTCTCAGAGACAATGTGGAGTGTGACACACTTGCCATGAAATTCTACAAGAATTTATGCAGAATAAAATCAGTACCAAAATTTCAAATCAATTTATTTTAATTTGGACTTCAATTAAAAAACTCCCACTATTTTATTCGAAATGATAGCCCTCACTAACAATTCGGAGAGTTCATACGAGCTACTCTCTTAGTGGACAAGATCCGTATTTCACCAACACTATGAGTCCGCTTTGGCGTTCCTCTCACGATGCGGTTATTTAGGTAGGCAACGCTTGCCAATTGCATCCTCATGCAATTCTTGTATGGTTGGTGAATAACTCCTTACTCGCATCCATCATATGGTGCATGCCAACCCTATGCCTCTAGGCACTCAACCTTTGAGGTCACCTAGTTAAGATGGACCCGATGTCGACAGTGGGATATCACAATTATCCGCTCGCACCCTTACCAAGATAGATTAATGTACCTTGCTTTGGCAAGCCCACACTTCATCGATCTAGGCAGGAAGAGTGTCATCCATCAGAAGGCATCCGAACACTTAATATTTGATGAAGGGATTTAATTATAGGTTAACAATTAACCATGATCAACATTTGATCAACGTGCACATCCAAAGAAAAACAATTCTAAACCACATGCATCCCTTATGTGCACATCCTAACATCATCAACAATTGATAGAAGGAAGGGCTAAATCTGAACATCCGGAAATTTCCAAATCCTCAGATTTACATGCATTGGACAAAGGCAAAGACAACTCAACTTAAAGCAGTAGACAAGCTCATCTCTCTTGGTTGGATTCAAAATCCAAAACAAAATCGAGGGATGGTTACTGCTAAGGAGATCACAATTTCTAACAATTAGAAATTCCGCGCAATTCCAGAGGTTCTTGGCGGGGAACCAAGACTAAATCTAGACATTTAGAACACTTCTAAATCCCTAGGTTTACACGTACTGGAATAACAAAACTTCCAAAACAACAATCATGCCCGCAACCTCCCTCTGATACCACTGTTGGGTTTCTCTATGAGGATGACACAACGCTTGTGCACGCAGCGGAAAAATAAACATCAAGAAAACCCAAAAGAAATGGGATCGTGCCATGACAGTTGAATCAAGAAGTAAACACACAACTAGGCAAAAATTACCTCGGTGGCGTTGAGTCACAACTCAACGGAGATGCTCCAAACTCTGTGTTCCTGCTGGTGGCGAGTTGTACGTGGAATAATGTCCACGTTTCTGCAGAAGTCCACACGAGCGGGAGAACACCGGGCTTTCCGTCGCACGGAAGATCGGGAAGAACGATGACCGCACCTTGATGTTCCACAGACTGCTAGGTCCGGGCCAGGAAGAGCAACACCAGCGATGATCGCCGGAAATGAGGAGGTCGACGGAGCGAACACGGCGGCGGCGGAACCCTTCCGTCGGCGGCGGGATTCGGGATCGGCGAACGGAAAGGCGGAACGGCTTCCGTCGTTTTCGATTCGATCGGCTGTCAAAAATCCTGTATCCCTGAAAACCCTAAGTGTCCCTTTTATACCGAAGGCATAAAAGACTTAGGAAAATCGCTATCCACAGACCACCCAGAAATAGGGTTCAAAATCGGCGAGTATCAATCGGCGAGAGTCGGCGAGAATCGGCAAGAATCGATCAGCGAGCATCACCATGGATCGGCGAGAATCAGAGTACAATACTCGACGATTCTCGCCGATCGTCGAGCCTCACTTGATGATACACGTCGAATCTCGTCGATCGTCGAGCCGCGGTCGACGATACTTGTCGAACTCGTCGATCGTCGAGAATCAGCATATTGATTCTCGACGATTCTCGTCGATCGGCGAGAATCAGAGAGACGATTCTCGCCGATCGGCGAGAATCAGAAAGACGATTCTCGACGAATGTTATCGACCCTCGGACGACAATCCTTACCAGCCCTCCAAGGCAACATTTGCCCAACCCGGTGATTCTTTAAGGCAACACCTTGCCCACAACCCCATTCAGATCGGTGATTGGCAACCTTTACCAACACAGTCAATCATCCAACTTCTCCACATCTCTTATGTGCGACCCCGCAGGCTCATATCGCGTTGGCAGTGAGATTACATGTTTGATCACTTCCAGATCACAATGGTAACTCCAACAGATTTCACTACTCAAAACTGTGGAATCTGGAGTAATCGAACGGGAGTGTAGGAATATGTGTAGCCGCCACTAGCCTCGTATTGCTCGAGTCGGGAGGAAGGATCATCTTTCTCGGTGGCTAAGAACTTTCCTCAAGCTACTCTCGAAGCATTTGTGCACGGTTAGTCTAGTGTGAGCGTGATGTAGGCCATATTTTTGGCCCGGTTGAAACTTGTACTATCCTAACGATAATCCTTGCTAGCTCATTATGTGTCTACTCATCCTATTGATTTATCCCCACTACGCGATCACCAAGGCCTTAAAGCTTTACCCAGTTGCACACCCCTATTTCGCTGTAGTAGTATGATATTTCTTCCATTGGTATTGTGGCTGTGATGCTTTTATGTGGTTATGCGGTGAAGTTATTTTGAAAATTTGGGTTGACTGTGCATTGTAAATATAAATATTTTTAATATATATATGTGTGTGTGTGTGCTGATGATATAAAAGAAGAAAATGAAAATGCATAGTTTGTTTTTAGTATTGTTGTGGTGTTAGGAGGTGCACACACCCGTGTTGTCAAGTTCAAGTCTGGTGGTGTGGTGCACCGACATGTTTTGTAGGCAAGAGGATTGCATTTGTTTGAGCTCTTTTGGGTTGTGTGTAGCCATCGTTCTAACCCCATTTACGTCCTTACCTACATATATACCCAAGCACCACTTCTACCCTAAAGTCCTATGGATTCGCGCTTGAGTCATACTAGCTCCGTGGAGAGAGTGCGAACGGGCAAGCGTATGGTCCCCAACATTGATGGATTTCTTTGGAGGTGATCCCGAGCCCCGGTCTTTAGCAATGCTCAACTGAGTGGTCTGCCTACTTTCTTCCTACGCATGACCAAACGATTCTACAGGATTCTATTTTTTAGTAGTTACATACTTATTTACACTTTTCAAAATTTATAAACTTCGTAGCATAATTAAAAATTGTATCTATTATATTTTTATGCCCATGTTGTTTTTGATTTCTCGTTTTACCTTATTTTTGAAATCTCTAAACCAGCTATCTATTTTCTAGTCCACAGAGTGATGATTTGCTCGGAACGTGCAAATGTTTAAGTCTGGTGGTGTGATGAGTCCGATATTTATAGGGTTTTCGGACTCATCTGGGCTGGTTTTCTCACTCGTGCACTGCATTTCAACCGGATATCGGTTATATTTGCATCGTTCGGTCATGGACCATTTTGTGCACTGTTTTGGCCCGAGGGTGTGTAATTGTGCATTCTGTTATTGGGGGTATGCACATGGTGCTCCCCATGGCTCTTTCCTGCTATTTTCTTAGCTGTATATTTATTGTTGGGAGCTTGTGCTCCAATTTTGGTTTTGATGTGCAGGTTGTGCGTTTTCCCAATGCAGGAATTCTATTTTGAGGAAAACGCACGATCGTGCATTTTAATCGCGCACGGTTTGTGTCGATCGTGCGTTTTGCTCAGCTGGAAGAACGTCGAGTTGAGCTCGACGAATGTCGTCGAACTGAGTTCGACGATCCTCATGCACGGTTGACACACTGTTTCTTCGGAACCGTGCGCGAAGGAAACGTACGGTTTTCCTGTAGCTTTCTAGATTGTTCCATTCTGTGTTTAATCGTGCATTTTGTTCACGCACAGACGGCAGCACCCGTGCGCGAGTAAAATGCACGGTTCCCCTGTATTTCCATGCATTCCAGCTCTTTGTCGCTACCCGTGCGATACCCGTGCGATTTCCTTCACGCGCGGGCGGAACTGCCCGTGCGTGAAGTAAAACACACGGGTCAACGCTTCTCCTTCTGCAGGTCTGATCTGAAAGTTAATATCGCACGGTTTGCGCACGGTCGTGCGCCAAACCGTGTGTGCCTATTTTTCTGACCTGTTTCTATTTAAAGCGCAGATTTCTTCTTCTTGAAGGGAGTTCTGACCCATCCGCCATTTTCTGCTCTTTTGAGCAGGGAAACTTTCCCCTAGCCGTTATTTTCTCTCTCCTCCTTGGAGAGCTGATCCGGCCACCATTTCTACTCCAAGAGCTGGCAACTTCTTCATCTTCGGCCACCACTGTCATCTCCAAGCTCCAAGCTCCATGTTAAGCTCAAAGTTTACTGCATCCATGAAGTTCTCTGGATAGAACCAGCCAGCGATTATTAATGAATAAGACGGGATATTTGAAGGAAGTGACAGCCCTTTTTGGTTCCCGGATGTCAACCGTAGACCGAGTTCGGACAAGCCCCGACAACCCTTGAATCCGATTGTGAATCTCGGAGAGACTTCGTGCGTTTGGTTGTTTTTCTTCCCCTTTACTTGTAGTATTTCTTTTTCTGCATATTTGGGTGTTGGATTGATGTGTAAGAACATTGATAGCTTGAATATTTCAGCATGTTTAAGTGTTGATATATTTTAGTTCTGGATATTGTTGTTGAACTTCAGATTTTTTCTTGTTCAAGTTGTGATTGTGTCGTTCTAGCGATTGTTAGAAGCGTGCATTGCGAATAGGTGATTGCGACCCTCATTACCTTATCCATCTTCCCTATTACTCTCTTGAGTAATCCACCAAAGAGACGCGGTGACGGTGACCCGCAATAGTTTTTTTTATTGCTGTTAACTTAGGAATCCAAATCAAAAAGCCCCCTTGGTTACTTTCCCGCTTGCAATCCCTCTTTCATATAGCGAAATCACACTCCCTACTTGCACTCCTCGAGAGATCGATATCCGGGGATTCAACTCCTCACATAATTACTTGACTACGATCGGTACACTTGCCGTCGCATCAGGGTTCCACCTATGAGGGTCGCCGATCCACTTCCATCAACTCCCCCTCCTCAATCGGCCGCTTCATTCTCCTCCCTGGGGATATGTTGGATTGAGAACGCTCTGAACCTGCCAACAATCAACCTCATCTTGGATAAGAACTTCATGAGGGTGGGCTCCCGGGATTCATATTCACCTCTAATTTGTGACGCCACTACTAATGTATCCGAAAACACTTCTATGTCATGAATCCCGAGCACCCTAGCCAACCGTAACTCGACTATGACGGCTTCATACTCTGCTTGATTGTTTGTGATAGGGAAGTGCAACACCACCACTTGCTCTATGGTGACCCCTTGAGGGCATACCAATACTACCCCTCCCCCAGGAAATGCTTCCCCGAGGCACCATCAACAAACATCTTTCATGCCTACCGCGGCAATGGCTTCTCTCCTTCCACCTCCACGACGTAGTCAGCTAATAAATTAGCCACTGCATGTGCCTTGATGGAGAGCCTTGGTACAAAAGAGATGTCAAACTTACTGAGCTTGATGGACCACTTCGCCAACCTCCCCGAGTGCTTCACCCCCTCAGAAATCTCGCGCAGGGGATTGTTCATTCACACCTTAATTGATTGGGCTTGGAAATACGGCCTAAGCTTCCTGGCCGAGATGATCAGGGAGAAAGCCAACTTCTCTAGAATGTGGTAGCGGAGCTCTGTCTTCTTCAAGGTCTTGATGACATAGTAGATTGTAAGCTGCTTCTTCCCTTACCAACACACAACTTACGGCCTCTGCCCCTACCCCAAGATACAGAGCTAGATCATCCCCCTCCTTCAGGCTCTGAAGGAGCGGCGCTTGGGAGAGTTTACCCTTCAATTTATGGAAGGCCTCCTCGCATTTATTTGTCCATTTGAACTTTTGGTTTCCCCGAAGTACCTTGAAGAATGGTGAACACTTCTCCCTGGCTCGGGAGAGAAATCGGCTCAACCCGGCGAGTTTTCCTGTCAAACGCTGAACCTCATTGTCATTGCATGGTGATTCCAACTCTATGATGGCCTTCACCTTATCTGTATTAGGCTCTACCCCTGTTGCGGTCAAAAGGTGCCCAAGGAACTTGCCTCAACTTGCCCCAAAGACACACTTCTGGGGTTCAGCCTCATCTTAAACTTTCGCAGGGTCGCGAATGTCTCCTCCAGATCGAGTAGGTGTGAACCAACATCCCTACTCTTCACCATAAGATCATCAACATAGACCTCCAAGTTTCTACCCCTCTGACTTTTGAACACTCGATCCATCATATGCTGGTAGGTGACCTTTGCGTTCTTTAGCCTAAAGTGCATCATCTTATAGCTGAAGCATCCCTCTCTTATGATGAAGGAGACATCCTTGATGTCGGGGGGATGCATTCGAATCTGATGGAAACCTGAAAAAGCATCCAAAAAACTCATAATAGAAAAAACGACGGCTGAATCAATCAACACGTTGATCCGAGGCAAGAGGTAGCAATCCTTAGGGCATGATTTATTTAGTAAGGAAAAAACTACACACATAAGCCACCTCTCATCCCCTTTTTTTACCATTACCACATTGGACACCTAGCCAGGATACTGGATCACCGAGATAAAACCTGCATCGAGAAGCTTCTTGACCTCCTCATGGATGGATTCCTCCAGCTTGGTGGGCATGGTCCTCATCTTTTTGCGGATGGGACGTGTCTTGGGGTCCAAGTTCAGACGGTTGCATGCCACATCCGCATCAATGCCTGACATGTCTGTCACGGTCTAGGCTAAGACATCGACATTCTTCTGGATGCAATCTCGCATACTTGTCTGGTCTTCAAGGCTCGGGTCGCCGCTAATCTGTACCCTCTCTGCCTTCCTTGCCTTGGTGAAGACCTCCATCTCCACGACTTCCTTTGTTGGCTCCAACCAGGACTGCTCCCTGCCGGCCCTCTGCTCTTCCTCCCCCAAATATTCCTCTTCTCCCGCTTCCTCAATCTTCATTGCCTCCAACAGGCTCTCCCCTGGCAGCTCCACTTCTCCACCTCCCTGGGCCTCGCCCCCAGCTTCTCCTCCCTGCTCCTCCTCTGCAGCCTTCTCTCCAGCCTCACCTAGGCTCACCTCTCCCTCCTCCGCAACCTCCTCCTGCATTTTCATCTCCTTCTCCAGCTCCTCTGCCTTTACCATCCAGGAAATGGTGTTGACGACAATCACATAGCACTGTCTCGCCACCTTCGGATCCCCCTTAATCTGGACATGCACTCCTCCACTACTGAACTTGAGATATTGGTGAAATGAGGAGGGGACTCAACTAAAGGTGTTGATGAGAGGGCGCCCAAAGATTGCATTATAGCTGCTCGAGCGTCAACGATGACGAATTGACAGTTCCTCGACACCCCTCTCAATGTCACATGCAGTCTCACTCCCACTTCGACTTCCGTCCTTTCTCCCGAGAACCCAAACAACGGCCCATCCGAGGCTACAACCCTCCGGGCCTCTACCTTCATCTCATCGAAAGCCTTTTTGAAGATCACATTCACAGAGCAACTATTGTCTACCAGAATCCTGGAGACCGTGAAATTCTCTACTACTGTCTGGATCACCAAGGTGTCATAGAATGGGTCTTCGTAGTCGGGCATGTCCCTCACTGAGAAAGTATTTTTTTTCCTCTTGGGGGGAGTCTGGGAGGTAGAGGCGACGCTCCTTTGGTACATGGTTTGAAAGCTCCCCTTACGGGTGGCATCTATCCCCATTCCCCCATGGATCACTCTGATCCCTCCCCGTGCTCCCACATCTGCCTAGTCCTCACACATATCTTCTCCCCCTCCTGGCAGAACTTCTTCAATCCTTACGGGCGGCTACTATTGAACTTGCCCCCTGGCCCCTCTCATCTCCAAAAACTCGGGGCAGGTGGCTGTTGTGTGACTCTCCTCCTGTTGAAAGTCACAAAAGGGCAACGCCACCCTGTCTCCCTTCTCCTCGCTCCTCCTCAATCTCCTCTCCCTTCTCTTCCTCTGACGATCTCCATAGCATCCTGCTGTAGTGGGAGAGGGGCCCTTTGTCCCTACCTCTAGGCCGTCCGATTGAACGTTCTTTGCTCGTGAAAGTTGTCCCTTCCTTGGAAACCACCACCCTCCCCCTGATGGTGACCTTCTTGGGTCCTCCAAGTCAACCTGTTGTTCGGTTCGTGCTGCCCCCAACCTTGGTAATGCCCCTGTCCTCAGGGTTCCTCCCTTCTTCTTTCCAATCTCTGCTCCATTTGCCTCCCAACTCCTAACTCCTTCCCATCGTCCTTTGCCAACTTGGCGAGCTTCTTAGCGAATTTTGAATTGGTCGCCTCGATCTCGATCTCCTTCACCGCCCTCTCCATCAGCTCCTCGAAGGAGAGAGGGGGAACTCTCTTCAGCTTCACTCTAAAGAAGCTTGGCCTCAACCCTAGGGTGAAAGCAAGCATCATGGTGTACCCCAGCATCTCCTGAACATGCAGAATCTCTTCCTGGAACCTATCCAGATAGCTTCGCAGCCCCTCTTTCGGCTTCTGCTTGACGGAAAATAAGCACTCTGCACTCTTCTTCCTCTTCTTTGATGTCGAGAACCTCAACAAGAACCTGCGTCGCAAATCCTCAAAATAGTAGATAGAGCTTATATGGAGTTGATGGAACCAGTCCCTCGCCTTCTCCTTCAGTGTGATGGCAAAGAGCCGACACTTGAAGGCATCTGACATTTACCTTATGGAAACGACATCCTCAAACCACTGCACATGTTGCGCCGGGTCATCCCGGCCCGTATAGTAAGACATATCTGGCTCCTAAAACCCATCTGGAATCAAAGCCGAGATGATAAGCTCACTAAAAGGGCTTCCGCACACAGCCTGTCGAGAGGGCACCTCATGCGACCTTGGCTCGCTAGCCCTGTCCATACTGACCTGCCCGGGAAAAAGTTCCCGCCCGGCGACATCGCTCTCGACAACCTCCGTCGGAACCTCCTTCCCGGGATGTTGCCTGGGAGCATTTTAATTTCTCTAAAACTTATAACCAACAAAGAACATTTGATAATCAATTTAATCAATGGATAATTCCACCTAGGAAATATCACCCTTTAGGATATAAAAGCCAACCTGAATATTCATTTATTTTCAGTTTTAGTTATGTAAAGAAAGAAGGACCCAAGGTAACATTGTCAGGAATGGCTAATCTGTTTCATTGCAGGTAAAAGACTGTTTTACCACAGAGCAACAATGGTATCTGGACAGTGGCTGTTCTAAGCACATGACTGGAAATAAAGCCAACTTAATACATTACAAGACAAAGCTAGGACCAAAAGTAATATTTGGTGACTTCAATTGATGGAGCTGCTACCACCGGAACTGAGGGTGTCGCCACTCGCTTCTTGACGAGAAGGCCAAGTGGATGGTCTGCAGTACTTCTCGCCTTATGTCCTCCATCATCCCCAATGTCACCCCACTTCCCCGAGAGGGAGAACCTCCCAAGCCAGCTCCTTCTCCCTCATCTCCAGTCATGTGACTTAACTTGAGATTTTCTTGTATCATCTACGGTCCACGCTCAATGCACCAGAAAATTTTGAAGCCAAAAACTGGCCTCAACGAGAGTTCGGACCTTGGGGTGTAGCTGACATCTACTTCTCCCAAACTCAAACCCCTGGCTAGTAGTAACAAAGAACCAAGAACTGACCCTAAGCCTCAGCTGGGATGTCCCTTCACTAATATGGAAGATCTCTGAGCGCTTCCCCTCGTTAGCCAATTGCTGGGCTAGGAGTACCTTAGAAAGCACTAACTGGTTTTTAGGAAATGAGAAAAACTTGCCTTCTGAGGTACCATGTGGGTTATATTTATAGGCTCCCAGTATTTGGTCTGCCAACAGTGTAACTCCACTGTTCTGAGAGGATATATGCAGCCCAAAATGATCTGTTAATAGCCAAACTCCGTTGTTCTGAAGAGCTAAATGCAGACCTCCAAGGGTATTCAGGTAATTTTACCTCTAGAACAAACCGGGCGGGATGCCTTTCACCTATCTGGGTGGAAGCCCCTCCCGCCTGGCTCTTTGATTTGTCCTCCCTTGATAGTTACTGAGCGAGAACCTTCAGACACGTTGAGTTAATGAGCTCCACTCAACGCCAAAAGTCAAAGGGCGTTGGGTGGATTTAGACCTCTCAGCGCCTAAAAGCGTTGAGTCAATGAGCTTTACCCAACACCTTCTAAGGATATTTTGTCTTCTGGGAATCTTCTGCATACTCAGGCGGAAGCCTTTCCACCTCCTTTGCCGAGAAGCTCTCTAAATTACCTGGTCAAAAGCGGATTCGCCAGCCTAACTGTCCGTTGCTGGGCGGGAACCTTCCCCACTACTTTGCTCATCAAACACTGTAGGAATCGAGGCGTTGAGAGCGTTGAGTAAAGAGGCTACACTCAGCGACTTAGGATAGAAGGCGTTGAGAGCATTGAGTTCACTCAATGCCTTAAGCCAGAAGGCTTAGAGTTCACTCAACGCCTTAAGCCAAAACTGTCTTCTCGCCTTAGCTGGTGGGACCCCTTTCGTCTATTAAGTTATTGTAACACCCCAAATTTGAGTAACCAGAGCAGTTCGACGAAATTCTAGGATCGTCGAAGGTCGTTCGATGAAAGTCAAACTCAGGGTCATTCGACGAAAGTCGAACACAGGGCTGTTCGACGAAAGTCAAACTCAGGGCCGTTCGATGAAAGTCGAACTCAGGGTCGTTCGACGAAACTCAAACTCAGGTCCGTTCGACGAAAGTAGAACTCAGGGCTGTTCGATGAAAGTCGAACTCAATGCATTTCGTCGAGCTCAGTATTATTCATGGAGCTGAGGCATTTTTGTCGAGCTCAACATTGTTCATTGAGCTGAAGCCTTTTCGTCGAGCTCAGCATTGTTCGTCGAGCCCTGGACCATTCGTCGAGCTCAGGCCGCTCGATGAATTCTCGGCCGCTCGATGAATTCTGGGCCGCTCGATGAATTCTGAGACGTTCGACGAAGGTCAAAGGCTAAATTATGAAGTTCCGTCGTTTGAAATCATAGCCATCCGATTTCACTTAATAACTGATCCTAGGGCCCAGGATCCTCTTCCCAAAGGGCTTATGTAGGGCTGAACGGCTTTCTCCCTCATTTTTTCTTCTCATTCTTGGAGTTGACTTAGGGTTTGAGAGTGGGAGAGCGGAGGAGGAGGGAGGAGGTTTCTCCGCCATTAACGGAGCTTCAGAACTCTGGTCATCGTTCCTCTTCGCGTCCATGAAGAGGACGCGAAGGTGCTCATTTTCATCCGTGCAAGACAAGGGTTTCATGGCTAGAAAGAGGAGTCGAAGGGTAACAACACTTCTCCTCTTGGTTTTAGGATGTGTGCATGGCATCTACACTTTTCTTATTTTCTTTCAAGCATTCTAGGCACCAGATCTCTCAAGTGAGAGGGATTCGGGTTTCCATGGTTCAAAAGGAGCCACCGGTTCGATTGTGTCCGTCCCAAGCATGATATTGCATTAGAGATCCGCTCCGTTAGTAGATGAGGCATTGTGGGTGAAGCCGTAGTCGCGACCGTTAGTCCGACTCGGTGATGTTGTATTACAAGCCTTAAGGATTTTGTTGAAATCCGTTAGCGGTAAGATGTCATTTGTGATGATGTTTTTCTCCTTTCTCGTGTAAGTACGTGTGGCCGGAACTGGACCTAGTGGAAATTAGAGTACATGCGGGGGCACAGGTATAGTACGGTACAAGTGTTGGAATAGGGTGGGAAAGGCATGGGATTGTGATATGACAAGGCGTTGTTTGTCTCTGTGGTTGGCTGGCTAGCCCATGACGTTGCAAGGTCATGTGTGGAGTGTCCCGGCGAAATAAGTCCCCTTCTGTGGAACTGAAGAGAACGTCAAGCTTCTAATAAGCCCAGACGATACCAGCTGGGTCCCGCTGGGTCTCCTTTGGTGGACTTGGTCCCGATTTTAGAGTTGGGCATGGGTCATCGCGAACGAGTGGGGTCTAGCAAGGGTTCTTAGCATCGGTTTGTTTGTTTGAATGGCGGAACCCTGACGTGAGAAGTTAGAGTTTGCAGGCAAGCCCGGGTTTTGAGACCCACAGGCGGGTGGGGCCTTGGCAAGTGTTTTGAGTAGCGGCTTGAATGTTGTTTGGGGAAATTGGAAGTACCCATGTGTTTGCGGCTTGAATGTCGAAGGGGAAAATGGAAGTACCTGATTTGATGATGATGATGTGTTAGAAGCATACGCTTATGGTGCCTTGGGTGAAACCCAGGATTGCATCCATGCTGCATTGTATGCCCCCTTTATTATTTGCTCAGCTTAGAAACATGTTTGTTGCTTGGGACATCCAAACCTGTTTATAGCTTTATATGTTTTTATTTATTTCATACGAAGAGCTGACATGTAGAGTGATGGAGTACCCTGAGGTCTGTTAGGGACGGCCGAGAGGAGATGTGTTGGTTACACAGTTGAGGTCGGCCTTTGCTGACCCACGTTACAACCAATTTTTTCAGGGCAAGGATCGCAAGCAGGAGCAAGCTCGCCGGCCAAAAAGGCCTAAGCCTCATGAAGTGAAATTTTACCTGCTTATGTTTTGATGCTTTGATATGATCCTTGAGTTGTAATCCGACTTGCATGCCGAGATAGCCTAGGAGTGCTTTTGCACATTGATAGGATTGTGATTCAGTTTTGGACTCTTGTTGTGTAAGGCCTTAAGGCCATTTTGATAATCCTGGTTTGGTCGATAACTTCTAGTTCTGTTTGTTTGTTTCCGCTGATTTATTCTGAGTTTTGAGTTGTGTAGACTTATATCATCTTTTAATGCTTAAGTTGTGGCGTCTGTATATTGCGGGGCCCCGACCAAACCCATATTATACGGTCATTACAGGGGAGGTGTTACAAATTTAGTATCAGAGGGAGGTTGGTGTCCAAGGTAAAGATTTGTGGTCAAATGTCATATTCGGATCGCGTAATGAAGTTATCTACCTGGGAGTATCGTAGGACTATGAGTGTCCTTGTGACTAGTTGTGCGACTAGAAGCTGATTCTTGTTCTACTTTACTTTTATGAAGCGTGCAAGCGACAAGACGGGGACGTCGAGGCCACAAGAACAGCCTTCGGCGAGCAGTGTTACTGCTCCAAGTTCCTTTGGCATGGGGGTAACCCCGGCCGATTTCGTCGCATGCTCGCAGAAGCAATGGTGGAAGCCCAAGATGCCACAGCAGCGCAGGTTGTGACCCATGTTGCGCAGGTATCAACTCATACTACCCCCGATGTGGCAACAGTCGTGCCAGGTGGAGTAGCCACGCAAGCAGAACCATTAGCAGAAAGAGTGGTTGTCGGACATGGAGACCGACAAATGAAATATTTTCTAAGCTTCCATCCTCCAACGTTCAAGGGCGTCAGCACGCCGACCGATGTAGAGGATTGGTGGGCAAGGATTCAAGAACTACTGGGGGCAGTCGAGATGCCAGTAGAGAAGCAAGCTGAGTTTACAAGTTTCATGTTGGAAGGTGATGCTAAGTTGTAGTTGGTGAGGTATAGTGGTCGCCAGTTTCCTGTACGCACCCCGTCCATAGAGGAGTTCGGGAATGCTTTCTTGAAAAAGTACATTCCTGCGTCGTCGAGGTTAGCCCTTCAGAGGCAATTTTTGTACTTGGTGCAGCGGGACAAGACAGTGGATAAGTATGTTCAGGAGTTTACTCGGTTGGGTCGTTATGCTGGAACGACCATGGCTGACGATGTGGAGAGGGACAACCTCTTCTACCATGGGCTGAGGGAGAATCTGAGACAACCCCACATATCTATGAATAATGATGGTTTTAATGAGCTGGTTGATGCTGCCAGAACGTTGGAGAATGATTTGGAGTGAACCCAGCATCGAAAGGGTTTTGCAGCCAAGCAGGGAGAAGGAAAGCCTTCTCAATCCCAAGGAAGGACTGACGGGAGTAAGTGGAAGAAGAAGTCTCATCCCTACAAGAATTGGGAGAAGGATAGTACGACGTCGGGGGGGGTCTCGCTTCAAGGGACCACGATCGTGATACAAGTGTGGCAAACCGGGCCACAAAGCTCGTTTTTGTACTGAGGGTGGTGCTGAGCAGGAGCCAAGACAGGAGCAGTTCGTGTGGTCCGGCCCCAGCACCGCGGAAAAGGAAATATGGTGGAGTCTAACGATTCTCGTTTCCAATACGTGCAGTCAAGGTCGTATAACCTTGGGCAGCAGGAAGCGATCCGTCAACCCGATGTGGTGACAGGTATGAAAGTTTGAGTTAATCTTTTACTTTAGACTTTCAAGATCATTTATATATGTTGCATATATTTTAGGCTTTGTGTTAGTTTCTGGGTACTCCGCTAGGGTATTGTTTGATACGGGAGTGTCGCACTCCTTTCTTGTGGAAAGCTTTATCCAGAGGATTGGAGTTAAGCCATTCTCGACAGACACAGAGCTGAAGGTGTGCATGCCCAATGGGTCATCCATGACTATCGGGGTGAAGGGGAGCGTTTGTTGTAGTCTGGATGGAGTTGACTTCACATTGGTAGCGGCGGTTCTACCGTTGGTTGAGTTCGATTTAATATTGGGAATGGACTGGCTTGCAAAGCAGCGTGCCAGTATTGACTGCCTATCTAAAGTGGTGACCCTGAGTAGTGAAGGGCAGGCAGAAGTTACATTTGAGGGCCTTAGTGGAGTGGTTTGTTCCCTGATTTCGGCCATATAGTTGGTGCGGGCAGTTAACCAGGGAGGAGTAGCTCTTGTAGCACTGTTGGAGGTTCTCCTTTCCAGGTTGTCACTTGGAGATGTGCCGGTAGTGGCAGAGTTCGAGGATGTGTTTCCCAAGGAGCTTCATAGAGCACCTCCTCGACGGGAGATTGATTTCTCGATTAAGTTAGTGTCAGAGGCTAGATTAGTGTCACGTCCTCCTTTTAGGATGGCACCAAAGGAGTTGGCTGAACTCAAGGTTCAGTTGCAGGAACTTTTGGAACGGGGGTATATTAGACCCAGTTCTTCACCATGGAGCGTGCAGTGTTGTTTGTGAAGAAGAAAGACGGTAGTATGCGGTTGTGCATAGACTACCGAGAGTTGAATAAACTGACTGTCAAAAATAAGTATTTGATTCATTGGATAGATGACATGTTCGACCAGTTGGTGGGGTCAGTGGTGTATTCTAAGTTGGACTTGAAGTCAGGATACTATCAGTTGCGGATTCGAGATGAGGACATACCCAAGATAGCTTTTGGTATGAGGTCTGGTCATTTCGAGTTCTCGGTGATGTCATTCGGGTTGACAAACACACCATCAGTATTCATGGATTTGATGAACTGAGTATTTCATGAATACTTGGACTCATTTGTTGTCGTCTTTATCGACGATATTTTGGTATACTCCAAATCGGAGACGGAGCATGAGACTCATTTGAGAATAGTCTTGCAGGTGTTGAGAGAGAACCAGCTTTATGCAAAGTTCTTGAAGTGCGAGTTCTGGTTAAAGAAGATGGCATTTTTGGGCCATGTGATTAGTGGTGAGTGGGTGGCGGTAGATCCGGCAAAAGTTGAAGCCATCAGGGATTGGCCGATTTTGAGAACCGTGGCGGAAGTCTGAAGTTTCCTTGGACTAGTCGGGTACTATAGAAGTTTATGGGAAACTTTTCGTGGATACCTTTATCCCTCACTTTGTTGACTCATAAGGACCAAACATTTGTGTGGACTCAGGAGTGCGGTCAAGCGTTTGACACCCTAAAGGAAAGTCTGATGATAGCTCCAATCCTAAGTTTACCTAAATGGATTGAAGTATTTCAGATTTTCAATGATGCATCTGGATGCGGTTTGGGTTGCGTGCTGGTGTAACTTGGCAGCGTGATAGCTTTTGGGTCTAAGCATTTGAAGCCTCACGAGATGAATTACCCCGTCCATGACTTAGAATTGGCGGCGGTAATTTTTGCATTAAATTTATGGCGGCACTATGTGTATGGTGCGAAGGTGGAGATCTTCACGGACCATAAAAGCCTGAAGTATCCTCTAGACCAAAAGGACTTGAATATGCGGCAGCGCAGATGGGTCGTATTCCTTGGAGACTACGAAGTGGCGATTCAGTATATGCCAGGCAAAGCCAACGTGGTGGCAGATGCCTTGAGCAGGAAATACTCTGGTCAAGGGAGTTGGATCGAAGCTCATGATGAGCGGTTGATGCGGGACTGTGAATCTCTTGGAATTGAGTGCGTAGCAAGAGGCGAGTCAAGCATGGATCGATTGAACTGGATCGAGTTGCAAAATGACTTATTCGATCGTATTCAGGAAGTGACTAGTTTTGATGAAGAGTTTTGGCTGCTTGTGGTGGAAGCTCAAAAGGGCAAAGGTAGCGCTTGGGAGATGATTGATGGGGTCTTGAGGAAGGATGGATGGATATGTATACCGTAGTTCGGCAAGCTCTATGAGGAGTTGATGTTTGAGGCTCATTTTACGAAGTACTCCATTCACCCGGGCAGTACAAAGATGTACTTGGGTATGAAGAAATTCTTTTGGTGGTCTGATTTAAAGTGTGATATAGCTTTGTACGTGAATCGGTGCTAAACTTACGCATTAGTGAAGGCCGAGTGTCAGAAGCCGGCCGGGTTCCTGAAGCCTCTTCCGATCTCCGAATACAAATTTGATGACATCTCCATGGATTTTGTGCATGGCTTACCTCGATCGCAGCAGGGTAACAACGCGATTTGGGTGATCGTGGATCGCTTGACCAAAGTGTCTCATTTCATCCCTAATCAGAAAGAGGACAGCGTGGAGAAGCTGGTAGAGTTGTAAGTCCGCAACATTATGCGTCTACATGGGATTCCTAAGAGTATAGTTAGTGATCGTGATGGACATTTCACGTTCAAGGACTGGAGGTTGGTTCATAAAAATCTGGGCACGAAGCTTAAGTTCAGTACAACGTTCCATCCTCAAACTGATGGACAAACAGAAAGAACAAACCGTACAATGAAGGATATGCTGAGAATATGTACTCTTGACTTTGGGAAGAAGTGAGAAGATCACCTCTTCATGGTAGAGTTCACCTATAACAACGGTTACCAAGCAAGTATAAAGATGGCGTCATACAAAGCTTTGTATGGAACGCGGTGTCGAACGCCAATGTATTGGATAGAGGCGGGAGACACCAATCTTTTGGGAAAAGAAGTGGTGGCTAATGCATACGAGTTGGTGCGAACCATTCAGGAGCGCATGAAGATTGCCCAGTACCGGAAAGAAAAGTATTTTAATGCTCTCCATAGGAATGTGGACTTTGCGGTATGCAACTAGGTCTATCTCAAGATCAAGTCGTTTAAAGGCGTTTCGCGGATTCGCCGACTCAGGAAGTTGAGTTCGAGGTTTTTGGGACTGTTCGAGGTTATAAAATGTATTGTAGAAGCAGCTTACCGGTTGGAATTGTCCACTGAGCTGAGTGGATTACACAATGTTTTCCATGTCTCCGTCTGGAGGAAAGCCTTGGTGGAGGCTAGTTTGGTGATTGAGCTGGAGACGGTGCCGATAGAAGAGGACTTAAGGACGAAAGTCCGTCTGGTGGGCATAGAAGATCCAGAAGTTCGGCAGTTGCGGAACAAAGAGGTGAAGCTCATAAAGGTGTGTTGGGACAACTGCGGGCATGTCGAGTTCTCTTGGGAGTGAGAGCAAACCATGCGTGAAGATTACCCCGAGTTATTTGTATAATGTTGATTGGAACAGTGTTCGATATGTTGCAACAGTGTTTTGAGACATTACAACGTTTTTCTTGCTGTTTGCCTGAATGAAAATGGTTTGTGTGAAGTTGTTATAATAATGTTTAAATTTGTTGCAATAATTTTCTTGATGTCTTCCTTTATGAAGATTAATTTCGGGGATGAAATTCTTATAATGGGGGGAAGAGTTGTAACACCCCCAAATTTGAGAAAGCAGGACAGTTCGATGAAATTCTGGGATTGTCGAAGGACGTTCGATGAAAGTCGAACACAAGGCCGTTAGACGAAAGTCGAACTCGGGGCCATTCGACAAAAGTCGAACTCAGGGTCGTTCGACGAAAGTCGAACTCAGGGCTTTTCGTCGAGCTCAGCGTTGTTCGTCGAGCCGAGGCCTTTTCGTCGAGCTCAGCGCTGTTCGTCGAGCTGAGGCCTTTTCGTCGAGCTCAGCGTTGCTTGTCAAGCTGAGGGCCTTTCGTCGAGCCCTGGACCATTCGTCGAGCTCAGGCCGCTCGACGAATTTTGGGCCGCTCGATGAATTCTGAGCCGTTCGACGAAGGTCGAAGGCTAAATTGTGAAGTTCTGTCGTTTGAAATCTGTAACGCCCAGAAACTCAAAAGAGCGACGGGAGGCATTTTGAGCCAAGTATGGGACTTGGTAGTGGTCACACGGCCTGGGACACGGGCGTGTCCCAGGGACGTGTCGTGCTCGGGTCGACGATGGTCGTGTGGTCGACGATCGTCGAGCAGCGAACATGGCCTGAGACACGGGCGTGTCCCAGGCCGTGTCCTACATGGGTAGTTGGCCGAGTTGTGTTGGGGGTGAAACACGGTCTGGAGCCCAGGCATGTTCGGGTTTGATACGGGCATGTCAAATGGGACACGGGCGTGTCCAATACCCGTGTTCCTCTCGGGTTGGTGTTGGCCCTGTGTTGATGGAGGAACACGCCCGGGTAAACGGGCGTGTACTGGATGACACGGGCGTGTCGAGAGTTCGTGTTCTTTTCGGGACGCGACGGTTTCGACGGCGAATGGGGCACATGGCCTTGGACACGGGCGTGTCATAAGCCGTGTTCGGCCCAGGTTTTGGATTTTAAGTGCGAATCGTGGCCGTCTGTTTCCTTATTTTGGGATCCAACGGTTCAGGGCTGTTCATGCTGTGTTATACTCTGGAATAGGGTTATAAACCCTCATTATCTTTGGGTTATTCTCTTTATAAAGTTCTAGAGAGAGGGGAGAGCAAGGAAGAAGAAGGGAGATAGATCCGGCCACCGGCGGAGCTTTGGAGCCCCAAATCGCAAGCCGACTTCGGATCTACGGAGGCGAGGTCATTGCGGTGCTTTTCATCCGCATAGATTTCCATGGAGCCAAAGAGGAATGCTAGGGTAACGATTATCATCCTAGGACATGTGAAGTCCTCTTTTCCTTTGCATAGGAAGCCCGCTCTCGCGAGTTTGCAGTGAGTGTGAGGCGTTCCTTCGGGTAGACATGAATAGTCTCTGTTGTTTAGCATGTAGAGTTCGTAATCGAGAAACGGACATAGGCATGATGTGTGAAGCCTACACAGACAAGTTGGTTTGGATCGGTGATGTTGCATTGCATGAATGGTCGGAGAAGAATCCACGTCGATGGTTGTTTTTCGGGTTTTCTACGCTATAGATTGCAACATGGAGCCTTGGGGACTAACTCCAAGGTGCACCCGGAAAACTGGGCAGATGCGTGATTCTGCCATCTTGGTGGCCTGGGAGGCAACTTGCTCATAACCGGGTTATGTGAAGTGTGTGATCGGATTGGGACTCGGGGAAGTTTGACCCGCGCCCATGTCTTAAGGTGACAGGGCGGTGTGAGCAACGGGTTAGGCGGAACCGTACCCGCTTTATGTCGTTCGGTTAAAGCGACCTAAAGGTACTTGGTACTTGACGTTGGCATAGATAGATGGTCTTAGGCATTGGCCAGAAATACCATAATGCTTACGAGATATTGCCGCCCAGGGGGTGGTGGTGAGTCAGCGGATTTTGACCGTGTTCACCGTAAATGTGCCCTGAGAGCACTAGGTGTGTGGTCGTGCGTGCCCACGCTTGTGATGATGTGTTTTTACACTATACTGCTTGGTTATTCTAACAAAGTGCAGGGAAGGAGCATCTCTGCCCAGAGTTTGGGGGCGGGGTCGTTATAATTTGGTCAGCATAGCTGACCGTTGCTTTTGTTTGCCACTGTTGCGGTGGATTGTTGCTTGCAGGTGCTGTAGAGCCAAGTGCTAAATAGCGGGCAAAAGCCCATGTTGCTGAGCCGGCCCTCGAAGGCCTAAAAATAAATGTTTACTTGTATTATTCATGTGTGACCGGCCAGCGTGCTGAGGTTTGAAAAACACTTTAATTTGAGTAAACTATTGTAAGGCCATAAGGCCAAGTACTGGTGTATTTTACGTTCATTTCTTTCTGGGTTTGTTTAGTGGACATTCATGCTTTTGGCGGGGTTCTATTTTATTGTAACTTTTAAATTGCTTCCGCTAGAATGCACTCTGTGTAGGATGTTGATTCTTAGTTGGATGGTTTCCATTGAGTAACCTTCTGGTCTGTCTGTGGTATATGTCGTCGGGCCCTGGCCGGACCTACTGCTATATGTTATGCGACAGATAGGGGGTGTTACAATTTGGTATCAGACTATTGGTTTCGGTCAACTTAAATGAATTCGTGGGAGAATTCTTTTAAGGGGTGGTGAGCACATGTGTGTGCGTCATCGTTATAACATCAAAAGAACCCATAAATGTCCACTTAGGAATGAAAATACGCGTGTTTGAGGAACCTGCGTGTTCCTATAATTGCTTTTTGCAATATTGTTCGGTCACTTAATGGTGTTTTGTACGACTATAGGTGACCAGTAGTGGTGCAGGGCCGTCAGAACGTCCGGTTTCTGAGGATTATAGTGCACCCAGCAACGTGCTTGAGACCCCTCCTTCATTTGAAACTATAAGAAGGATCGTTAAAGCGGTGTTCGTTGTGACTAATGCACAGCAGGGAAGCAATGTGCAACCCTTTGTCCCTGAGATGGCTTCAATTTCGGGTGGTGTGTTGGATCAATTGTCATTTAGAAGGCCATCGGGTCAGCAGTTGAATATGTTCTTAGTGCTGGGTACGCACTCAGTTGATGAATATTTGCAGGCATTTCTTATGATAAGCCGCTACCCACGCTTTGAGTTAGAGAACGAGCAGTCTATAGTTGATAGATTCTATAATGGTCTGCGTGGTGAGATGCGAATTCTACTGCTATGACCAAAACTACTGGGATTCCGAGCCTTGGTGGAATCGGCTAGATCTTTGGAAGTAGAGTTGGGGAAGACTCACCAGATGCCAGTGAGTAGGGTATAGAACTCTGCAAGTCCTATAAGAGCTACACCCCGCATAACGCGGAAAAAGAGAGTCCAAAAGAAGAAGGACTCTAGTGCTGAGAAGACAGAGTTCCAAGTGCCGGCTACCTCAAAGTCTGGATATCGTAAGTGGTGTAAGAAGGCTAAGACTTCGGGTTCAACCCCTCCTTTTGGTGCTTTGGGGGCAACTATAGGCCGAACCCCGGGCGCGTGTTATAATTATGGGAAGCCGGGGCATTTTGCCCGCGAGTGTTGGAGCGGACGCCCAAAGTTCGAGAGGAATCCTAAAGAGCACAGCCTAGGCTAGCAGGAGGACAGGAAGCACGCTGACGAGATGACAGGTACGGTCTAAAGTTATAGCTGTTAGTTGTAAATACTTGTTGCCCTCGCGCATGTTAGCTTAGGACTGCTTGTGCTAGGCTTTGTTTTGATTTTTGATTATCCGGCGAGAGCACCATTCGATTCGGGAGTTTCACATTCTTTTTGTCTGAAGGATTTGTATCGCGCATCGGAGTACCGTCTTCGATGGCAAAGGACAAATTGGATGTGTTGTTGCCTAATGGGTGCTCAATGCGCGCAGATAAAGTTTGTTGTGTTTAGTTATGTTCGGGAGTCAAGAGTTCGACTTGAAAGCGTCATTACTACAGCTAGTGGAGTTCGACGTAATTTTTGGTATGACTGGCTCTCAGAGCAGCAAGCATACCTTGATTGCAATCGCAAGGAGGTCAAGTTGGGAACTGGTCGTGATATGACTTTTGCGGGCTTGAAAGTGGTCGAGCAAGACTTTGATGTCTGCTCTTCAAGTGGTTAAGGCGGTTCGTGCTGGTGTAGATCTGTTCTTCACGCTAGTGGAGGTTGCAAAGCCTAAGCCTATGTTGGACAGTATTTTAGTGGTATCCGAGTACCCTGATGTGTTCCCTGGCGAACTTCCTGGAGCCCCACCTCAACGGGAGATTGATTTCACCATCGAGCTAGTGTCAGGTGCGAAACCTATGTCACGCTCTCCGTATCGGCTAGCGCCTAAGGAGATGACGGAGCTGAAGGTTCAACTTCAAGAGTTGTTGGAGCAGGGTTATGTGCGTCCAAGTTCGTCGCCTTGGAGCGCACCAGTCCTTTTTGTTAAGAAGAATGATGGAAGCTTGAGACTTTGTATCGATTACTGAGAACTGAACAAGCTAACGGAGAAGAACAAGTACCCGATCCCGAGGATTGATGATCTATTCGACCAGTTAGTCGGGTCATCGGTGTACTTGAAATTGGATCTCAAGTCTGGTTATTATCAACTGAGGATAAGGGAGAGTGATATCCCCAAGACAGCTTTTAGTATGATATACGGGCATTATGAGTTTATGGTCATGTCGTTTGGGCTGACAAATGCGCCGTCATTGTTCATGGATCTAATGAATAGGACCTTCAGGGAGTACTTAGACCACTTTATGATCATCTTCATCGACGACATATTGGTGTACTCGCAGAGTGAGGAGGATCACTTTAAGCATCTGCATTTGGTGTTGGAGACGCTGAGGAGGAATCAATTGTATGCCAAGTTCTCCAAATGCGAGTTTTGGTTATCTTCAGTAGCGTTCCTTAGTCACATAGTCAGTGGAGAGGGAATTGCGGTGGATCCGGCGAAGATTGTTGCGATACGAGAGTGGCTTGTGTTGTCTACGGTGGCGGAAGTCCGAAGTTTTTTGGGGCTTGCCGGCTATTACAGACGCTTCGTGGAGAACTTCTCGCGGATAGTGTTACCCCTTACGACTCTGACGAGGAAAGAGCAGAAGTTTGTTTAGACGCCGGAGTGCGCACGAGCGTTCAAAGGGTTGAAGAGTCGATTTACCACGGCGTCTGTGCTAAGTTCGTCGAGTAGGATCGAAGGCTTTGAAATCTATATCGATGCTTCGGGCAGTGAATTGGGTTGTGTCCTACTGCAGCATGGAAGTGTGATAGCGTATGGCTCGCGACAGCTGAAAGTGCATGAGAGGAATTATCCGGTCCATGACTTGCAGTTAGCGACCGTGATTTTTGCCTTGAAGCTGTGGAGGCACTACTTGTACGGGGTGAAGGTCGATATCTATACGGACCACAAGAACCTGAAATATTTGTTGGATCAGAAAGATCTAAACATGCGATAGCGGAGATGGATGGAGTTCCTGGGGGACTACACGTTCAAATTCATTATGTGCCTGGGAAAGGCAATGCAGTTGCGAATGCGTTGAGTAGCAAGGCCCCAACTCAAGCCAATTGGTTGTCGGTCCAGGACGAGCGTTTTGTACGGGAGTTGGAGGCGTTGGAGATCTCTTGCGTAGACAAGCAGACAAGTGTCGAAGCGCTATTGAAATGGACGGAAGTTCAGTGTGACCTGGCTAATCGGATTCGGCAGGCTCTGGATTTGGATGGCCGCATGAAGAAAATTATGGTTGAGGCTTTGGATGGGTCAAATTCCCAATTTGAGGTCGTGAATGGATTGCTATGGAAGGACGGTCGTCTGTGCGTCCCAAATGTGGGCAAATTACAGGTGGAATTGATGTACGAGGCTCATCATACCAAGTACTTGGTTCACCCGAGGAGCACGAAGATGTACCGCGATATGTAGAAATTGTTCTGGTGGCCAAGGCTTAAGAAAGATGTGGTACTCTATGTGGCGAAGTGCCAAACATGCGCCTTAGTGAAGACGGAGTGCCAAAACCCTGGAGGATTCTTGAAGTCCTTGCATATTCCGGAGTGGAAGTTCGACGACATTACTATGGACTTTGTGCATGGTTTGCCAAGGTCGCAGAATGGAAACGACGCCATTTGGGTGGTCGTATATTGTTTGTCAAAAGTGTCGCACTTAATTCCACATAGGAATGATGATTCTGTGGAGAAATTGGTAAAGTTATATGTGGATATTATTGTACGGCTTCACGGTGTGCCCCGTAGCATCGTAAGTGACTTATATGAGCGGTTCACATCCAATGATTGGAGGTTGGTGCAACAGATGTTGGGATCAAAGCTGAGTTTCAGCACAGCCTTTCATCTACAGACGGATGGTCAGACCGAGAGGGTCAATAAGACGATGGAAGACATGCTTCGCATGTGCGTTCTGGATTTCGGGAAGCAGTGGGAAGATCACATATACTTGGTGGAATTCGCTTATAACAATAGCTACCAGGCAAGCATACAAATGGCGCCCTTCAAGGCCCTTTATGGTAGAAGATACCGCACGTTGTTGTCTTGGTTGGAAACGGGTGAGTCAAAGTTGTACAAGCGATAAGAGGTGGAAGATGCAACGTCGTTGGTTCGAACGATTCGAGAGAGATTGCTGATCGCTCAGGATCGCCAAGCTAAGTACTATAACGCCAAGCATAGAAACGTGGAGTTCGTTGTTGGCAACTGGGTGTACTTGAAGATTAAGCCGTTCAAGGGTGTCTCGCGGGTATGGAACTTGAAGAAGTTAAGCCCGAGGTACCTTGGACCGTTTGAGGTTCTGGAGCGGATTAGAGAAGCAGCTTATCGATTGAGGCTATCAGTGGAGCTAAGTGGTCTACACGATGTATTCCACAAATCGGTGCTGCGGAAGGCGGTGCAAGAGCCTTCGCAAGTGATTGTGGTCGACCAAGTGCTGGTCGATAATGAGTTGACGATGAAGGTCAAGCTCGTACGCATTGAGGACTCGGAAGTCAAGCGGCTACACAACAAAGAGATCAGAAGGGTCAAGGTTCGTTGGAACAATTGCGGTCGGGAGGAGCTCTCGTGGGAGCGAGAGCAGACCATGCTTAAGGAGTACCCAGAGTTATTCCGCTCAGGTACCATTTAAGTTTTGTTTTTATATTTCATTTATGTAATTTCAGGACGAAATTCTTTTAAGATGGATAGAGTTGTAACGCCCCGAAACTCAAAAGAGCGACGGGAGGCATTTTGAGCCAAGTCCGGGACATGGTAGTGGTCACACGGCCCGAGACATGGGCGTGTCCCAGGGGCGTGTCGTGCTCGGATCGATGATGTATGTGTGATCGACGAATTTTAGTCGACGATCGTCGAGCAGCGAACACGGCCTGAGATACGGGCGTGTCCGAGGCCATGTCCTACTTGGGTAGTTGGTCGCATTGTGTTGGGGGAGAAATACGGCATGGAGCCCAGGCGTGTTCGGGTTTGACACGGGCATGTCAAATGGGACACGGGCGTGTCCAATACCCGTGTTCCTCTCGGGTTGGTGTTGGCCCTGTGTCGATGGAGGAACACGCCCGGGTACACGGGCGTATACTGGATGACACGGGCGTGTTAAGCCTGACACGGGCGTGTCGAGAGCCCGTGTTCTTTTCGGGACGCGATGGTTTAGACGGCGAATGGGGCACGCGGCCTTGGACACGGACGTGTCACAAGCCGTGTTCGGCCCAGGTTTTGGATTTTAAGTATGAATTGTGGCCGTTCGTTTCCTTATTTTGGGATCCAACGGTTCAGGGTTGTTCCTGTTGTATTATACCCGGGAATAGGTTTGGAAACCCTCATTCTCTTTGGGTTATTCTCTTTCTAAAGTTCTAGAGAGAGGGGAGAGTAAGGAAGAAGAAGGGAGATAGATCCGGCCGCCGGCGGAGCTTTGGAGCCCCAAATTGCAAGCCGACTTCGGATCTACGGATGCGAGGACATTGTGGTACTTTTCATCCGCATAGATTTTCATGGCTCCATAAGGCCAAGTACTGGTGTATTGTACGTTCATTCCTTCTGGGTTTGTTTAGTGGACATTCATGCTTTTGGCTGGGTTCTATTTTATTGTACCTTTTAAATTGCTTCCGCTAGAATGCACTCTGTGTAGGACGTTGATTCTTAGTTGGATGGTTTCCATTGAGTAACCTTCCGGTCTATCTATGGTATATGGCGTCGGGCCCCGGCCGGACCTACTATTATATGTTATGCGACGGATAGGGGGTGTTACAAAATCACAGCCATCTGATTTCACTTCATAATTGATCCTAGGTCCCAGGATCCTCTACCCAAAGGGCTTATGTACTGTTGAACATTTTTCTCCCTCATTTTTTCTTCTCATTCTTGGAGTTGACTTAGGGCTTGAGAGTGGGAGAGCAGAGGAGGAGGGAGGAGCTTTCTCCGCCATTAACGGAGCTTCATAACTCCGATCGTCATTTCGAGGCCAGATCTGTGAAGAGTACGCGAAGGCTCTCATTTTCATCCATGCAAGACAAGGGTTTCATGGCTAGAAAGAGGAATCGAAGGATAACGACACTTCTCCTCTCGGTTTTAGTATTCGTGCATGGATCTACACTTTTCTTGTTTTCTTTAAAGCATTTTAGGCACCGGATCTCTCATGTGAGAGGGATTCGGGTTGTCATGGTTCAAAAGGAGCCACCGGGTCGATTGTATCCGTCCCCGGCATGATATTGCATTAGAGATCGGCTCTGTTAGTGGATTAGGCATTGTGGGTGAAGCCGTAGTCGCGACCGTTAATCCGACTCGGTGATTTTGCATTGCAAGTCTTAAGGATTTTGTAGAAATCCGTCAGCGGCAAGATGTCGTTTGTGATGATGTTTTTCCCCCTTTCTCGTGTGAGTACGTGTGGCCGGAATCGGACCGAGTGGAAATTAGAGTACATGCGGGGGCACAGGGATGGTACGGTACAAGTGTCGGAATAGGATGGGAAAGACATGGGATTGTGATGTGACAAGACGTGGTTTGTCTCTGTGGTCGGCTGGCTAGCCTGTAACATTGCAAGGTCATGTATGGAGAGTGTCCCAGCGAGACAAGTCCCCTTTTGTGGAACTGACGAGAAAGTCAAGCTTCTGACAAGCCCGGACAATACGGGGTGGGTCCCGTTGGGTCTCCTTTGGTGGACTTGGTCCCGATTTTGGAGTCGGGCCTGGGTCATCGTGAATGGGTGGGGTCTAGCAAGGGTTCTTAGCATCAGTTTATTTGTTTGAATGGCGGAACCCTGACGTGAGAAGTCAGAGTTTGCAGGCAAGCCGGGTTTTGAGACCCACGAGCGGGTGGGGCCTTGGCAAGTGTTCCGAGTAGCGGCTTGAATGTCATTTGGGGAAATTGGAAGTACCCATGTGTTTGCGGCTTGACCGCCGAAGGGGAAAATGGAAGTACACGATTTGATGATAATGTGTTAGAAGCATATGCTTAGGATGTAACACCCCCAGTTTTCAGACCTGGAGTCGCTGGAAGCTAACGCCCGGTGGTAGAGATACCACTGGCGTTAGGACGATGAGCTCGACATTGTATCTAGTGCACGATCATTGGATCTAGTGCGCACAACCACTGGTCGTGTGCCACTGATCATGCACAGTATTCTCCATTTTTCCAAGTTCTGCCTAGGGCAATCGCACGACCATTGGACATAGTGCGCACGACCACTGGTCGTGCGCCGCTGCTCGTGCACGTTTATCCCATTTTCTCTAGAGTTCTGTCATTGTTAATCGCACGATCATGAGATCCAGTACACACGACCACTGGTTGTGCGCCAATGATCGTGCGGGCGGGTGCAGTTCCATCATTTTCTTTTGTGGCCGTCTGATGCTTCCTTAAACTCGATCCAATGTCCCAGGATCTTCCGCCCAAAGGACTTTAATAGGGCTGAGAGTGTCTTTCCCCTCATTTTTTTTCTCATCTTTTATAGTGAGAGTTAGGGTTGGAGAGGAAGATAAGTGTGGAGGAAGGAGAGAGAGCTTTCTTGCACCATTGACGGAGCTTTAGAGATCCGATCGTCGTTCTGAGACCAGATCTGTGGAGAGGGCGTAGAGGCGCTCGTGTCAATCCGTTCAAAGCAAGGATTCCATGGCTAGGAAGAGGGGTCGTAAGATAACGATATTTCTCCTCTTGGTTTTCAGGATGTGTGCATAGCATCTTTTTCTTTCTTGCTTTTCAAGCTTTTGGGCACTAAATCTCTCAAATGAGAGGGGTTTGGGTCGCCATGGTTCAAGAGGAACCACCGGGTCGATTGCGTCTGTCCCCGACATGATATTGTATTAGAAATTTGCTCTGTTACTGGATTAGGCATTGTGGGTGAAGCCGTAGTCGCGACCGTTAGTCTGACTCGGTGATGTTGCATAGCGAGCCTTAAGGATTTTGTAGAAATACATTGCGGCAAGATGCCATTTGTGATGTATGTGTTTTCCCCCTTTTTTGAGTGAGTACGTGTAGTCGGAACCGGACAAGGTTAGCTCTACATTGGCGGTAGATGGTTTCCTTGGTGTGTGGGAACGTTGCAGTACGAATGATGGATTAGGGTGGGAAATGCTATGGATTGTGATGTGCTAAGGTGCGGCTTTGTCTCCGTGGTCGGCTGCCTATCCCGTAACGTGCAAGTCATATGGGGAGAGTGTCCCGGCGAGACTAGTCCCCTTCTGCGAGACTGACGAGAACGCCAAGCATAGGACAAGCCCGGGCAATGAAGCCCACGAGCGGGTGGGGTCCAGCAAGGGTTCTTAGAATCAGTTTGTGTGTGAGACGGAATCCTGACGTGAGATGTCAGAGTTTGCAGGCAAGTCCGGGTCTAAGACCCACGAGCGAGTGGGGCCTTGGTAAGATTTCCATGTGGCGGCTTGTATGCCATTAGGGGAATTGTAGTACCCTTTTTGTTTGCGGCTTGACTCCGATGGGGAAATTGGAAGTACCTAGTTGTTATGATGATGTGCTAGATGCATACGCGATAGGGTACTTTGAGTGAAGCCCGAGTTTGCATACATACTACATAGTATGCCCCTTTGATTATATGTTCAACATAGAAAACATGTTTGTTGTTTGAGACATCCAAACATATTTTTAAAGCTTTACATGTTTATGTATATGGCATACGAAGTGCTGACTTGCAGGTTGTAGGTGTACCCTGGGGTCCGTTAGGGGCGACCGGCAGGAGATGTGTTGGTTACACAGTAGAGGTTAGTTTTGCC
>CM077152.1:192316290-192541403 GCA_039583875.1 Platanthera guangdongensis
TAACAAAAGGAAATAAGAGTTATGGTTCAACAAATTACCTTTAAGGATAACTGTTTCGCTTGGATGTTACTCCTGTAAATATTTCCTTGAACACCACATTCTTCGTATACACACCTCCACATCTCTCTATAAATCTCTTTTTGATCAGTATTGTTGTGTTTTGTTCTGTAACACCTCTTGACAATGCTACATATAGCTGGCTATGGTTGAATAGGTAACGGGGCCATGATGTCCAGAGTTTAAAGAATACATGATTAGGTAGGTAAATGTCCGCATTTCCAATCGCCTGTCTCCGATCTTTATTAATAGTTAATGCGAAACTTAAACGAACTGGAAATTGTCTACGTGTCAATTCAAATGGCATTTTCGCATCTTCAGCTGTCTGCTAAGGCAATCTGGGCAAAAATACTCATAGATCCTTAAATTTTCCTGTTAATATGTCAGCTTCAATTAGATGTCTACCGAATCTATGCCATATTAGGCGTGTACCATTGCATAATCTAATTTTTGGGTCAAGATTTTGGAGAAGCATTATCGGGACACCTTTCTTCAGTTTGAGCTTTTGCGGCGCTAGATTACCAGGGTTAATATAATTTAAAAATTCCGGTTGGTATAACTTGCATGCATCATCAACCAGTCATATAAGTAGTAAGTGATTTCTTCTCCAGGGAAAATATGAAGACACTTGGTGTTTAATGTGTGTACATCTTCATTTAATGGAGTAAGCAATGCCCATGTCTTCATATAATCGTTATCATGTGCGGTGAAATTTAAATTTTGAAAGTCGCGCTCTATTAGAAGATCAATAAAATGTTCTCCCTCCCAAGGCATCAACATTTGAGATGGAATACAAATCATGTCCTCCTGTATCGTTGGTTCATCGCCATCATCCACTCGAAGCAAGAATTCAAAGGAGGTTTGATCATTTCGAGCCCCCATATTTTTAGTTAGTTGTAGTAGTTTTACATGAGACCATATGTATGATTCCACGATACTGGCAGAGATGGTTTCAGACTTCATTCTGTTGATGACAACAGGTGGGACTTGACAAAAATCTCCGCCCATGATTACAACCTTGCCACCAAATGGTCTGTCTATGTCCAGGATGTCTCAAAATGTCCGGTCGACAGATTCAAATGCAATTTTTTTTGTCACGAGTAGGGGTGCGAGCGGTTCGGTTTGGGGCGGTTTGGACCCAAACCGAAACCGAACCAACATGCCTCGGTTTTTGGTTTGTCCAAACCGACCCGAACCGAACTCATTCGGTTCGGTTCAAAGTCGGTTCGGTTTTTAGTCGGTTTTTTGCGGTTCGGTGTCGGTTTTCTGCGAACAAACATAATCAAGTGCTATTTTTTTGGATTGGTCATCTTCCCTTTAATAATTTCATAATCTTTATCAACTAAAGATTTATATTAAATAAATAACATACAATTTTTTTGAGTATAAGTATCATGTTCAATGTGAGGCATGAACGATAATTGTATCTAGGATGAGGGTAACCTACACAATGTAAAGCAACTCCTAAATTACTTAGGAGGAGAATGACATCACATTTTTCTCTCGATGAGATGCAAGATGACTAACTGAAAACTTGCTACTACACCGAAGAACATTTGTCAAATCATGCGTCAAATCATGCGTCAAATCATGTGTTAAATGATATAAAATTTTTTGTGCAATGATACCTGGACTGCAAACTGACACATTCTCAGGCACTTATAGGTTAAGAAAAAACAAAATAACAAATGGCAAATGCCATCAAAATGGGCTAGGACAACTTCATAATGACATTAAGTATGCAACTCAGGGTTGTGACTCCCCATCATTTCATGGTTGTGGTTACCGGATCTATCAGTATCATGTTTATACTTTATTTTCCCATAGCACTAATCATGACCGCCACACCAAGTGCTGCACTTACTGTCTGGTATAAACCACATCTTAGATATGCTTGAATTATATTTATCATCCTTCTTTTTTGCACCTGGATTCTATTGCGATTTATTCTGCACTTCTACATTTGCTTGATAAACTAGTTCTGCATCATCTTGTATCCTTACTGTTGCTAAGTAAACTATTTTTCATAATTTGCTTTCTGACTTTGGGTAATATTGTCCAAATACCTATGACATTGTGTCTCATCTCACCAATGGATCATTGATTTAGGGCTTCAGAACACAACATCTTTAGTTTGTACAGTGCTCCTTGTCTATTTTCAAGACATAGACTGATCTTACATATTTGATCTCACATTCACAATACATCTTAAACATATTCTTCAAATTCCAATCTTCCAACTTGTTTAATATCTATTATGAAGATTTTTGTTAATCCAAATTGTTATGTAACCCTTTTTATTTCCTCATATTACTTGTTTAGGATTTGAAAATTGGGAGAGTGATTGAAGGTGGTTGTAAGCAAAGATAATCTGAAAGTTGCTCGATCAAATACACCCCAAAACAGTGGTGAAGTGCTCGGTTCGGTTCGGTTTAGTCGGTTTTCACAACTTGAAAACCGACCCGAACCGATAAGCCTTCGGTTTTCAAAAGCTCCAAACCGAACCGACACCGGACCGGGCGGCTCGGTTTCAAAGTCGGTGCGGTTCGGTCGGTTCGGTCGGTTTAGTCGGTTTTCGGTTTTCGTTCCTCACCCCTAGTCACGAGAGCTTCATCCCAAATGATCGTAGATGTTTATTTGATTAATTTGCACAGATCAGATTGTTTTTTAATGTTGCACATGCACGTAGGTGTAAATGGTATTGGAATTTTAAGTTTAGAGTGTGCTGTGCTGCCTCCTGGAAGTAGGGTTGCTGCAATGCCTGAAGATGCAGTTGCAAGAATTATGCGACCCTCTGTTCTAAACGCAGCTAGAGGAGCTCGGTAGACGAAAGTTTTTCCAGTATCTCCAAGACCATCCTAGAAAAAATCTCCATTTTTTGACGCATGGATTCATTAATTGTCGTGAAAGCAAATTGTTGTCCGACATTAAGAGTTATGATTGTATTTAAATCTGCCGCGGGAACTACTATTGACAGTTCATGCTCAATTAAACTACAAAAGTTTGACGCATTTTCGAACACTTCACTAATTCTTGGTAAATTGAAATCAGTTATGCTGCATTTATGTTGATGGAAAATGTTGCTTAGATCATGAACAAGTTTGTTTACTAAGTATGTACTGTTTGTTGTGCTGTACTTGTGTAATCTTCTGCCATGTTTATGAAGTCCTCATCCCAGAGATCTCAAACTCTTGTTGGTTCGCAGTGGAGCAAAATCGTTGCAAATAATCTTCGATGTGCTTGAGACATTCTAGATTGTCGAGCTTCGGTTAAACACTCTTTAAGGCTATTATCTTCTTCAAGTAGGCCGCAACACTTTGCTGCTTGCTTGAAAGTCAAGTAACGAATACCATCGCCGACCATAAGATGATCGAATAACTTGGGTCTTGGGACGTGATTTAGAAGCAAACATATGTAAACCTTTCACCTTCAGATGACACAACAACGTACAATCTGCCAAAAACTTTCCGATTTTCTACTCGGTTTGTCCATCTCCTTGTTTGGGATAGCCATTTGTATTGTTTTGCAAAATCTACGTATAAGTGTTTCGTGTCCTCAAACATGTCATTGTAAATTCTGAAGAATTCGGTAAGCATTGTGCGGGAGTTTCTTGCATCACTTATGATATCTGATATTGACTGACTGCTACAAAATTGAACTTGGTGCCTATTTGGAAAGTGGACTTGCAGTCGAACCACAGACGGATAAGTCTGGTAAAGAGTAAACCTAAATATTTTCCAAAATGCTTTTGGAGTACAGATCCAACGACCGTCTACGTATTTGCTAACTTCATCGTAGTTATGCCCAGGTCTGACCTCAAATGCGACACAGTCCGAGCCTTTGTAAACGTATTTGTACAAATATTTAATGTTTTTGATGCTGCTACAGACTTCAATATTAATATGACAGTCATATTTTAGTAGGAACCATGAGTTATATGAAACAACCTAGCCATTGTCGATCAGTAGGTTACCGTCGCGATCCAGAGCAATGTACCTGTTGTCATTCCTTCTACGGTTCATTGGTAGATTCTGAGTACGACTTGTGTTGTTATGCAAGATCAACAGAGAAAGGACGATATTGAAGAGTTCAACGCCAATAGCTTGTACCTGTTGGTAAGCAGTAGGAGTCATCATGGGATGAGCAAATAGATCAGCGTATAACGTGTATTTGCGTGAAATTTGAGCTCCCTTTGAGTATAAAGCAGCAAGATGCGTCCAAGTAACCTTAACTTTCTCATCATGTCTAACGACAAGAAGACATTCATCAGAAAGTCTATTTGCAAGCCATGTACGGACTAGAGCATCACTTGTGTCCCAGTCATCAAACGCAGCAGAGCCACGAGGAGGAGGGTTATCAGTAAGATGGTGACGTTTGCGTTGATACCGTAACAAAAAGATGAAGGAAACACACCTGTCTGGATAATTGGGACCAGTGAGCTTGGACGCAGTTCAAAGATTGCTAGAAGAAGTGAAAATAAAAGTAACAATAGTAGGAAGAAAAAGTGGAGGAAGAAGAAGTCGGAGTGTCCATAGACATCCCGGGTGAACAGAACAAGAAACTGCAAGAAGGTAGCTAACATCAGGAGGACGACAAGTGAAGAGAGAGGCCACAAAATAAGGAGGGCGGGAGGACGGCAAAAATAAAAGAGACCGCAAAAAAGAGAAACCACGAAAAGAAGAGAGGGACCACAAAAAGGAGAGACCGCGAAAAGAAAAGAGAGAAGGAGAAGAGCGCAGATAAGTAAGAAAACTGCGAGAATCACCACCACAGGAGAAGAAGACGGTAAGAATGCACACCAACAAGAGGAAAAAGAGACCGCCGAAAAGAGTGGAACAAACAGTTAAAAAATAAGAAACTGCATGATCCGCCGCACGCCCAAAAACAGAAACCAGAGCAAATGGATCGAGAGCTCTGAATCTCTGATATCAAGTGAGAAAAGAGCTAAATAACCGAACTTTATTGCTCCAAAAAGTTACATAATACATGTGTATGCCCCTCTATTTATAGAAAAAAAGAAAGAGAGAAAATACAAGAGAGAAAATATACAACGCCTGCCACATGCGACTAGACCGATAGATAAAAACTAGTCGTGTGGGCTGTGCGGTTAGACAAGCTAATCACACGACTATACTGAGCTAGAAATGATACCAACATGGTTGCTCTGGTCTCTATCCGACAGTGTCCAGTGAACAGCTATAGGAGAAATAGCTGCGGTTACCTAAGTCTAACCACCAGACCGCACCAATGATTGTGCTTGAGAACTGTCAAACTACAACTGCGGCCAAGCTTCAGCTGATCATCAAACGACATAGCTGTGAGAAGAACATAGGAGCATCTCATGCGATTAGGCAGGTACTAACCGCCTGACCGTCAAATGTATCTGATCTCAGTAGACCGCACCGCCACTACCCCTAATCACCAGTCCGCACTGCGGTTAACCGATGCGGTTTACAATGGACTACTGTTAGACCACCAATCCTGCTGCTTAACCGCCCGTACGGTAAAACTGCTAGGACTATCAGATAGGCAGACCACCAAACCTGTCCGCCATTGCTATCCGCCAAACAGCCTAACCTGTCCGCCAGACCACCTAGTCTCCACAGGTTCCGACAGGGTATCCCTTTTTGCAGTAGTTATTTTTCATGCATTGAGCATTAGGTCTGTATGGTCCGCATGGGCCATGTATCATGTGTTTCAGCACTGCTGTGTTCAATTTAGGCTCTTTGTGATATGGTATCTCAGCCCTGACAATACAGTCTTAATCATCTGAAGTAGTTAACCTATCATTTTCATCGAGGATTATTAACATATGGACGCTCGGTAAACCTCGCTTTTGGAATTCAATCACGTGTACATTTGCCATGATCTTACCGAATACACCCTTTTGAAAGATATCTTCTTTTAAGTTTTCATATTTTGCATGGAAGATCGTACTGTGTAAATATGGACGATCTTGAGGAGTTTGTCCAGAAAGTTCATCTTGGAGCTCATGCCAAAATGGATTGCACGTTATTGTTAAGAAAATGTCTGGTTTGTCAAAATTTCTCTCGACTCACATACCATCCCGGTTTCTCTTGTATATGTCCTTGGGATTTCCAATGAAAGAGGACGACAAAATTGTTCGTCGACCGACAGATGCTGTGGTGGAAGACATGCATGATTGAAAATGTAGTAAGAATGACTGTATCGTTGTTAGTATTGCAATAAATTTCTAGACATTTGCATACCTGCGTTGTTCTCTCCATAGTCTAAGCAAACTTGCAACCCTTGCGTCACGACCCGTCTCGTCAAAAGTCAGAGTGCGCTTCGGGGAGGGCCGTGATGCCACAGGCATGGGCGGAAGGAAACCATGCCTGCTAAGGCGGATGCAGAGATTGCTGAAAATAGTTTTAATTTATTGCGGAAGCGATTAGAGTTTAAAACAGTACAGATTTTAAGTGCACATGCATTTTGTAAAAAGTTATGTTTTATAGGGCACTGATACATTTTCATGCAATTATGATTCGCAAGAGTATGCACATGCATTACTTTCAAATTCTAGTACATAAAGTAATTAAATAGCCTAACACTTGTCTATGATTTTAGAGAAAATGTCTGATTGTAATCATTACATAAAAGAAATATTTGACAGTAAAAGAAATATAAGCGTAGAACCTGAAACTTAATGCTGATCAGGCTCGAGGACCTGGCGGTGCTGCACGAACGGTAAGGCAATTCCAAAACACAAAGGAAAAGTCTCAGAACATTGAAATAAACAGGGTGAGCAGAGTAAAATATAAAACAGTAACCTAAGCAGAAAAACATGAGTGTACCAGTTTCTCATGAAGCAAAACTATTCGAGACAAGCCAAATAAAAGAGGTAAACAAAACAAATTAGTTTATTATACTACTCTGGAGTATAACATATAGACAGATCCAGAAATGTCATCAGCTGTAATCAGTGGAAGGTGTAAGTGTTTTATTTGATGCACGTGATTCTAAATTAAATCTAAATGCAAGTCTTATCAAAACAGTTGTGCTTGCTATGACCATTTATTGGTTTCCGTTGTTAGTCAAATGAAAACTCGATTCAAGGTGTCACATCAATTTAACACTATCTTTCACTGGTTGCTTATGACATTAATGTTTTTAAAGATTCATGTTTTAGGAGATCCCTAACATATCAAAATCTGATACAAATTTAGCGATTCAGTTGTGCAAGATTAGAGTTCATAAACGCGTCAAGAAGGGAAATGAGCTATGGAGCAACATTCACTCAACTATTAGAACATATCTAAAAACCAGATTCGATGACAGCGGATTCGATGACACAAGGTTCGTGGACACAAGATTCGATGACTCAAACAAAACTGGATTTGGAGCAATATAATTAGCGGGTTCAAGTATTTACGAGTGACACACAATGCGTTATTTTCGTGGACACCAAATATTCAATTAATTTGATCTATTTCAAGACATGATTATCTCCCAAGTAAGCATGTACGATACGAGCATTATGCATAGACACCAACCATATATCTAGTAATCAAAATTCGTTACAATTATCATCATGACACTTGTTGCTCGTACGCAATATTATATCATTTTTCTCATTATTCATCACACGAGATCATCCGTTTAGCCTAACAAATATCCAACTAAAATCATTCATTTAAGTGAAAACTCATATATACATATATATATATATATCATTCATGTTCTAAGACTCGTGACATTCCAAACATGTTAAAACCACAAACTTCCAATTTGTCATACTAGGCATATTTGCGTGACAAGACAGACATCTAAGTGTGGATTCCTATAAATAATGAACAGACAAAGCGATTAAGATAAAAATTCATTTGACAGATATATATATATATATATATATATATATATATATATATATATATATACACACACAGACGCAGTCACGAAATCCAAGAATAGAGACATTAAAATAAAACCAATGCTTGCAAGAGAGATGGATCTCAACTTGCCTCAAAGAAGCTAAAATTGGCAGCGGCAGCGGCTAAGCAGCGCTAACAAAGTTGACACTCCTCAAGCGAACCTGTTCAAGAATGGCAAAAGCGAATATAACAAAATATCACTACACTAACAAACAATTATTCAATACAAAAATTGAATCTAAGACGGCTAAGAGATTTTCCTCCCTCATGAGTAAGGGGAGAAGAGATTCCACGCGGAGACGGTGACTTGACGACGCTTAAGCTAGGGGAAACCCTAATTCGAAGAGAACTTGGAGCGATTCCACCACTAGATCTGAGGAGCGGCGCTGGAAATCCCAAAAACGACGAGATTAGATGATTACGAAGGGGGAAAATCTGAATCACAACATTCAAGCAAATTTAGAGCACAAAACTATATAGGAAATCAAGAAAATTCTAATTAAGGGATAAAGAGAGATTTCTTACCCCAAGGGAAGTCAAATCCGGGCTCAAAGAGGAGAGGGAACCAAACCCTAGGCATTCTTCTCGAAAATCTCGGTCAAAGCGACAAATAAAAGGGCTGTTGTAGGAAGGGGGTGGCTGCTGGCCTTGAGAGGAGAAGGAGAGGCCACAGGTGGCTGCCGGCTCTAGGAGAAGGGACTGTCGGCCTCCAGGAAGAAGCTTGTCGCTGCTGCCGGCCTTGGGGGAATTGGAGATGGCAGCCACGCCATAAGAAGCAGACGCCAACTGTGAACAGGAGGAAAAATCGCTGCTTGCACGGACGACAAAATCAGGTGATGCATAGTGCGAGGGAGACGAGAGACAATGTCGAGCGCGGGATTTGGCAGAGACGACACATGATGTACAGGTTTGCGGGAATAAAAGGGTGCGAGGGTTGGTTCTCGGTTAGGTTAAGAGGAGAAAACATAGTTAAAATTACAAGCATGCCATTGGGTCAAATGAGAGGGGCTCGTTTTATTATTATTAATATTATTATTATTTTGACATAAGAACCATGATGTTACATTTTCCCTTAGGAAGTTTCGTCCCGAAACTTCCCTGAGAATTCTCTGTATGAGGTCCAAAATGACGAAGATTCAGATGACGCACATCCCAACAAGACTTTCAATTTAAGGCATGAAATCTAACTATAAATATATTGAAACATGGAGGAGAACAAACACGAAGACTTGTCAAAATCAAGAAAAATGTTGCAGATACTCGCAACGCATAACAAATATAAGCTCGCAGGAGAACTCTTCAGAATTAGCGGGTTCATACGGATACAAAAGATCGGCTTCAGGGAGCACATGAATTGCTTCAATTAGTTCGAAATTAAAAGGTAAGACTCAAGGATTTGAGAGCGAGAAAATTCTTGCACGAAGCGAAGATAGAACATCGAAGAGGAGAAAGAACTGAATGACAATTGATTATCTACAAAAGCGAGTAATCTTAGAGATGGAAGAACACCACACAATGCTGAAGAAATACAACAGAGTAATTCACAAAAAGAAACTCATCTCTTGCTGATACTCAGAAGCTATCTAGAAGAATATACAAGAGGATCAAATAAGATTATTGGTCGAGCAGAACAAGAAAACTGAATACGAATACCAGAGACTTAAGACAAGATATTCTGACACATTTCTTACTGTCAGTTACATAAATTAGCTAATAATTACAACATTTTCATTGGACAACGTTAGGTAATAATCATGCAAATGCAATACCGAGATCATGTGCAATGTCAAGCAAATAGAAAATCCATGTGTGTACAATCATTATTGTTGTTCTTGGCTTCACACTTATGCAATGATTTATGATATGAATGTAAATGAATGAATACACATGTCATGTTAAGCGCCCATATCACTTAATATGTCATGCATATTAGGACTCTAATGTCAACGCACTTGAAAATATTAAACCGCCCATACAATTTAATATTCACAAGCGGTGTATAACCTAGTGAAAATTCATATGCATAAAAATGTTAAGTTTGTCTATAACTCCTTAATATTCGCGTGCATACAACTCATGCTTATGAGTGAGTGTGTGCGTGTTTCAGCCGCAAACAACAACAGATAATAACAAGCTGAGTGAAGAAATGATGCATATATATTTTTTTACAATAAGGTTCAAAATATTTGATAAGTACAAAATACTTTATCTTTATTAGCTAACCTCCTTCTGATATCAACTGTCACGACCCGTCTCGATAAAAGTCAGAGTGCGCTTCGGGGCGGACCGTGATGCCACATGCATGGGCGAAAGGAAACCATGCCTGCTAAGGCGGATGCAGAGAGTGCTGAAAATAGTTTTAATTTATTGCGGAAGCGATTAGAGTTTTAAACAGTACGGATTTTAAGTGCACATGTATTTTGCAAAAATTATGTTTTATAGGGCACTGATACAGTTTTCATGCAATTATGATTCACAAGAGTATGCGCATGCATTACTTTCAAATTCTAGTACATAAAGTAATTAAATACCCTAACAGTTGTCCATGATTGCAGAGAAAATGTCTGATTGTAATCATTACATAAAAGAAATATTTGACAGTAAAAGAAATGTAAGCGTACAACCTGGAACTTAATGCTGACCAGACTCAAGAATATGGCAGCGCTGCACGAACGCTAAGGCAATTTCAAAACACAAAGGAAAAGACTCAGAACATTGAAATAAACAGGGTGAGCAGAGTAAAATGTAAAACAGTAACAGAAGCAAAAAAGCATGAGTGTACCGGTTTCTCATGAAACAAAACTATTCGAGACAAGCCAAATAAAAGAGCTAAACAGAACAAGTTAGTTTATTAGACTACTCCGGAGTATAACATATAGACAGATCCAAAAACGTCATCCGTTGTAATCAGTAGAAGGTGGAAGTGTTTTATTTGATGCACATGATTCTAAAGTAAGTCGAAATGCAAGTCTTATCAAAACAGTTGTGCTTGCTATGACCATTTATTGGTTTCCGTTGTCAGTCAAGCAAAAACCCGATTCAAGGCGTCATATCAATTTAACACTACATTTCACTGTTTGCTTATGACATTAATGATTTAAAGATTCATGATTTAGGAGATACCTAACATATCAACATCTGATACAAATTTAGTGATTCAGTTGTGCAAGATTAGAGTTCATAAACGCATCAAGAGGGAAAATGAGCTATGAAGCAATATGCGCTCAAGTCTTAGAACAGATCTAAGAAACCAGATTCGATGCAGCAGATTCAATGACAAAAGGTTCGTTGACACAAGATTCGATGACACAAACAAAACGAATATGGAACAATATATTTAGCGGGTTCAAGTATTTACGAGTGACACAATTACAATGCGTTATTTTCCTGGACACCAAATATTCATTTAATTTGATTTATTCCAAAATATGATTATCTCCCAAGTAAGCGTGTATGATACAAACATTATACAAAGACATCAACCATATATCTCGTAATCAAAATTCGTTACAATTATCATCACGACACTTGTTGCTCGTACTCAATATTATATCATTTTTCTCATTATTCATCACACGAGATCAACCGTTTAGCCTAGCAAATATCCAACTAAAATCATTCATTTAAGCGAAAACTCATATATACACACACACATATATATATATATATATATCATTCATGATCTAAGACTCGTGACATTCCAAACATGTTAAAACCACATACTACCAATTTGTCATACTAGACATCCAAATTTAAATTCGCGTGACAAGACATACATCTAAGGGTGGATTCCTATAAACCAAGAACAAACAAAGCGATTAAGATACAAATTCATTTGACAGATATATATATATATATATATATATATATATATATATAGGGACGCAGTCACAAAATCCAAGAATAGAGACATTAAAATAAAACCAATGCTTGCAAGAGAGATGAATCTCAACTTGCCTTAAAGAAGTTAAAATTGGCGGCGGCGGCTGCTAAGCAGCGCTAACAAAGTTGATACTCCTCAAGCGAACCTGTTCAAGAACGACTGAAGCGAATATAACAAAATATCACTATGCTAACAAGCAATTATTCGCTTCAAAAAATTGAATCAAAGGTGGCTAAGAGATTTACCTCGCTCATGAGTGAGGGGAGAAGAGATTACATGCGGAGACGGATACTTGACGACGTTTAGGCTATGGAAAACCCTAATTCGGAGAGAACTTGGAGCGATTCCATAGATCTGAGGAGCGACGCTGGAAATCCCAAAAACGATGATATTAGACGATTACGAAGGGGGCAAAATCTGAATCGCAACATTCAAGCAAATTTGGAGCACAAAACTATATAGGAAATCAAGAAAATTCTGATTAAGGGAGAAAGAGGGATTTCTTACCCCAAGGGAAGTCAAATTCGGGCTCAAAGAGGAGAGGGAACCAAACCCTAGGCATTCTTCTCGAAAATCTCGATCAAGGCGACGAAGAAAAGGGCTGCCGGAGGAAGGGGGTGGCTGCTGGCCTTGAGAGGAGAAGGAGAGGCCACAGGTGGCTGCCGACTCCAGGAGAAGGGACTGTCGGCCTCCAGGAAGAAGCTTGCCGCTGTTGAATTGGAGATGGAGGCCACGCCATAAGAAGCAGGCGCAACAGGAGGATGAAAAATCGCAGCTTGCAGGGGCGACAAAATCGGGAGATGCACAGTGCGAGGGAGACGGGTGACGGAGTTAGCGCGGGATTCGGCAGAGACGGCACGGGCTGTGCGGGTTTGCGGGAATAAAAGGGAGCGGGGGATGGGGGATGGTGCTCGGTTAGGTTATTTAAAATTGCAAGCGTGCCATTGGGTCAAATGAGAGGGGCTCGTTTTATTTTTAATATTAATATTATTATAACATAAGAACCAAGATGTTTCATGGTATAGATCAGCTGTTATTCTAGTTTGATCCAATCCACTTTAATTTTTGAGTTACTTTTTTGACGTAGTTGTCGACTACCTACTGTTGAAGTAGACACACCAAGTATGAGTTGATCTTTCTTTGGTTGCCATAATATATTTGGCTTGACATTGTCATGAACTTTGTCACTATAATACCCGTGTTCAACGACTATGATTACATCTTTATTGTAGTTGATAAAATCTTTAAGTACATGCATTTCACCCCGATGCCACCCATTCACCACTCAAACTGTTGCTGGAACATTCATCTTGGGGATTGTTCACCTGCATGGGTATCTATGCTATATCATAAGTGACATGGATCTCTTTATGTATGCTATATCATAAGTCATATGGATCTCTTTATGTGCAGTATTTGGACTTCTCTCTTCTTTCTATAGGGAACACAACTAGGCATGAGTTCAACTTGTCACCCTTGGGAGGCTCGGTATACAAAGATCTTGAATAGGTTCCTAAAAAGTTCCTTGGTTGTTTCCTATCAAAACAACCTCAAGTGTGGGCCAAGTAGCAAAGTTGCACTGAGTACTCCTACAATTCGTCATTCCAGACTATGCCAGAAATCACTCCATTCCACCACGTCTATGATCGACCATCACCTACCATGGTGAGTCACATTACAATTGAGTGCCAAGTGGATTTATTATCCAAGCAACATTTTCTCGCAGCTGTTGGTGGTTCATGAGAAACTAGCCTATGCCGGTCCCAAGCCCGGATGAAATATGATGAGGGTTGTGTTAGGTAGACAACAAACGTAAAATTCAGTCACCCTTATGAATATAGATCATTTGAGAAATTGTGCAAAAGCTAGGTTGATGTACTTAGGCATTAATGAGGTTATGACAAAAGATAGGGCACAATGTCGACAAAGGATCTATATAGCCGACCCCACTATAGTGGGATAAAGGCTTGAGTGTTGTTGTTGTTGGTGGTGGTTCATGAGACTTACAACGGTACTGAGGCAGGTGAGGTGATCCTGCCGCGATGCAATATCACGCAAGATGTTCTAAAAATATATGGGTGAAAGCTTATGCAAATGCCACTGAAAATGTTGCTCATTGTCGCCTGAAAGGTATTGAGTGTTGTGATCCCTAAGGGCATGGTCAAAAACATAATGCCCATCATGAGTGCGGAATGTCATTTTGGCCACATCAGAAGACTGCATTCGAATATGGTGGTACTAGAAACGAATGTTCATCTTCGAGCAAAATGAGCTCTTTGAAGCTTGTTCAATAACTCATGGATGATGGAAATCAAGTATCTGTCCACAAATATAGCTCGATTGAGCTTCCTGCAATCTACAAAAAAACTGTTAGTTATGGCCCTTTTTCATGCAAATGGTTGGGCTGGAAAAGGGATTGTAGGTTGACTTAATGATGCCTCTTGTGAGCATCATAGTCATTATTCCGACCATTTGAGCATGGCAGTAGCGACGACGATGCACTGAAATTGCTGCGATGTTGGTTGGAGCTGTATGCGATGGTCGAAGGGTTGAGATGGGGGTAAGCCCTTGGTAGTGTTAAAAACTGTTGTTTCTTTTGCTAGAGCACTAATGCCGTCGACAATTCTGAGGTAAATGGTGAGAAATTGGAATAAGAGTCAACTATCTTTAACAAATTGTCAAACTCGAGGTTGTCAATGCAGATAATGGGGCAAATACCCTCTAGTAATCAAGCCAACTAAAAATTACCTGTGGGGTGGTGTTGGATCTGTTAATTGCAAATGCCATTGTCAAAGTGGTCCAGTTTGTTCATATCTCTCAATACATTTGAAGTCAAGTTACTGCCAATGTAGCATCGATACCCGCCCAAGTTGATGAGGTAAAAAAATAATTTGTGAAAGGACCTCGAGCGCGTGTAAGTCTTGACGCTCACCAAACTCAGAGGTCTACGCTTTTGCATACCTTTTTTGCACCTTTGGCGCATAAAACACGTACAAGTGTGAGATTTCTACTAAAAGTTTTTTGTAAATAAGAAAGGAAATGATGTAATAGTTCAACAACTTACGAATGGTTTAGTGTTTATGAATCATAATTAAGCGAGGAGGCTTCAATGTAATGCAAGTTACTTCATTTATCCCATTTCTTAAGAGATATTAATGAATTATTGATGAGTAAAATGTTGCGAGGAATCTGATTATAAATATAAATTGATGTTTGATAATGATTATTTATAATGAGATATGGGTATTTCTTGCATTTGTCCGACACACGCCTATGCCTTGAGCGTTGCACTTAGTCTCTTATATCCCTTTGTGCCTTGATCTTAAGGAGGACCCGATCACATCCATGATGGGATTTAGGTTACCGATAGAGCGCTCTACCTCTTCAAGACGACTTGCCATGCTACGTGACAAAGGCATTCACCGGAGATGGAATATATGTCTAGTTGTTGGTGTCCTGCACATAAGTGGTGCCAAAGATGCGTCAGAGCAATAATGTAATAAGAGGCCCTATGACGTCATTGGAATTGGCAAGCGGAAAAACCTTGGTGGATGCATTGAAGTCGAGTTAATCGGTTGGAGAGCAATGCAGGAAGGTCATCGAACACCTTGTGTTGTAAGAGGGGCGAACTGTGACTCACAAACCACATGACCCTCTCTAATCTAGCAGATGTATCATGCAACTTTGAGTGGAAGAAGCAATGAACAAGAACTCCCACGACCTAAGTTTTAATTGTATGATAAGAAGAGCTTACGCAGACAACTCGTCACACTACCCTTTGCCTAGTGCATGTAAAATATTGAACATGATCAACGCGGCAAAAACTATCCTTACTAACAATCTGAGAGTCTGGGGGTCATAGAACAAGAAAAGACGTGTCTTTTGAATTACAAATGTCACCCAGTTTAGTTCAATGAATAGACTCGGTATTTATCAAGCTTCACTTGCATTGCCAAACCATGATGTACGAGCTCACTCCAAGCTTGCTGGTTGGGAGTCACATTGGTGAGATGTCATATCCCTTCCTTATGCCAGTTAGCCTCAAATCTATCCTTTATTCACCATACTGAAGCTAAAGAAGGCGAGGTGAAATATCACTTTGATAATGAGTTCTAGATGAACCCCAAACATTGTAATGAACTTGTTAGAGATACTGTATTTGTTATGTTGCGTTATTTTATATTTCGTCTGTCTTTACTATCTTTACCCATGTTAATGCAGGACGGTGCACAGGGTTTGCGCGCCTGTCGACTATTTCTGGGAAACCCTAAGTGCGTGTAATGAAATATGGATTTTGAAACATTATTTGAGCGGACGTTGTGCAGACTCTATGAAATTTAGCAACATTTGTTTTTTGTAAAACACAAAATAACTATTTTGTTTCAAAATTGAATTTTCTATAAAAAATTGTTCAATTCTAAATTCGGAAAAGACAGTTTGCAATTTTCAGTCCGTTCCCCTTGTTGTAGCAGAACAAAAATCGTGAACTCCAAATACGATTCCGTTTGGAGTTTTTGACGTAGCGTTCGCTGACAAGATTCGGGCGAAAATCCAACAATGAATCTATTATCCTACAAAAAAATATATAGACACACACACACACACATGATGGAAAGAAACAATTACCCACGAAAAGTGGCGTCTTTCCGCAATCGAAGTCGTCGACGATCACGCGAGGAATTCCTCGTCACCTTCGATCTCCCGCTCCGAGGTCGGCCGCTATCGCACACGGGCACCAAGGAGAAATTTCATCCACTCTCACACGAAAGTGGTTCCACGGAATCTCAAACACTAAATAGAGTAAGGAAGCCACAAACTAACAACCTAAAATTCACTTGTTCTCACACAAGTGAATCCACGAAACCTCTAAGTACAAGAGAAATTAACTCTTCCCAAAGAAGTAAGACTACCAATCTTAAATCACTCTATTCACTAACACAAAACACTAAAATTGCTCCATGGAAGAACTCACGACACTCACAGGTTCCTCCAACAGGGCTCTCCCACCGAAAAACAAAGTTAAACACCAATCTCCAATTTCTCCATGGAATTGTACACGAGACCAACGAGGTTAGATAACAATTTCATTCCAACTAACAACAACTATTTAGGGAAGCATTCAACAAACTTAAGATCATTCTTATCTATAATCGAAGCAACAAGCTTATGTTACACAAACCACTGTTCATCATCCCTAACATTCTCCATGGGAAAAAATAACAGAGCAAGCCAAACACTTGGATGAACATCAACCTAATTTCTATCTCTCAACTACATGAATCACCGGAAGCGAACTCTCATTACATTCATATATTCATCAATCACCATCACAAAAAAATACAACGATCCCTATTTATAGGGTTTCAAAAAAGAAAAGGAAAACATGTACCAGTAGAACTTGAAGGTGCGACCATGGCGGAACAATTGTGGATATGGAGCTGCAATCGCCAGGTAGATTGAATGTGGCACTCCTCTATCACACATGGACGCCCCTGGATCGTGGTCGGTTGAAACGCGAGGTGGGGAGTTCTAGACGACATCGTGCGAGCATCTCCTGAGGGCAGCGACAATGTCGTGGCTGAAAAGCCGAGCCCTAGCTGCCTGAACTGTTGAATTCGGGAAGATGAACAGTTGCCCAGCCTGAAACCTGAACCGGCTTTGTAACCTAATAGATAATAACTTTATATATATACATATATATAACTATAATTTTTGCCAAATTAACCTTATATATATATTTATAAGTTTATATATATGTATACTTCACAAAAAATACAAATACAAAGACTCGAATTGCAAAATGATAATGCAAAACTCAGGGCCGATAGCGGTCCGGTCGGGTGCGGCGTCGGACACTTTTGCGTCGACCTGATTTGAGCTGGTCACCACCACCTGTACTCATTTCCCACTCCTATATTCATGAGATGTGCTGAATAATAATGTAGTTCTCTTTTTCAATCAACAACATGGTATTAGCGCCTTAGGGTTCTTAAGGAGGCTTGCGATTGATGCGGTAGGCAACAATGAGGACTGTATCACCGCAATAATATTTCGTGAGGTTCATTCGGAGAAGGAGACAGCTGAAAACCTCAAGGAGGTGTCGATTCTTGCGATCCGCAACCCATTTTGAACTGGAGTGTAAGTACATGAAGTTTGATGTACAATACCAAGATCACTCAGGTATTTCTCAAAACGGGAGTCAATATTCTCATGGCCATTGTCACTATGCAACACCTTAATGGTAGCACTAAACTGAGTAGTGACCATCTTTTGAAAACATTGAAAAAGAGAAAATACGTTACTTTTATGCCTCATTAAATATACACAAGTACAGCATGAGTAACAATCAATAAACAAAACAAACCAGGTGTAATCAAAAATAGACGCAGTAGGACCAGGACCCCAAACATTAGTATGAATAAGGGCAAAAGGAACAAAGTTACGTGGAAACATATGAGGAAGAGAACTATGATGATGTTTACCAAGTTCACATACATCACAATAAAAAACATTACGCCAAGCAAGAAATATAGTAGGAAGCAAAAAATTCATAGTAGAGATCGGGGATGGCCAAGACGACAGTGCCAGGAATCTAAATCAGAGAGTCGATCCGCATGATGAACCTTTGGAGACTGGATGAAGCTGAAACATGATGACATGGAAGGGTCGAACACATATAGCCCATTACACAATCTACCTGAGCCAATCATTGTCCCCGTCGTCAGGTTCTGAAAAACCCTAGAGGAAGGAAAAAAATTTACTGAGCAGTTCATAGAGTTAGTCAAATGACTAATAAACGGAAGATTTTGAGTGAATGCAGGAGCATGAAGAGCAGAGGAGATTGAGAACTTAAAATCTAGGCTTGCAAAGGAGTTCGAATTGATGGATCTTGGGACTCAAATATTTTTTTGGAATCGAGGTAGCCAGATCCAGACATGGTAAGAAATACATTCTTGATCTATTGGAAACAACTAGAATGCTTGGGTGTAGACCCGCTGACACCCCAATCGAAGCCAATCACAAGTTTGGTAGAGATGATGGAGAAATGGTTGATGACATAACAGGTTTCCAGCGACTTGTGGAGAAACTTATCTATCTCTCTCATACCCGTTCGGACATATCTTATGTTGTGCGAGTTCTTAGCCAATACATGCATTGACTGAGATCACATCACCTTGATGTTGCATACAAAGTCTTGAGGTATCTCAAATCCTCTCCAGGCAAGGACACACTTTTTACTCCCAACAAGGCAATAACGACAGAAGTTTACACATGTGCAGACTAAGCAAGTTCTATTGATGATCAACGATCTACATCAGGATATTTCTCCATTGTTGGGGGCAATCTGTTGACCTGGAGAAGCAAGAAACAATATTTTGTAGCCAGATCCAGTACTGAGACAGAGTTGCAGACTATGACGCTTGGGGTATGCGAAGGGTTATGAATTCGGTCGATTATGAGGGGCATGAGTGTGGAATGCGGTGGTCCATTCAGGATCTATTGTGATAATAAAACCACTATTAGCATTGCCCGCAACCCAGTCCAACATGATCGTTATAAACACGTGGAGATCAACGGACACTTCATTAAGGAGAACATAATAATGGGCATGATATGTACCCCCTTTGTCCCATCAAACTAGCAGCCTGCAGATTTGCTTACTAAAGTGCTGAGTCAGTGCTCCTTTGACAAGATATTGGACAAGTTTTGCATGACTAACATTACACTCCCAACTTGATGGGGGAGTGTTGGAGATACTGTATTTGTTATGTTGCTTTATTTTATATTTTGTCCGTCTTTACCGTCTTTACTCGTGTACTTATTTCCCACTCCTATATATTTAGGAGTGGTGCAAAATAATAATGTAGTTCTCTCGTTTTCAATTGACAATATAACTAAAGCTAAATCAGTTGGTATCTGTAATCATACCAAAAGAATGATTAACTAACCATGTATTGTATTCTGCGACTGTCTTATTTCAATCAAACGTAGTAGTAGATGCCATAATTAGAGAATCCAAAAGGTGCAACTCATGACTCACATCCTCTTAGTGCTAATATCCTTTCCTAATCCTAAAAAAACAAGAAGAAAATGACAAGAATCCAAAAAGTGCTATGAGAACCCTTTACCTCCTTGGTAAGAGGCACTTAACGTTTGCCCTCATTACCAACTCATCCGCGAATCAGATGGTGATGTGAGCTAGCATTAAGAGCTTACATCAATGAGGTAAAAGGTTCGAGGCCCGACCTCAACATCCCGCAGCGCCGAGAACACGCGCTGAGATGGGTTGGGGTGTGAGGGGCGTGACCCTGTAGTGCGGCTCGACCGGCGGGATTAGACTCGTGAATGGGCGGCCCACAACATAAAAGTGCACTTTTATGTTGTGGGCCGCTTATTCACGAGCCTAATCCCGTCGGTTGAGCCGCATAACAGGGCCGCGCCCGGCACACCCCAACCCATCTCAGCGCGTGTTCTCGGCACTGCGGGATGTTGAGGCCGGGCCTCTAACCCTTTACCTCCTTGATGAGGGACACTTAATACTTGACCTCATCACCAACTGATCCGTGGATTAGTTGTTGATGTGAGCAAGCGTTAAGAGCTTACATCAAGGAGTTAAAGGGTTCGAGATCTGGCCTCAACATGCCGTAGTGCCGAACACACACTGAGATGAGTTGGGGTGTGCGGGCCGCAACCCTGTTGTGCGGCTCGACCCGAGGGATTAGCCCCATGAATGTGCGGCCAACAATAGGCTTCTAACTCCAGCGATCTCTCAGCGTCGCTCTCCCATCCCTCCACTACAACGTTCGTAATCTTGTCGACAACGACATCCTCAATCTCAGTGTTAGGCTCGCCCGTTTCCTCAGTTAGTAAATTCTCATCAGGCATTGCGCCGCAAAGTGCTCTGCCAGAACATCGATAACGTTGGATGCACCCAGGTTTGTGACTTTCAAGGACAATTGCATTCCCCGTCGCATCTACGCGAGCATGAGGAGGGTGGGTGGGTGGGTATGGGCGGAGCCTCGTACCTGTCACTCGTAAAATAATATGTCAAAACGACTCAGAACGATTATTTGGGCGCAACTGTGGCTCGGATCGCCCGAATGGGTAGTAGTTTACCGCTTCCTGTGGGAATAGACCCGTGTCAAGCATTGCGCACCATCAGTTGGTTTCTGACTAGGCAGACTCTACAAATTAATTGACCCCTCCCATATCAGACCTCTTCACATTTGTATTTTTACTTGTCATGATATATAAAGAGGCAAGGTTTTGTGATCTTCATTACTATTTCACATGATAGATTTTATTTTTAAAAATCTTTATTATGAGATACTGTTCGAACTCACTGTGCATTACAACATAAATATTATTTGTTTGTGTAATATAAAACTTGGACTTGGTAAGATGCTTTGTCTGTAGGTTAAAAAATTACGTTGTAATGATCATTATGAAATGCGGGAGCATAACATTGATGTGCTTGAGGAGTCAGAAAAGAATGTGCAGATACATAAATGTCCATATCCACTGTACCCATCAAAACCAGGGTTGAAGCCTCAAATTTTAATGGATGCCATATCAAGGTAGTTAAATTTCTTTTTCAAACAATCATCTTTGCAAATATTTGTTTTACTTGCACTGTTTTTAAATTTAGTTGTGCACTTATTAGGTGATCTTGGTCCGTCTTATATTCGTAAGCTGAGGAGAAATATTGTTGTGACTGATTGACTAGCATAATTTGACATTTTTCTTGTAGGATTTGGAACAACATCATTATGATCATAGTTGTGGATTAAATTTTGTTTGTATGCTTCATATTTTACTGAGTCATTTCATAGTCCTTGTGAGATTATTATGTTTTAACCTAATTTGAAATGTAGAAATTCATGTTTTGTTTCTTAAATGGTCATTGTAAGTTAATTTTGTGTGTAATGGTTGGTTTCGTATCAACACTTTGTGCTTTAATGTGATTTAAAAACCAATGTAAGGTTGAGTTCTAGTTGTGTTCTGATATTGGAATTTTTGGAGGAACTCCTGTTACTTAACTCATTCTACTTCTATGGATTATTGCTATTCTTTTTGTTCCAGTTTTTTAAACATTAATATTCACTCGGCTAACACGCAGTTTAAATAAAAATATAGTCAAGTAATTTATTCTTGCCCATTAACTGTATCATATCTTAATGGTGCCGCTTCATTTTTCCATCAAATTTACCGAAACTTCTCATTTTCTGTATCATATCTTAATGGTTTCACTGAAGGACTGCTTGGTGCAGTTCTTTGAAGAACTGCCACAGAAAATTTTCCAAAGAATTGGGGCATGTTCTTCTGCGAAGAACCGCATCATGTTATTCCGCGAAGAACCGCTGCATGTTATTCTTTGAAGAACCGCCACATGTTCTTCTGCGAAGAACCTCGGCATGTTCTTCTGCGAAGAACCGCGGCATGTTCTTCTGTGAAGAACCGCGACATTTTCTTATGCGAAGAACCGCGGCATGTTCTTCTGCGAAGAACCGCGGCATGTTCTTCTGGGAAGAACCGCGACATGTTCTTCTGCGAAGAACCGCGACATGTTCTTCTGTGAAGAACCGCGACATGTTCTTCTGCGGTGAACCACGACATGTTCTTGTTGTGAGAGAGCTAGAAGAGGTGCGTACCTGTAGGGTTTTTATCTCGTTAGCGATCACATACAGGCCAGACACAATATAAGCCCCTTTCAGCCACATTTTTACGTACAATCACCACCCCATGAGTCTAGGTTAGCTTTCATTTTAACACCGCTCTCAAGCTAACACCATAAGCATCCCGCATCCCAAGCCCGATGGAGTATGAATGAAGAGATTTACCAGAGACAGCTTTGGTGAGTATGTCAACAAGTTGATTTTCAGATGATACAAACACCATAGTAATAGTTTGATCCTGAATTTTGTCCTGCACGAAGTGCCAATCAATTTCAATATGTTTTGTTATCTAATGGAAGACAGTGTTGTTGACGATATGAATAACAACTTGATTATCACAGTGGAAGTGAATGACCTCAAGGACAGGAAACACATTTCTCCCAAGATAGATTTAACCCAAATCAGTTCACATGTGCCGGTAATGACACAATATTCTGCTTCAGTGGAGGTACATGCAACCACATTTTGCTTCTTACTCCTCGAGGACAGAAGATTGCCACCAACAAAGATAAAATATCCACTCGTAAATCTTCTGTCCGGGGAGACACCAGCCCAATCATCATCACAATACCCGTGAGCGTTAAGATGACCATATTCTTGAAAGATAATGCCTTTTCTGGGGTCCTTTTTAAAGTATTTTAAAATCAGAAGAACTTCTTGATAGTGATGAACTTAAAAGACTGCATGAATTGACTCATTAAGCTAACATCAAAAAAGATATCAGGTATGGTAATAGTCAAATAAATCAATTTTCCCACGATGCGTTGAAATTTTGATTTACTCTCAAGATCTGGAGAGGTATCCTTGTGAATATCATAAATTGGGTCCACAAGACTATCCACTGGTTTTACTCCCAAATATCCACCATCACTGAGAACAACTAAGACGTATTTGCGCTGAGAGATCATAATCTTTCCGGCACATCAAGCAATATCAATCCCAAGAAAGTATCGAAGAAGACCCGAATCTTTGATTTCAAAGGAAGATGTCAATTGCCCTTTTACAAGAGTAATGCGACTATCATCAGTTCCAGTAATAATGATGTCATCCACATAAACTATGAGGATATTGACACATTTCTCATTCCTGTAGACAATGTCCGGGTGGTCAGACACACAACAAGAGAAATTTAGATTCAGTAGTTTGTCACGTAGCTTGGCAAACCAGGCATGAGGAGATCGTATGAGGCCATACAATGCCTTCATAAGACGACACCCATGTCTTTTAGGAACATCCATGCCCGGTGGAGGAGTCATATAGATTTCTTTCTCTAATTCACTGTAGAGAAAGGTTTTTTGTACATTAAGTTGGTGTAAAGACCAAGATTTATGAGCCACAATAGACTACAAAATTCTAACAAAATTCAGTTTAGGAATAGAAGCAAATATCTCTTGGAAGTCAACTCTATCAATCTGAGTAAATTCTTTTGCAACCAATCTAGCTTTATTTCTATCAAGAGTTCCATTTTGAAAAAACTTAGTAGTATATATTCATTTGCACCCAACATGGTGACGCCCATTCTGGGTAGAGACAATTTCCGAAGTCTTTTGACATTGGAGAGCATCCATCTCTTCCTTCTTAGCTTTCATCCAGTGGGGATCCAAGCTAGCTTTTGAAAAACTGTTAGGAATAGGAATAGAAGAAAAAGATGCAAGATAAGATTTCAAAGAATGAAGATAGATTGATACCCGACATATTTATCAATAGGATATTTAGTACGACCACCATGAATTTGGAGAGCAGATGCGTTTTCTTGAGTGATGCCAGTGTTTGGATCTGGCGGAGTGGCGACGGCTGGTTAAGCATGAGTATGACCTTGCCCAATATTTCTATTTTGTAGACTTGAAGATTTTTCCTTCTTTTATATACACAAAGGTCATTGGTCGGAATTTCCTTCCTATCTGAAACATCCATGCACCCAGAGTAATCACATCTATCAGCACAGGTAGAGGTGACATCACATCACTCTCTTCTTTAGACTTCTCCTGATATCTAATAATTTTGCCCTCATCAGAGTAATACGACGTGCATTCAAAAATGGTAACACCCTTTGATATAACCTTCTTCGGAGAGGTGTAGAGTATCATTTATATCCTTTTTGGTTGGCTTTGGCCGTACCTACCATAGGCGTCCACATGCGGCAGTGGAGTGACGATGTCTGCTAGCATCATCTATTTTTATTTTTGCTGTGTTAATTTGTAAAGTACAATTTCTGTATTTTTCCCGTATGTCTAAGCCCAAATGGGGGCATCTTTTGACTACTTAGTTGGTCGGTTGGGCCTTATCTTTTATGCAAGAATTATTCCTAAATCTCTCTCTTTCTCTCTCCTTCTTCCTATCTCTCTCTCTCTAAACTCACGAAAACCCCATCCCGCCGACCTAGGCGATTGACTCTGTTCCGCCAAGCGATCGCATCCAGCCCGTCTCCACTACTGCGCCTCCCAGTAAAAGGAAGGGAGAAGCTCCTCCTCCGGCGAACCCACCGCCGTCGAGACCACTCACGAGATCTCAAACCGAAGATCATAACATCTTGGTGTTAAAGGTTAACGCCGATGACTCCTCTTCCGGCCATTCTTCCGCTTCCATTCGTCCTTCTAGCCCTGCCACGACAGCCCCGTGGCTTAGCACCTTCGCCGACCTTCTAACGACCCCGTCGACTGCCCGTCCTAGCCTCCTTCCGATGAATGAAGGTGGTCCATCCATCTCCTAGCTGATGGAATGCCAACCTCGATGCCCTCTAAGGTGCACCGTTTCTTCCGCCCCAGTACCTGGGCGACTATCCCTGGACCTGCCGGGTCGACTCCGCTGAACTTCGCTTGGACTATCACGCCTGCTCTCATTCCTTTCAGATGGATTTTCCCATTTGTGAAGGCCGCGAAGACCCCCTGCCGTGGCTTACTCGTGATATTTTCTTCTCCAAACAACACACGCGGGACGATGAACATGTCGACATCACCTCCTTCCATCTACTTGGCCCGACGCAGTTGTGGTTCACACAACTTATGATGGAACGCCCCCATTATTTGTGGGCGGATTTCAACGCGGCATGTACTCTTTGTTTTAATTCCGCTCTACCCAGAAATCCTCTGGGAGACCTCGTAACCCTCAAACAAGCCGGCTCCATCGACACTTATTTGAAAAATTCCAGATTTTGTTATCAAGGGTTACCTCCTCTTCATTTGAGAAGATGAAAGGAGGGGTGGGGAATAAGAAGGTAGTGACACTTGGCCTCCCTCCATTATTTCCCCTCCAAGTGAAACTTCCCTTCTAATTACCCCATTAAATCCCCTAATTATAATAATAAATTAGATTAAATAAATCTGAAAATTTAGTGGGCCTTAGGATGGGCCATGGGTAAGGCCTTAGCCCACTTGAATTGGCTTGGACTCTCATTTAGCCTTTAGGGTTAATTTGACCATGGTTGACTTTGGGGTTGACTTCTGTACATTGGGGGTGCACATAGCAGTTTCCCTAAGTTCAAGCTGAGCTAGGGTCACACAAAAGCCTCCATGCACCACTTAAGCCCTAACCCTAACTTTAGGGGCCCTAGAAGTGTGGGAGATGATACAGGGCCAATCAGCCATTTTTGTTGGACCTGGAGAAACAGTTGGCTTCGCAGTAGAGCTTGGCAAAGCAGATGGCTGAAGTGTTGGACCTGGAGAAGGAAGGATCGGTTTCTTTAGACAATGATCCAGGGCCACTCACTTTGCGGGGTGTGTATCACGTACCCAGGATGAAAAAAAACCTTTTCTCGGTGACCAATGCGGTTGACGCTAGGTATCACGTTATGTTTGGCGTGACAGAAGTGAGGTTTCTCAGGAATGTATCAACTATAAAAACTGATGTAACTCATGTTGGTAGGAGGGTGAATGACTTGTTCGTTTTGACGACAAGTTCCTATGTTGACAAGATGAGCGCAAATGATAATGCAATTATCTGACATGAGAGACTTGAGCATGTTGGGATAGATAAGTTGAAGGCTATGACGGTGAGAGACCTGGTGCATGGCCTGCCTAGTCTTTCGTCTTATGTTTACGGTCATGCCTGTGCGGGTTGTCAGTTTGGAAATGCCCATCATCTTCCATTTGACATATTACATGCTAGGTGTAGTGCACCGCTGGAATGCATCCATAGTGACCTAACAAGACCTACCGTCACTTCCAGTCTCGTCAGTAGCAAGTATATGTTTGTTCTTGTTGTTGACTTTTCTAGGTATACTTGAGTATATTTCTTGAAAAGAAGTCAGAGGAGTTCGGGATGTTTGTGGAGTTCAAGGAGCTTGTGGAAGGTCAGCTCGGCCTGCAGATAAAGAAGTTGAGAACGGACATTGACGGGGAGTTTACTTCACATGTTTCTCTAACTTCTGTAGAAAGTTCGACATCTTACTGGAGCTTATTTGTGCTCATACTCCACAACAGAACGAAATTGTAGAGCAGAAGATCCGTCATTTGACGGAGATCTGCAAATGCTGACTTCATGCCAAAGGTATTCCCCAGGCCTTTTGGGCGGAGGGAATGGTATGTGCGGCGTACGTCATCAACAAAATGTCCCTCAGTCGAAACAACATGCTATCTCCTCATGAGTTGATGTTCAAGGAGAAGCCCAATGTGGAATATCTTCAGGTGTTCGGGTCGACTTGCTACGTGCACGCTCCAGACGCGCTCAAGGAGAAGCTAGATGCAAAAGAAAGGAAGCTAGTCTTCGTTGAATATGATGAACGAAAAAAGGGATAGAAGTGTATGAATCCAGAGACACGAAAATTTGTTGTCTCCGCGGATGTGGTATTTGACGAGTTAACGTCATACCAGGGTAGCTCAACAGTGGGGCTACAACATAACAGTCTGACGGAGGGCAAAGAGAAGCTGTTCGGGATCTTCTGGTGGAGTTTCCTTATCTCCAGGTGCTGCAGCGGCGTATAGCTCTAGGGCGAAGGCTTTTGGATCAGGAAGCAGGGGGAATGATGCTCCTGGTATGCCCGGGATCACATCTAGCACGAAAAGAAACAACGGGAGTTGTGGATCAAGGTCAAGCCCTACGGAGGTCCAAGAGGACCATTGTTCCACCAGCTCGGTATTGGGACGGGAAAATGGTGAGTTTCGTCTCATGTTTCTTTATAGGTCCCTTGGACGAACGTGAGCCTTCATGCTTTTAGAACGCCACTGGAGTCAAGGAGTGAGAGGATGTCATGGATGAGCAGATGACCGCCCTTAGGAAGAACGAGACTTGGGTTCTTGTGCCCAAGGTCGATGACATAACTCCTATGACGTGCAAGTGAGTGTATAAGCTGCAGAAGAAGAAGGCTGATGAGAGTATCGAGCGATACAAGACTTGCCTTGTGGCTCGGGAGTTCTCTCAACAGTTCTGGGAGGATTATGAAGAGACGTTCAGCCGAGTGCCCAAGATGACTTCTGTTCGGGTGGTGGTTTCCTTCGCAGCTTGCTAATGGTGGAAGATTTGACAACTCGACGTGAAGAAAGTATTCATTTATGACAAGATTGACAAGGGCATCTTTATGCTCCAGCCACCGGGTTACGTATCTAAAGAACATCCTGGGCACGTCTGTAAGCTGAAGAAGGCCCACTACACTCTGAAGCAGGCGCCTCAGGCATGATATGAGAAGATCGCAGAATATCTCTAGTTCTACGGTTACTTTGCTTCAGACTCGGATTCGAGTCTGTACATTAAGAAGCAGGGGTGAGCTCCAGGTGCTCGTTCTGTTGTATGTTAACTATATGATCATTACGAGGAACTCGGAGGAGAAAGTAACTAGGATCCGTGCTGAGCTAGCTATCCGGTTTGAGATGAAGGATCTGGTTGAGCCTCACAATTTCCTTGGGGCTGAGGTGGAGAGGCAGAAGAATGGAGTGCTCGTTTCCCAGGAGGGTTATGCGAAGGGGATCGTCAAGCGATTCAACATGCAGGATGAGAAGAGCAGTTCTACTCCTCTGAAGGTTGGCTTGAAACTTTGGCGATGAGGGAAGGGTTCTTCCATACCTTTTGGTGTTCCGGGCTCTTGTGGGGAGTCTTATATATCTGACTATTACTAGGCCAGATATTGCTTATGCGGTAGACCAGGTGATTCGATATATGACGGTGCCTCAGAAGCCTCATCTGGTGGTGGCTAAAGGTATCTTGAAGTACGTCATGTCCACCTTGGAGTTGGGTCTCTTGTATAAGAGGGACACGAGCTTTTGTCTGCATGAATACACAGATGCTGATTATGAGGGAAATACAGATGATCGGAAGTTGACATCTGGTTATGTCTTCTTCACAGGATCGGCGGCTGTTTCGTGGTGCAATAAGAAACAATATTCAATGTCCGTGTCCACTATAAAAGCTGTATACAAGGCCTCGACCATGGCTGCTTAGGAAGTCATCTGGCTTAGGAGGTTAGTGGATGACATCCATGAGAAGGTGCGTCGTCGTACTCTGATTCACGGCGACAACGAGAGTGCTCTCAAACTGGTAAATAATCCAGTTTATCACGCACGAACGAAGTACATCGAGATCGAGCATCACTTCATACAGGAGAAGGTGCTGGAGAGATTTTTGATGGTTGACTACATGCAAAGTCAAGACAACATGACAGATATCTTTACCAAGCCGTTGTCGAAGGAGCCATTTATTTGGTTGCGTGGGTTGCTCAGGCGGATAGCTTTGGCAGATAGTCTAGTCGGACAACCGATTTCGACTGATTGGGCAGTCCGTACAGACCGTAGAGACCGCCCGGACTAGGCGGATAGTCTAGTCGGACAACCGATTTCTACTATGGTTCTTCTCTGGCGGTCTGGACCAGGAAACACCCTGACAGAGTAACCGGGCGAATATGGATGTCTATCAGTGGGTTCTAGCGGACTCCTTTGGAGGTTGCGGAGTTCGGCAGGTTCTCTGGCTCGCAAGGAGCCGGGCGGGTATATCAGACTGGGGTTGCTTTCCACTAGGTCGCTGGTGTCTTCTCGGGCTAGCAAGTTCAGAGATCACTGGTGTGGACTTGGTCTTTTTGACAAGTCTTGGCTGCAGGTGTGGCGGACTCAGTTCGGAGTTCGCCGAGTCTGACAGGTTTGTTGTTGCGGACTCTTCTGGAACTCTCCGGTGTCCGACATGGTTCTGTGCTTGTGGTCTGAATGTTGGATCGTGTGGGCACATGTGGGCTGACTGATTGTTTGGAGGTCGCGCTGACTGATGGAGCAGTCCGCAAGGTGGCGGGCTAGAGTTGTTCACTAGGGCGCGATCTTGGTATCAGGTGGCACAGTTACTATGGAGACCGCGAAGCTTGTTGTGGACTTGGTCTGGTGGGACAAAGTCCATCTGGTTGCCTAGCTCACCGAGTTCGCCTGTTGCAGACAGCTTCTGGTATTCGCAAGTTCGGCAGATCGACTGGGCACTGTCTTTTTTGCCTAGTCGCGGACTACAGGTTTGCGCGGACTGGAAGTAGTGTCTGCATGGTCGTGCGGACTGGTGTCGGTGTTCGACAATCCGCCTCGCTGTGTTCGCCATATTGTGGTTTGATTTAAGGCCTGGCGGATTGGTCTCGTTATCCGGCTTTTAACAGTTGTGATCTGGCGAACAAGTGTTGGTCTCGTTATCCGGCTTTTAACAGTTATGATCTGCCGACAAGATTGATGTGCTGTTATCCTATCGGTATAAGTGGTGACGACACTCCTCCTTACATCTATAAACAGACCCCTCGACTCGTCATAAATAAGCAGTCAACTGTTAGAACGAGCTCGCGCTTGATTTTGCGATTATGGTTTTCTACCCGCTGCGACTAAGGAAGTTGGTTCTTTGCAGGCTGTGCGGCTAATATCAGATGGCTAGGCGACTGGCGGAACCTTGGTGTGGAACAGTTCGCGGATACAGTTAGCGGTTAGCGCAGGATGCGGTCTCAGCGACTTGTCCTTTTCCTCAATGTTGCGGATAAGCAAAGCAGTTCACCCAGTCTATCAGTGGGTTTTTTTCGGCTTCCTTTAGCATTGCAATAACAACTGTTCGCGCGGTTAGCCGCGTATAGGCGGCTTCGGCGGACTCGGCTGGCGGTTAGGCGGCTTATGCGATTACAGTGTTCTGTCCGCACAGATACTTCTTGTTTTTGTTCCTTGTATGCATTGCAAAATTATGTCTTGTAATTTATGCCCCGCTCTGTAAAAGAAGTTAATTTCAATTGGAAACTCTTATGCTACTGTTGCTGCTGGATTTTACTTGTCTTCGGTTGTGATTGAGTGTTCATGTGATATTTTAAAACTGTAGCAGTAGGAGTTGGGTTTGTTACTTTAAGATCAATAACTAATTACTCCAATCATCAAACATGTTGTACCATCACCACCAGCAACCTAATGAAATAGAATAAAATTGAAGTCAGAAACAAATTGTAGTGGAACCTCCGACTCCAAAGAATGGGAATAGCTGATACTTACAACCAGCAGTGACAGATTCAAAAAATTAATGAGGGTGCACAAATAGATAATGAAGGTGCACTTTTTTTAAAATGCGTCATTTGATTCTAAATTTTTTAGCATGGGGGGTCAGACATCAACTTTCTTTAAAAAACTTGAACATTTCCATCTTATCGGAGCAATTTCTCCCTCATCTGGTCACCGTTTTTGACGTATAAGTAGTGAAAATTCATTGTCTCGACGAGAGGAATCCAAATAAACTAACCATTTTGAAAAATAATGGAGGGGCCAGTGTCCCTCGAATTCTCCTTTGGATCCGCTCCTGACAACCAGTCAGGTAAAAGGAATATTTGATTTGTATAAGAGGCTCATTTGATTGAGGTAAGATAATTTAACAAGTAAAAGGGACACAGAAGAAAATCACGCATAAATTCAACACTGCAAAAAAAAACATACCTTGACACGGAGGGCGCACTCACAACCCAGCCTCCATTGCTTCCAGCACAGAGGATGCCAGTAGAGAGGATGTAAGAAGAATGAAATTTGAAAATAACTGTAGGAGATTAGAAGGTGGGGGGATCTGTGAAAACTACAACTCGTGGAGGTAAAGCTCTAGAGATCTGTGAAGTTGGACAGTAATGAAATTTGAGGGCTAATATCAGTGGAGGATGAAGTGCCAACCTAGATGCTGAACCGCGTCGGAGAAGACATGGACGAAGAAGAACAACGTAAGGAAGATCGAAGTTGGTGAAGAGGAGTCACTCCCTCCTGTCGACAGCGATGAAGACGAAAAACGGCCGGTGAGTAGGGCAGGATGCGGGAATTGGTTTGCCCCAATCAATATGTATTTAAAATTTTTTATTTAAAAATTTGGCTTGTCCCTATTCAAAATAGATTTGTTCATAACAATTGCCAAATAATATTATGACGAAAATTGCAAGAGATTCGACGAACCAACGAGTTAATTCTTTCAACAATAATATTCTGACGAAAATTGCCGGACATTTGACCTTCAAATTGAAGAACTGTCATCGCCAGTAGTCTTGAAATAATGAGAATCAGACCATAGAATATCATTTAATTTGCGGAGATATATTTATGCATGCAAATTTTAATTATCAAATTCGTATACAAAGAAGAAAGAATTGACTTTATAAGCAAAGACACGAATGACATGGTCACATGCGAGAAGTAATATTAATATGCTTCATTCATGAATATGAACTATTCTCTGTGAAATTTTGTCGTGCTGCCTTGCTTGGTTCAGTCTTGGGCCAGGCCCATGCAAGGCCTGGGATTGGGCCTAGGCAAAGCCTACGAGCAGGCTCAGCCTGAGCCTGGCCCGGGCCGGGCATCAGGCCATACAAAACACGTATATTGGGGTCTTTTTAGGCCCCCCACGACCAACTTGGGCCTGGTTCAGACCTGCCCGGGCCCAGGTATAACCACACTTTTTCCCGGCCGGGCCCAGACAGGCTTTCCAGTATGAGTGCAACTCGGATCGATTAGGTTCGGTTCCACTCAAAATCATGAACCGACCTTTGTATGTTCGGTTCCAAGTTTTTGGAATCGGAACCGACCCATGGTTCTAAAATATAGAACCGGATCCGAACCGAATTGTTCGGTTCGGTTCTCGGTTCTACTCGACTTCAAAAAAACAATGAAAAATGAATAATCCGTTTTACCGAAAAATTCACACTCCAGTGCCTTCGTGCTGATTTGTTTTGAAAGGAATGCGCAAATATGTACACACATTCATCTCGGCCTGTACGGTGTGCCAACGCAACAAAACAGATCATCTCCTCCCGACGGGCCTCCTGCAACCCCTTCCAGCCCCAATCGAATTTGGTCCGCATTGACTATGGACTTTGTCGAAGAACTACCCATCGCCCGCGACAAATCAGTCTTAATGATGGTAGTTGATTGCTTGTCGAAGGGTGCCCATTTGATTGTCATGGCACGACCTCTACTTGCTGAAAATGTCGCCCAGATCTTCTTCCAAGAAATCTTTCGCCTACACGGTTTGCCGAAAACTCTTGTTTCGGATCGCGACAAGGTGTTTACCTGCAACTTCTGGAAGGAGTTGTTCACTCTCAGCGGCACCAAACTCTCTTTTTCATCGGCCTATCATCCCCCAATCGGACGGTCAGACGTAGTGAATCAGACGGTGGGGATGTATTTGCGTTGTCTCACCGGAGATCGTTCCCGCGATTGGCCGTGGTGGCTCACATGGATTGCGTATTGTTACAATACCACCTACCACACGACGCTCCAAACCACCTCATTCCGTTTAATCTATAGCCACGATCCCCCTCGACTATTATCTTATACGGGTGACACTACCCTTGTCTACACGGTAGACCAAGGGCTGCTGAATAGGGATGAATTTTTATTAGCTGCCCGCACTCGTGTTCTCGAGGCTCAGCAAAGGGTGGAGGTCGCTTACAATCGGGGCCACCGGTAGATTCTTTAAAATGCTAGCTTTGATATTAGATATACTACGACGAGACCTCGACAAATGCTTCCCATTCTCTATCGTCATCGGCGATTGGGTATGGCTGCGCTGACGGCCCTTCCGCCAACTCTCTGTCACAAGAACCGCCTCCAACAAGCTGGGACCGAAGTTGTATGGTCCCTTTCCGATCGCGGGTCGCATAGGTGATGTTGCCTATCGCCTTGGCCTCCCCCCAGATGCCCGGATTCAAGATTGTTTCCATATTTCTCTGCAGAGTCTTGTAGTCTTCAACAGTTTGAATAACATAGTATTGGTCAAATTCTGCCCACTTATGGTTCAGTTTGCTATAATATTCCTCAAAATCACTCATTCCTTTCATGGGGATATGTTCAGTCTGGAGTTGTTATATCCTTGCCAAGTTCTTTTTTTGAATAATTCTGTTCGATTAGCTCCCGCATTTCTTTCACAGTTTGAGAGAGCGAGAAGAGGCGTGTACCTTTGAGTTTTTTTCCTCCTTAGCGATCACATACGCGCCGAACACAATATAAGCCCCTTCAGCCACATTTTGAGGTACAACCACTACCCGGTGAGTCTGGGTTAGCTTGCATTTTAACAGTTCTTTTGCGAAGACGACATGTTCTTTTGCGAAAAAGCGCGACGTGTTCTTCAAAAAACCGCGACCTGTTCGTTGAAAAACTGCAGAAGTACATGCATGTTCCCCGATGACATGCTATGAAAATTATATGAAGACTTTCTGTCATCCAGTGAAGAATAATTGATGATTGTTTCTTCAGAGGTTTCCGTTTCTCTAAAAAACTATACTTCTACGAGTACATTATGGAATGCTTACTTGCCTCCGCCTTTGATTTGAGATGTTTGTGGCTCAGGCCATAGTGTAACATGGTATTGAAAATTCAGCTGCCCAAGTCAGAAAGACCTGCAATCAGATCAAAAAGCAATGTGTTCATTAACAAAAATAAGGCAACATGGATTTGTTTTTTGGAAGACATTTTAGTAATACTCCTAAAAATTGGACTTTGGCTCATTAAGATTGCCAAAAGGTAAGTACTGTTCATATATTACCTTAATGCAAACATTATTTAATTATAAATTTCAATTTTTTTAGTAAATGTATATACAAAATAATCATGCTTACTGGAAAAATCTCACTAAAACTCCTGCTAACTGAATAATAGGCAAAGCAGTAAAGATCAAAGTGTGTTGTTTGTATGTTCTTAAGTTCATTGATTTGCATTACATGGCCATACCCCATTCCTTGGAAGTAAACAGAATACCCCAAGGTTGGGAGGTAAACATAATACTCATATTCCTTTGACTTAGAATAGTCACATTTATACTGCAATATAATTATATAAATGAAGGCATTAGCATGCACCGCAAACCCATGCAACCTAGAACTCCAAGCACCGATAGTTTCAAACATGTATGTCTAATGCAGATTAAGAACAAATTCATATTCTAACTTGGACCACATCTACCTGTATGTGCTTATCATTCCAATTAAATTGAATGAGGCGGCGAGATTTACTTTTGCCCCACACACCAAAGACTAGCATCCTCCAGAAGGGGCAAAAAAGTTTGTACTTATAAAGGAATAGAGATTGTAAATTCTAATACGTGTCCATTTAGTCTTTAGAAATGAAGAGATTGCGCAAAAATCTTAGATAATAACAGAAATTTGTGGTTGCCTTACTAACAAGAGGAAGCACATACTAAAAACCGCAGGTAGATGCTAGATCAAAAATAGCTAAACCTTATCTATTTTGAAGGAACTACAAGAAATGAAAATAATGATAGATAACATTCTCCTCTTCAATTTCTTCAAATCATGTATTGTAACGACCTGTTGGACCAACACAATTCAAATATTTTACGTAGTTTATTAGACATACAAATTAAATATAATAAATTTATGATAAAAATCAAAATATTGCCAAAAATTCGGTGGTGGATCTTGAAGATGGAAAAACAGGTTGCTTCCAAGACAACAGTTATGGAACAACTAGTTGATGCCCCTTAGGTTGATCACAGTGTCTCATGAGAAGCTATGTCTTCACATTTAAGGATAAGTGAAAAAAACGTACATGAAGTATCAAAAGGCCGTGCGTCCCCAAATAAAGATTCTTGATGGTGAAAAGAGGAAGTATAAGACAAAGTGAGAGCAAAGAGGGTTAGATATAAATCACTCTACGCTTGTAGGAATAATGAAAACTTAGCCAGATATAAAGTGTCCAAAAAAGAACCTAAAAATGTACGTAAAGCAAAAAGTCAAGTCTATGAAGAATTTTATAAACGACTAGATATCAAATATGGAGAGCGTGACTTACAAAAAATTGCTCAAGCTAGAGAAAGAAAGACGAGAGATTTAAGCCAAGTAAAATGCATAAATGATGAAACAAATACAATTTTGATTGATGATGTGAATATTAAAGAATGATAAAAAAGATATTTTTATCAACTGTATAATGAAACAAAAGATAATGAATTGAACTTGTAAGCGTTAAGTAAATTAGAGAAGTATAAGAACATAACTTTTTATCGTATGACTAAAGTGACTCACTTCATTCCGTACAAGGAAGGTCATTCCACTGAGAAGATGACTCAGATCTATGTATCAGAGATTGTTAGACTCCTTAAGAATCCTTTGCGGATTATATCAGATTGCGACTTGAGATTTATATCGCATTTCTGAAAGGGCTTTCAACAAGGTTTGGGCACCAAACTCAACCTGAGCACTGCTTATCATCCGATGATCGATGGTCAGACCGAAAGGGTTAATCCGATACTTGAAAATATGCTTCGATGTTACATTCTGGATTTTAAGGGAGCTTGGGATGAGTACTTACCCTTGGCTGAATTTGCTTATAACAATAGCTATCAAGAGTGCCTCAAAATGACCCCCTTCGAAGCATTGTACGGGCGTCGTTGTAGTACCCCTCTCTATTGGTCAGAAGTGAGTGAAAGTTGTTATGATGCCTAAGTTACTTCAAGAAATAGAAGAAACCACAAGGAAGTCTCGAATTCAGCTCGGTCGTGTCATCGAGAGACAGAGAAAGTACGTGAACTAGCGTCACCGTCCATTAGAATTTGCTTTGGGTGATCAAGTATTCCTGAAGGTTTCCCCTTCTCCTGGGGTGAAGCGGTTTGTTCTCCATCATAAGCTTAGTCTGAGGTTTGTGGGACCGTATACCATCTCAGAGTGTGTTGGAGGATCTGCATATCGTCTTGAGCTACCCACTAATTTGGCGAGTGTTCACAATGTCTTCCATGCTAGTCAACTTCGAAAGTACATTCGTGATCCTAACCGCGTCATTGAAGAAATTTCTGTGATTCCTGAAGCCAATCTTTCATATCCGATCGAGCCCGATAAGATCGTGGAGTATCAAGAATGCAAACTTCAAAAGAGAATCCTATGGTCAAAGTGTTTTGGATGCATGAAAAGTCTGAAGAGTACACTTGGGAACTTGAATCTGACGTGCACATCAAGTATCCACAACTTTTCTCTTGATCTTGGTAAGTCTCTGAACCTATTCTCCTTTTTATTTCATTACATTCATAGTTAGTTTCCACGCTTTGATTTGTTAGTCTTGTTGGAATGAATGACTTCTGAATTCTCGCCATAAGAGGCCCCATTCGAGGAATTCTCAAAAGTTTCGGGACGAAATTTTCTAAGTAGGGGAAGAAAGTAACAATCTATAATATAGAAGAATGTATTTTAATCAAGGTAAGTATTGATGGCATACTTGTAAATTACAAAAAAAAACAATCCCCTCTTTGTTAACCTGAGTAGCACCCCCTGTCCCAATTAAACCATCTTCGGCCTAGGTTTATTTCCCGCAAGCCCCGTCTCCAGCCGCTCCTGATATAAGTCACAAGCCCGTCTCCCACTAGTGCTGCACTAGCCGCATCCCGCTGCTCCCGTTTCCGTCGACAACTCCTGCTCTTCCTCAGGCCGACAGGAGCTCTTCCTCCCCATGCTCCAGCATCCATACCTTCTCCTCTAAGGGGCCGGCAGCCACTCACCTTCGTTTCCTCAGGCCGATAACTACCTCCTTTATCCTCCAAGAGCAGCAACGACTTCTCCCTTCCTTCTTCCTCAGGCCGACAACCGCTTCCATTTTGTTTTGGCCTACAATTATAAGAAGAGCACCTTGAGTTTTCTTCCCTCTTCTTCTTGGGCTCGGATTTGGCTTCCTTGGGTAAGGATTTCCTCTTTCCCCTCCTTTTTAAGATTTCTTGAATTTTCTTGGAATTGTTTTGTCTCCAATTTGCATATAATTTGTGATTTAAAGATTTTGTCCTCCTACAATCGACTAACTGTTATTTATTTGCAAATTCCGGCGGCGTTCATTGAATCTATCAGCGGGATCTCTCAAAATCCCCTCCGATTTAACTTCCTCTCCCTTCACTATTGATGGAGGTAAATCGCCAAACCCATTACAAGAAAATTGAACTTTAGTGACAAAAATTTTGGTTACTAAATATTGCGGTTTGATTTCTAAATATTGCGGTTTGGTCACTAAAGACATTTAACAACCAAATTTAATCTGGCACAAGGTGATTACAAAAGGCCCATTGCAAGTTGTATTTAGTAACCAAAATATTTTAATCACTAAATGTATATTTTAGTGACAACTAATTTTCGTTACTAAATGTACAATTTCAGTGACCATTAATTTTCGTTAGTAAATGTGTATTTTTAGTGACAACTAGTCTTGTCACTAAATGTACATTATTAGTGACAACTATTTTTTGTCACTAAATGTACATTATTAGTTATTACTTTTTTCGTCACTAAATATATTTAGTGACCAAATTTATTTAATCACTACTTGTGCAATTTAATAATGACTTTTTGTTATTGAAATTATTTATTTCATCATTAAATACAACAATAAATAAAATATTCATTTGCTAAAAAAATCTCATGAAAGAAAAAGAATGTTTCTTTTAAATTTATTAATAGAAAAAAGTTGGAAGATACCCCAAACCCTTTACTACTGACCAATAGAGTTTTTAACTCTACTAAACTCAATACATAAAAACAATTCTATAATAAACAAACATTTCATAATTTTTTCTTTACATATAACACAATAAATAAATATACCGTGGTGAACAAATATATTGTGATTTCTCCATCCTCTCCAAGCTCCCCTGTCTTCAAGCTCCTCATAGACACCATTTCTACGAGATCCGTCTCGATCTTTCTTGGAGCTTCAAATTTTAACTACTTTGAGGCGCTTGTCACAAATTTACACAATCATTGCTCAAACGTTATAACTATCTCAGTGTTTTGAGGTGCACGCACGAATTACGAAGTATGGATTCAGTAATTACATAACAACTGAAATAATTAAAAAGCACATTTATTTAAAGAAATGGAACTTATTCCCCCTAACATATGCAGTTTTTTGAGACCACCATTTATTTCTCAGGCATACTTTGTACAAAAATAATCATTTTATAAATTATTTTAGGAATAATTAAAAATAAAAACGACAGGGAGCTTCTCTGGATGTGTGTAGCAGATGCCATGTTCTCCTTCAATTGTGTGTATGAATTCATCTATAAGAGGGTGCAATCTCATCAATCCTTCACAAGAAGAAATCTTTGCTTCCTGGTGCTCAATTAACTCTTGGTCTGTTGGATCAAATTTAAACCCCAGCTGGTAGCCCAAACCAATCCAGATATCACACAACAAATACAACAACACCAAGCCTTTATCCCACTACAGTGGGGTCAAGTATATTGATCCTTTGTCGCCATTGTACCCTATCTTTTGTCATAATCTCACTAATGCCTAAGTACATCATGTCTTTCCGTATAGTTTCATTCCAAGTCTTTATTGGTCTACCCCTCCCTTGTTTAACATGCCTAGTGACTAGACTCTCACAACGCCTAACAGGTGCCTCTAATGGTCTCCTTTGTACGTGTCCAAGCCATCTTAGTTGAGCTTCTCACATCTTCTCTGCAATTGGTGCTACTCCTGTCTTATTCCTGATACATTCATTCCTATTTTATCCAGTCTCGTGTGTCCACACATCCACCTAAGCATTCTCATCTCCGCAACTCCCATTTTTTGCTCATGTACACAATTCACAGCCCAACACTCAAAACCATAGAGCATCGCGGGTCTAATTGCAGTACGGTAAAACTTGCCCTTAAGTTATAGTGGTACTTTACGATCACATAAGATCCATGACACGCCTCTCCACTTCAACCAACCTGCTTGGATTCTATGTGTCACATCTTTATCAATACCTCCGTCTTTTTGAACTATCGATCCAAGATATTTAAAATATTTATTACGGGAAATATCTTGATCACCCAACTTAATAACAAAGTCATTTGTTCTTCTTGTACTGCTAAATTTAAACTCTATATAATCCGTCTTTGCCCTGTTCAACCTGAATCCCTTATGTTCTAAAGTATCTCACCCAGATTCAAGTTTTGTGTTTACACTCTCGCGCGTCTCATCAACCAAAACGATATCATCCACAAACAATAAACACCAAGGTATTACTTGTTGGATATGTCTAGTCAACTCATCTAAGATAAGGGTAAAGAGATAAGTGTTTAAAACTGAACCTTGATGTAAGCCAACAATGATAGAGAATTCCTGTGTTAATCCTCCAACAAAGTTATCAGGATCGAGATCCTAGGTGAGATCGGTTCAAGGTTGGATCAGATCGGATTGTAGGATCAGATTGAGCATCACAAAATCTTACAACATTCATAAATTAAGACAAAAAATATAAAATTAAATTTTGTATCATTTAATTACATGCTCAATTAAAAAAATCAATAAATTGAGAAGTATGTGAATAGTTATATTAAATTTTTTTTTGAATTTCTAAATCAAAAGGATAATATCAAACTAAGTTCATTTTCAGTTTCAGGTAGAACACCCAATGTCTACTAACAATAAAAACAAATCTGGACCGATGGATTGGTGGAAGCCTAGAAGCTGGGAGACAAACCCAGACGGCTTGGTTGCTCGTGCGCTGGAATTAAGAAGCTTAAATTGCTCGTATACTGGATTTCTAACCACTAGATTGCTCTTATGCTAGAAAGGAAGAGAAGACGTCGGCCTGAAAGTAGGAAGCAGGAAGCTGTTGGATTACCAACCTCTGGATTGCTCATACACAAAAATATAAGATAAAACACTGACAACACTTGAAATAAAATCTGTTAAGAAAGAAAAAGGAAGACATTGTTTGGACTGTATGCGACTGAAAACATCGCTTTTGGCCTCCGTTTGCAGTCGGCCCCGACTCCCGCACAACGTTGTCGCCCTGACTCCCGCGCAACGCCGTAGGCCTGCTCCCGCACAACACTCTCCCGCACAACGCTCAGTCGCCCCGCTCTTCCGCCTCCGAATCTTCCGCCTCCGACTCCTCTTCTTCTTCTTCTTCTTCTGCTCTAGGGACGCCAGATCCATGGGGTCTTGAATCTCTCGATGTCGGCAGTTCCCTCGTTTTCTTCCCTCTTTCTATGAGGGCGGTTCTCCTTCCACATCCTTGGTGACTATTTGGCGCCTTCTAGATTTCTATTCGGGGTTTCCTTATGGCGGGCTGTGAGTCATCTACCACCGTGTCTTCCGGTGGAGTGGCCCCGCCTACTCCGGCTTCTGTTGGAGCTTATCGCGTCCTCTCAGATCATGGTGCTCCTCAAATCACCATTATAAAATTGGATGGTTCAAACTACCTCCCGTCGGCTCGTTCCATCTCCCTTGCTCTCAAAAGCCGCCGATTATTTGGTCATATCAGTGGCACGGTGAAGACTCTTGCGTCTGACTCTCCTGAGTGGCTTCAGTGGGAGTCTGACAACTCCCTGGTGATGTCTTGGCTACTTAACTCTATGACGAAGTCCATTTCTCAGAACTACCTATTCTTGGATACTGTAGCAGATATTTGGAAGCGTGCAATGATTACCTATTCTGGTCGTGGCAATGCAGCTCAGATCTACCAACTTCGTCACCGGATGTTCCTCCCGCGACAGGGTGATCGACCCCCCTCAGCCTGCTACTCAGAGTTCACCCGACTCTATCATGAGTATGATCATTTTGATTCTCTGACCCCGGTCTCTCCTGAAGATGAGGTGCTTGTCCGAGCAAGAGAAGAACGCAATCGTATCTTTGAGTTCCTTCACGGCTTACATTGGGACTTTGACCGATCAACATTCAAATTCTTGGCCGCTCTCCTCTACCTTCTCTGCCCGAGGTGTACAACCTTGTGCAGTAGGAATTCGGTCGCCGTATGACTCTGCTTCCTGACTCTGCCCTTGAGGGATCTGCCCTTGTCTCTCTTTCTCAGCCCGGGGCTCGTCCTGCTCATGACACTAGAATGAGGACTGTAGAGAAAGATCACCTGGTCCGTGATTAGTGCTGGAAGGCCCGCCGTACTAGAGATACCTGCTTGAAGCTTCATGATTTTCCTCCTCGAGGCAGCCCTGCCTCTAGTGGGGGTTGGGGAGGTGTTCGCTCTTAACACAGGACTCCTTTACCCAGATTAGCTTACTTGTCGGACGCTGGGGAGGACTCTACCGCTCTTTTAGTTGAAGAAATTCTGGCGTTCCGCCTGATGATGCTTGGACCTCCAGCGGAGCCGTACGATTCTGCCTCCTCTTCTTATGCTCATCAGGGACCTGCAGATGTTCACTCAGCTTCCTCTCACCTCTCCTCTCAGTGGATCATTGATTCTGGGGCTACATACCACATAATCGGATCAACCACCGGTTTTGTGTCTTAAACACCTCTGTCGGGTAGGGACAAAGTGAGCATTGCTGATGGATCACAATCTCCCATTGCTGGGACAGGATCCATTCCATGCTCTTCTCTTACCCTCTTCCCTATTCTTCATGTTCCTGCTTTCACCCGCAATCTCCTCCCTATTATTCACCTGACAAACTGTATGAATTGCTTAATGACTTTTTTTCCTACCTCTTGTGTTTTTCTGGAACTGAAGACGGACACGATGATTGGCTCTAGTAGACTGTACAACGGGCTATATGTATTCGACCCCTCTGCTTCCACTTCTTCCAGCATCGCTCAGCCTCCCAACGCTCTTCTTGCTGCTCTTTCCTCTGAGTTAGATTCCTGGCATTATCGGCTAGGACATCCTCCTGTCGCTATTATGAAGTTGTTACTTCCTGCTATGTCTTCTACTTTGTTTAATGTTTTTCATTGTGATGTGTTTGAACTGACTAAACATCATCGTAGTACTCTTCCTCTTATGTCCCCCCGTAGCTCAGTTCTGTTTGCTGTTATTCATACTGATGTTTGGGTTCCTAGCCCTTCTGTTTCTATTTCTAGTTGCTCGTGGTTTGTTTCTTTTATTGATTGTTACTTTCGTTGTACCCGAGTTTACTTAATGAAGCATAAAAGTGAGGTGTTCTCTATTTTTCAGCGCTTTCACATGATGCTCATAACTCAATATGGTGCCCTCATTAAAATCGTACGTAGTGATAATGGTTACAAATATATTGAAGCTCGTCTTGACAAATACCTAAGTGACCTATGTATCATTCATCAAACCTCCTGTGTGTACATGCCTGCTCAGAATGGGGTGGCTGAGCGTAAGAATCAGTACCTCCTTGAGGTGGCTAGGTGCCTTCTCCTATAGACCATCTCCCGAAGTATTACTGGGGTGATGTTCTCACCGCGACCTACCTCATCAATCGTCTTCCTACACGGGTCCTCGGGTTTCAGACCCCTCTCACCACTCTAGGGGTCTGTCCTACCTCTCCTTCTTCTTTTGTCTTTGGATGTGTCTGCTTTGTCCACACACAGTCTAATACCAAACTTGATTCATGTGCCCTGATGTGTGTGTTTATTGACTACTCTCCTACCCAGACAGGCTATAAGTGCTTCCACCCGGTTACGAAGCGGTTATTTGTTACCATGAATGTCACCTTCCGGGAATCTGAAGCTTATTATGGGAACTCTCTTCAGGGGGAGAGCACAGCTACAGAAGTGAGTTCCCCTCCTTCTGTTCCTCTGCATATTCCTCCATCTCAGGTGCCACCTCCCGTTCCGGTCACCCCACCATCATCTCCTGTTTCTACTACCCCGTTCCTCCGGTGCCTCCTCCTATTTTGCAGGTCTACACTCGTCGTGGAAGGGGTAGGAACACTCAAGATCTTGCTATTCAACCCGTGCCATCATCCGATCCATCGTCGGGTATTAACAAAGGTAGCTCTGTTTCTATTCTACATCATCTTTCTCACTTTATGACTTATGACTCATTGTCTCCTTCACATAGAGCTTTTGTCACCTCCTTGGCCTCCATTTCTATTCCTCAATCTTGGCAGAAAGTACTTGAGCATAGTGAGTGTAAGGAAGCCATGCTGGAAGAAATGATAGACATTGGCAAGAACAATACTTGAGAGCTGGTCCAACTCCGTAAGGGGAAAACTGTTGTGGGATGCAAGTGAGTTTTCTCTGTGAAGCAAAACTCCCAAGGTCTTGTGGAACGATATAGGGTCAGGTTAGTGGCGAGAGGATATACGCAGACAACATACATTGATTATCCAGAGACATTTTCACCATTGATAAAAATGAACTCCATCAGGATCTTGCTTTCATCTGCCGTTTGTAAAGGGCGGAGTCTATTTCATTTGGATATGAAGAACACATTTCTCTACTTTGATCTTGAGAAGGAAGTCTACATGTCCTTACCTCCTGGTCTTAACCAATAAGGATCGGCAGGGAAAGTTTGCAGGTTGAAGAAAGCTCTGTATCTCTTAAAGCGAGCTCCAGGTGCGTGGTTTAGGAGATTTCACCTAGCTATGATCTCTTTCGGGTACAAACAGAACAATGTTGATCACACATTGTTTGTGAAACATAATCAGGGTTAGGTGGCTGCTCTCATTGTCCATGCGGATGATATAGTAATAATCGACGATAATACCGAAGTGGTTGAACATTTGAAATCCAGATTGTCTTAGGAGTTTGAAGTGAAGGATCTTGGCCCCCTCAAGTATTTTCTGGGCATCGAAGTGGCTAGATCCAAACATGAGATCTTTATATCTAAATAAAGTATGTTCTAGACTTACTGAGACGATTTGAATGCTCGGGTGCAGGCCAGATGATACCTCAATTGAGGTCAATCACTAACTTGGAAGAGATGCAGGAGAAGTCGTTGATTACGTACCTGGCTTCCAACGATTGGTGGGAAGACTTATTTATCTCTCTCACACTCAACCAGACATCCTATGCTGTGGGGGTTCTTAGGCAATACATGCATTCACCTAGATCACATCACCTGGATACTACACACAGAGTTCTGAGGTACCTAAAATCTACTCCTGACAAGGGAATTTTGTTATCACCCAATGAGGCATTGACCATAGAGGTCTATACAGATACGAACTGGGCAGGATTAGTTGATGACCGGAGGCCAACATCAGGGTACTGTTCCCTTGTTGGGGGTAATTTGACAGTCTGGAGAAGCAAGAAACATGTTGTCAGATCCAACACAGAGGCAGAATTCTGTGCTATGAAACAAGGGCTATGTTAAGGGTTGTGGATCCAGACGATCATGAAGGACCTTGACGTGAAGTGTGACAGTCTAATAAGGATCTATTGCGATAACAAATCTGCGATCAACATTGCCCACAATCCGGTGCAACACGATCACACCAAGCTCATGGAGATCGACAGACATTTCATCAAGGAAAATATTGTTAGGGGGATTGTGAGTACCCCATTTGTCCCATCAAATCAGCAGCTTGCAGATGTTCTTACCAAAGTGCTGGGTCAGAACTCGTTTGACAAAATACTTAACATGTTTGGAATAACAGACATTACACGCCCAACTTGAGGGGGAGTGTTGGAATATGTTAGAATATTGAGTTTAATGTTGTTACTGTATTTTCGTCTTGTACACCCATATATATGAGAGCCTCTAATATAATGTATGTGTGATTGTTTCTTTTCCTGAAAAGACGCTTTTGTGAATGACAACCTTTCTGTATGTTTTTGATTCATGAAGGATGTCATGATTGGAGCTAATTTGTACTGGAAAGTAAATTTGTCAAAGCATGTAGATTTTCAAAACATGAAATCCTGATAGTTTAAAAACTTGAAAAAAAGGATATAGTAGAGTAATCCAATATGATATCACCATCTGTTAGCTTAAGATCACTAGATAAGAACATGTCAAATAAAAAATTAAACTCGGGAAAATATTTAAAATCTTGGCTTAACATGTTGCATACTTGCAAATAAACATTGAAAGAACTATGTTCCAAAAGTAATCCCTGACCTCAATGTATCTAAAAGAGAGCAAAAGTACGCATTGCATTCTTGAAATCCTCTATTCGATCTTTAGTTTTCGCCATTTTTACAACCTACTGTTAAAAAAGCCTTAGCATGGGTTCTCTCTTCACAGTCCTACAATCATGAGTAAGATTAAATGATCCTATGGAGTATAAATGATAAATCGAAATCTCACATTAAGGGAAAAAATGAATATTTTCAAAGCATTGCATCTCAATTTACATGAAATATATGAAAAGATGCACGACATTTGAAGCAGAGTAAGGTAGAATTTTGATAGTGTTGAAAGAAATATGTGTAAAGGCCCAATACAAGACCCATTTAGAGCCTACTTCATCTTTAGGATTTAGTCCCACATCTTAGATTGAGACTACTTTTCCTCTCTCTATTCCAATATATGTGTATAAATGTAGAAATACATGTATGAAGCATTTTTTAGAGAATTAATGAAATTATTTTATTTCTCTCATTTATAGTGTGTTTCTACATGGTATCATAGCGCCCAATTCAAAAATCTGTGCTCCGTCCTCCTTCTCGCAGTTCTTTGCGCAGCTAAGCAACCTCTAACCTCAAATTTGTGTTCAGTCTGCTGCTAGCCCGTCACCTTCCTTTTTTTCGCTTCTCTTTTTCCTTGTCCGCCCCCTGTGCTTTTATAGTTCCATTTTTTGCCGATCGCTGGGCCCCACTGTCTACCTTCCTCTACGACTTCCCTTCTTTGCCGCTGTGCTCGCTCGACCAACTCGCGTGACCAGCTTCCCTGATCGCGGCTTCCTCTGCTACCCACTTCCAGTACTCGCTGTTTCTAGTCTCATCTGAAAACTCTCTTGTTTGCCCTGCCAGACGTCCTTGCTGCTCTGGTCGCAGTTCTTCTTACCACCAGTTCGGGGCTTCTTGCCGCAATACTCCTCCCTCAACTTCTACTTTCCGAGTGCTGCTCGACAGTGCTGCCTCATCATCAAGATGCCTGTTCACAAATCTTGGCATTTCTGCTCGCGCGCCTCCAGTTTTCTGGTAGTAAAACTGCTGCCCTCTTGTTTGCAGGGTCTTCTCCTGCTTGCCGCTGGCGCAATCCCGTTGGTTCTTCTTGCTTATCTGCAGGTTCTTCGTCCCACTGGACACCCTTCTATTCGACAGGGTTTTGCTCGCCAACATTGATTCACCTAGCCATTCTTTCTTCCTTGGCCGCGCCCGCAGCTTGTCTTGTCACGACTATTGTTCAAGCTACGTATTGTGCTGCTATTGCCGCTGCTGCTCTTCTTGCCGCTATTCTTTGGTCGCCAGGCCTCCGATGTTTGTCGCCAAGCCGCCATCTCTATCCGTCGAACCACGCCAAAGCTTTTCTTGTCACTGCTATTTCTCTCTGCACTCTCTTCCGACAACCCCGTGTGTTAACAGAGCTCCTCTCCTTTATTTGCAGCATTTTTTGGTGTTTGTCTACAACCTGCTGCTTCTGCTCCTTGCAATATCTCTTTTTTCTTGCTCTTCCAGATTTTACTATGGTTGACTCTTCTCCAATGGCTACATATTCTACTCCAAATAGCATCCACCCTGACATTGCTGCCTTGTGGAGTCAAATCCGACAATTTCAATGGATAATCGATTGTTCTCCAGACTCAGTTGTGTCTATTTCTGATGGCGATATCTCCTGTCTCGCTCATAGTTCATCCTGGATTCGGGATTCTGGGGCAACACACCACATTACCCCGACAAAATCTTCACACTACCTGGACTCTGTGCATCCCAAGTTCGTCACTGTTGCTAATGGGGACACCACTTCAGTCTCTGGATCAGCCAACGTCAACCTTCCTCCATCACTCTTCGCTCGGTTTTTCATGTTTCGCGCCGTTTTTTTAATCTTCACTCAATTAGTTGTCTCACTCAAAACCTCGATTGTTATGTAACATTCTCTTTCGCCTCTTGTGTTTTGCAGGATTGCAAGACGCATAATGTAATCGGTAAAGGGAAACTGTCGAATGAGCTCTACATCCTAGACTCCTCTATCCCCACAACTCTCTCCACTACAACTCTTTCCTCTGTTGGCTCAGTCGAGTGGCATCGACGTCTTGGGCATGCTCCTCTCTGTATCCTCCGGAAAGCCCTCCCAGAGTTGGCCCTCCAAGACTTCACTTGCGAGTCTTGTATCTACGACAAACAACATCGCTCTACGTTTTCACCCAGTGTACTCAGAGTGATGTTCCGTTTGCTCCAGTTTATTCTGATATTTGGGGACCCTACAAAACATCTAGTGTTTCTTGTTATCGTTACTTTGTTACATTTATTGATAATTACTCTCGTATAACGTGGTTGTATTTCCTTCATGATTGCTCTGAGCTACCTCGTGTATTTAGTGCCTTTATTATTGAAACTCACAACGAGTTCTCTACTATCATTAAAACTATCCAAACCGACAATACCTGTGAATACACAAGTCAGGCATTCACTGACTTGTATTGAGTTTGGGATCATCTATCAAACGTCGTGTGTTTATACCCCCCAACAAAATGGCATTGCCGAACACAATAATCGTGACCTTCTTGAGGTCATCCGTTCCCTTAAGTTTCAGATGCATGTTCCCCAACTTTATTCAAATTTTGTGGTTTCTACATCATGCTATCTTATTAACCGCATGTCTTCCTCCATTCTCGACTTTGCGGCTCTCTTTAATCTTCCTTTTCTCTCCACACCACCATTTCCAATCGCTTCTCGTGTCTTCGACTGTGTTTGCTATGTTCATAATCTTGGCCCGTCCACTGACAAGCTTGCTACACGTGCCACAAAATATATGTTCTTTGGTTACTCATGTACTCAGAAGGGCTATGTCTGCTTATCTCCCAAGGATCGCAATGTTATTACCTCTGCCGTTATCATCTTTCTCAAAGACCAGCCTTATCATTCTCCACCAAATGATTATCCACTTCCACCTCTACTTCCGTGGCCCGCTGTCCCTGTTACGTCTAACCTTCCACCTCTCCTTCCCACCCCACTCCCACTAAAACCACCTCTGATTCATGTGCATGCTCATCCTCCTCCTTCGTCCGTTGCTCTATGGGAGATGCCCTCTACTGATGCTATTTTACGGTCTGCAGATCCGACAACCGTCTCGACTGCTCACCCGATGGCGAACTATGTTTCCTTGCACCGTCTCTCTCCGGAACTCAGGAAATTTGTTCTTTCTTTATCCTTATATTTCCACCCCTACCTCTGTGTAGGAGGCTCTACAACATCCGGGGTGGAGGGCGGTCAGTGACGAGAAAATGTCTGTCATTTGGGCAACCCAAACTTGATATCTTATCCCTCTTCCTTCTGGACAGACCTATGTGGGTTGTGTGTGTTTTCCATTAAGCATGGTCCGAATAGGATTGTTCAATGTCTAAAGAATCACCTTGTGACTCGTGGTTTTACTCAACAACAAGGTCTGAATTATGACGAAACCTTCTCTCTAGCCGCGAAACTCAATACTATTCGTGTGTTGATATTCCTCGCTGTTCATCGCCACTGGACGTTGCATCAAATGGATGTCAAAAATGTCTTTCTCAATGGCTATTTGCAGGAGATTATCTGTTTGTAACAACCTCCCAGGTTTGAGAGCACATGAGAGTCTCTTGTATGTCGTCTGAAGAAATCTCTTTATGGTCTCAAACAATCTGCTCTGACATGGTTTGACAAATTCAGTCAGATTGTTCATGTTGTTGATTCACTCGGAGTTCTGCCGACTTCTCTTTTTTCACTCGTTATCGTCCAACACTAACAATTATTCTCTTGGTGTATGTTGTTGATATTTTGATTACGGGAGATGATCTCACAGGAATACATATGATCAAACAACATCTGGCTTATGTGTTTCAAACTAAGGACTTAGGAAATCTTCGATATTTTATTGGTCTCGAGTTTGCTCGGCGTTCTAATGGACTTGTTTTATCTCAACAAAAGTACTGCCTTGACTTGCTTCATGATGCTGACTACTCTGGATGCAAGCCTGCAGACACTCCCATGAATATCAATCACAAGCTCTACCCTCATGTCTCTGACTCTGATCTTCTTCCAAACCCCGAGTATTATCGTCGTCTTGTGGGAAAGCTAGTATATCTCACTGTTACGAGACCTGATATATCATATGTTGTTGGAGTTGTCAGTCGATTCATGCCTGAACCACAAATCTCTCATCTCCATGCAGTTGAGCATATCCTTCGATACTTGAATACTGCTCCTGGATAAGTACTTGTATACAAGTTTTTTTCGTCTCCCTTATCTCTTATTGCATATTCTGACGTTGATTATGCTGGTTCATTGAATGATCATCGTTTCACAAATGGATACTGTACTTAATTTTTAGGACATCTCATTACCTGACGCATCAAGAAGCAGTCTGTGCTTGCTAGTTTATCAGCTGAAGTCGAGTATCGTTCAATGACAACTATTGTGTCTGAGCTTATATGGCTTGAAGGTCTCCTGGGTTATTTAAGAGTCAAACTTTTCTCACCGGTCACTCTACTTTGCATCAGTCAAGCTGCTATATATTGCCAAAAATCCCGTTTTCCATGAACGAACCAAACATATTGAAGTTGATTGTCATTGCATTCGGGAGAAGGTTCAATTGAAGAAGCTAAAATCAAAACATGTTCTTGCTGCTGGGTAAGTTGTTGATATTCTCACCAAAGCCTTACCTCGCTTGCTATACTACCAGTTTTTGTCCAAGCTGGGTGCTTACGATATGTGTGCTCCAACTTGTGGGGGAGAGTTAGAAAAAATGTGTAAATGCTCAATATAAGACCCATTTAGAGCCTACTTCATCTTTAGGATTTAATCTCACATCTTAGATTAAGACTACTTCTCACTATTCCTATATAAGTGTATAAATGTAAAAATACATGTATGAAACATTTTTTAGAGAAATTAATGAAATTATTTTATTTCTCTCATTTATATTGCATTTCTACAGAAAGAATAAAGAGTAAGGTAGAATTTTGAATCAGCGGTGTTGTCGTAGTGTCAGAGTTGAGCAAAAGTTGAGGATGTCGACAGAAATTGCTGAATTTCGCGGCGAGAAGGAAAAGTTCATGCAATGATCAATAGGAGATGGAACGCAGAGGTGTAAAAGTTGTACAGATTCACTACCTTGGCGGATTTTCTGGAGTGCGCACACACATGAAAAACATGGTTGGATCTCTTTTCAATCATTTCTAATGCAAGTGATCTGTACAGTTATTATTATAAATTCATACATATGTTCCACAATAACAGATCCATTTTAATCTAATTTTTAATGCCTGAAGATGTAATATAAATTTCAAGGCCTAAAGATGCAATATAAATTTCAAGGCCCAAGGGAAATTCACATTTAACCAACTTATAAAACCAACATACACAGAAGATAACATAATCATCATTATTGTGTGGCAAAAATGAAACATGCCATGAAAACATAATTCCAAACAATCAGTGACAAAAATCTATCATGCCATGAAATCATAATTCCAAACAATATCATACAGAAGTAAATTAATAAATAAAATTATATATGCCATAAAATATAATTTAAAGAAATTTAAAACTGAAATCATGTATTTATAGAGTAAGAACTTATGAAAGATATATTCTTCAATGCCAAGAATAAAGAACTTATGAAATATATATTCTTAATCTCTAGCAATCTCCAAATCAACTTCGATTCCACATACTTAAAGTTATATTGACCACAATGTACACAAGCAGAGTAGACCGAGTAAAAAACTTATGAAATATGTATCTACTTCACTATTGGACGTTTGCAATGACAAAGGGACGAACAAAATTTGTTTTTACCTCTTCCCCAATAGTTGGAGATTGCCCAAGGAACCATCCAGTCTCAATGGAATCCAATTCCTGAAATATATCATATGAGAGGAAAAAACATAAATCTCACGGGAAACTCACTGGAAGGGGGTGGTCCGTTAGTTGCCTGGCAAAAAAGGAGGAAGGAGATCGACTCCTAGCAAGGAGCAATCGGAATGAATCGATCGATGACGAACTCGCCTAGGAAATGTCGTCAGATACTTCTGATGAGAGAGGAAGAGTCGAGGTTACCCTAACTGCATTTTGTAGGGCGGGAGAAGGAATCAACTTTCTAGCAGTAACCTAGAGGGGCCGTCGATGCTGCTTTTTGGAGAATTCATCGTCGATTTGCAGTCTCCAACTATTGACGATTCTGACGAGCGACAGGAGTATTCCGTCAAGGAAGGACTGGAGGACGTCGTTGAGGAGGGACGGGAGGATGCTGTCGAGGAGCGCCACAGGTTAATGGAAAACGTAGGTGGCACTAACCTACCAGCGGGTTTTGACAAAGACCGATTAATAATAATTTTTATGGAATGTGAAGGAGGTTAATGATAATTTAATTTGATTAATTTTATTTAGGGAAGAATTTTGGTTTTATTTTGATTTTGGAGGGAATTTAGGTTTTATTTTTACGAGAGTTTTTTTGGGTGAATTTATGTTTTTTTGCTAACCTAGCCAAAATTACTTAGTTTAGCTTATATGTTTAATAACATTTAATTATAAAATAATTTTTATTTAAGAGTAAAATAAATTTTTTATGAAAGAAATTTCAAAATTTTGATAACTAGTAACTAATTTTTTTGTCACTAAATAAATAATTTAGTGACTAAATTATTTTTGGTCACTAAATATTTTAGATTTTTTTTGTGTGACAAAATGTATATTTTGTCTCTAAAGATACGTCTTTAGTGATCAAACATTTATTTCGTCACTAAAGGCGTATTTTTAGTGGAGAACTATATTTCGTCACAAAAGAGGTGTTTTTAATGAAGAAATATATTTTGTCACTATGTTTTCGTCACTAAATGTAAGCTTTTTTGTAGTGACCCTTTCATGTTTTAGTTTTTGTGAAATAAATTACTTGTACTAGCATTTGTGTTTCCGATAATTCAAATATCATCTATGATTGTTCTTGAACAAATCTGAAATAAGTTTCCCGATTTTGCTTGCACTATTTTGCCATCACCGTCAGTTTTAGCCTTAAGGCAAGTAAATAAATTTCTCTCGCTTGTAAACATTGAATTTAATTTTATGCACCCCTTCTCTTGTTTATGAATTCTACTTTTGAATACGTGTATCGTTAAATTAGTAACATGTCTTGATATGTTATGAATCACTAAATCATGAATCCTTTAATTCGTTAATATCATAAGCAATTATTAAAATGTAGTGTTTAATTGATTCAACACTTTGACTTGAGTTTTCATTTGACTTTATTATGGGAATAAATGAATGACCATTTCAATCATGAATTCTCTGATAAGACTTATATCTGAACTAGAAAACTCTTGTGCATCAAATAAAAACACCTACACCTTTCATTGTTTACAACCTATAACATTATATGAACAAATATATCCTATTCTCTGGAATAGACAAATAATTATAGTTGTTTCGGCTTGACTCTTTACTTGTCTGTTTTGCTAGATTTGCCTCATAAAAATTGGTACACATGTTTTTGATTCACTTGCTCGTATTGTATTTGTAGAAAGAGCCCAAAGCTTGTATGTATTATTCAAGTAATCAAATACAAGGATAGAATACAAATATATAGGAGAGAAGAGAGAAGAATAAATCATATACATGATGTGGGACTAAAGAAGGAGGAGGAAAAAAATGGGCCATCAAATGGGCCTTTTACATGGGCTTTTCTAATACTCCCCCGCAAGCTGGAGCGTACAAGTCGTATGCGCCAAGCTTGGATAGGCACTGATAGAAGAGGGTACTAGGTAGAGCTTTGGTGAGGATGTCAGCAACCTGTTCAGTACCCGGAACATGCTTGAGCTCGATCTTCTTCATGTGGACTTTCTCTCGGATGAAATGACAATCTACCTCAATATGCTTCGTTCTTTCATGGAAGACCGGGTTTTTAGCAATATGTATGGCAGCTTGACTGTCACATAGGAGGAGAGCTGGTGAAGGTAGTTTAACTCCAAGGTCGGTAAGGAGACTCTCAATCCATGTGAGTTCAGAGACCACAGCAGCCATTGCCCGATATTCTGCTTCTGCTGAGTATCGAGCAACCACTGCTTGTTTCTTGCTTCGCCAAGTAATCAGATGTCCTCCAAAATAGGTGCAAAATCCGCTAGTAGATCGTCGATCGTCGAGGGAGCCAGCGTAGTCGGCATCAGAGTATGCCACTAGTGTAGGAATGGAAGATGAGGTTTTGTATACAAGTCCTTGGCCAGGAGCTGTCTTAAGATATCTGAGAATGCGTTCCACAACCTGGAGATGAGAGCTTCGAGGAGAGTGCATATAGCGACTCACAAGTCCCACAGCGAAAGATATATCAGGTCTTGTAACTGTTAGGTAGATAAGCTTCCCAACTAGACGACGGTAATATTCTGGATTTGGTAGAAGCGAATCAGAATCCGAGCCCTGAGCACATATTTTGTGATTTGCATCCATGGGAGTGTTAATAGGTTTGCAGCCAGAGTAGCCTGCATCATGAAGAAGATCCAGACAATATTTGCGCTGAGAGAGAACCAACCCATCTGACCGTCTGGCCACTTCCAGACCGAGGAAGTACCGAAGATGTCCCAGATCTTTAGTTTGGAAGACGGAGCTCAGATGTAGCTTAACGGCCTGTATGCCGTCCAAGTCACTGCCAGTAATAATGATGTCGTCGACATATACCAATAGGAGAACCGTACCAGTGGCCTGGTGGCGAGTAAACAATGAGAAGTCAGCCGAGCTGCGAGTGAAGCCAATGTCCCGGAGAGCTTTGCTGAACTTGTCGAACCATGCCCGAGGGGATTGTTTGAGACCATATAGAGATTTGAGAAGATGACAAACCCGTGACTCCCCCGTGGTCTCAAACCCGGGAGGTTTGTGCATGTAAACCGTTTCCTGAAGGTCGCCATTCAGGAAAGCGTTCTTGACGTCGAGTTGAAACAAGGGCCACTGGCGATGGACAGCCACAGAGAGGAGAATGCGGACCGTGTTGAGCTTAGCGACCGGAGAGAAGGTCTCGTCATAGTCCAGCCCCGGTTGCTGGGTGAAGCCACGAGCAACCAACCGAGCTTTGAGGCGATCAATGGTCCCATCAGGAGCATGTTTAATGACGAAAACCCATTTGCACCCAACGGGTTTCTGGCCGGGAGGAAGGGGCACCAAGGTCCAAGTCTGGTTGGCCCAAAGAGCAGCCATCTCTTCTTCCATGGCCGCACGCCACCCAGGATGTTGAAGAGCGTCCTGAACAGAAGTAGGAATAAAGACCGAGGAGAGCGAAGTAGCCAAGGTCTGAAGAGGTGGAGAGAGGCGATGGAGAGAAACATAGTCCGCCATTGGATGAGCGGTAGAGGCCGACACCGGAGCAGCAGAACACGGAGAAGCCGAGGTCGAAGCCGACTGCAGAGGAGCAACGGGAGGAAGAGGGCGACGAGCATAGACCCGAATAACGGGGGGTCGAGGAGGGTCAATGGTGGGAGGAGGCGTAGGGATGGTGGGAGGTGAGTGGACGTGGATCACCGGCCGGGGAAGGGAGGGTATTGTAGGAGGTGGTGGTAGAAGTGGTGGCAAAGGAGGATGGAAGAAGGGTTGATCCTCCCGGAAAGTAACATCAGCCGAAACAGAGACCTTCCGGGTGATCGGAGAGTAGCAAACATAGCCCTTTTGGGTACGGGAGTAGCCGACAAAAATGTGTTTGGCCGCACGGGGATCCAGTTTGTCAAGAGTGGGGCCCATGGTATGGACAAAGCAGGTACATCCAAAAACCCGGGGGGTAAGGGGGAAGGCGGGTGTGGAGGGAAAAAGAAGGCTGAAGGGGGTAGCGTTCTGGAGAATTGGAGAGGGGAGACAGTTGATAAGAAAACATGCAGTGGACACCGCAAAGTTTCAGAAGACTTTGGGAACGTGCATGTGAAGCATGAGGGAGCGAGCAACATCGAGCAAGTGGCGGTTCTTTCGTTCGGCGACCCCGTTTTGTTGAGGGGTGTAGGGACAAGAGGTCTGGTGAACAATACCGAAGTCTGCGCAGAGAGTGGCAAACTCGTGGCCAGTGTATTCCCGGGCATTATCAGAGCGGAAAGTTTTAATGGTGGTAGAGAATTGCGTACGAGTCTCTAACACAAACGCCTGAAAGACACGAGGAAGCTCAGAGCGATCATGTAGGAGATACAACCAAGTAGTACGAGAGTAATCATCAATAAAGGTTAGAAAATAACGATAACCAGAAATGCTAGAAACTTTATATGGTCCCCAAATATCAGAATGTATTAAATCAAACGGAGCAGAGCTCCTAGTACAATGAGCGGGATAAGAAGAGCGAGGCTGTTTGCCAATAATACAAGAATCGCATTTAAAAGTAGGAAGAGAAAGGTCTGGAAGCGCCTTCTGGAGGATAGGTAGAGGGGCATGCCCAAGACGACAATGCCAATCAGACGAGGAAACAGAGGAAAGGGATGTGGGAGAGACATCGAGGAGGTAGAGCCCGTTCTGCAGCCGACCCCTACCAATGGTAATCCGCGTCTGCCGATCCTGTATCAAAAAACCAGAAGAGGTGAAGGTGATAAAGCAATGCATATCAGTAGTAAGACGACCAACAAAGAGTAAATTAAAAGGTGAGGCTGACACATAAAGAACAGAACGAAGAGAGAGAGAGGGAGGGAGGAAGAGATCTGCGCAGCCGGAGACCGGGACAAGCGCACCATTGGCCACAGTAATAGACGGGGGATGAGCAGCAGTAGAGAACTGGGGCGGCCGCATGGAAGTGATGTGGTGGGTGGCTCCCGAGTCCAGGATCCAGCGAGAGTTGGAGGAAAGACAGGCAGTACCTGCAGTGGAGGTGGAGACAATACCTGCATGAAAGGTGGAGGCAATGGAAGCAGAGGGTGGGTTGAGGAGCCCCTGGAGTTGTTGCAGCTGACGGCGAAGAGCCTCAAGATCCGTACCATTCGGAGGAGAGCTATCGGTAACAGCAGCAGTAGGCGGGCGAGGAGGGTAGCCATGTTTCTTGTGGCAGACTGCTTCAGTATGGCCATCCCGGCCGCAGTAGGTGCACTTGGGCCGTCCGCGGCCACCACGGCCCCGCCCACGGGAGCCCGTACGGCCACCCCTAGGAAAAGTGGGTTGTGGAAGTAAAGGAGGAAGGGCCTGCTGAAGAAGGGCCGGCGAGGGTGGTGCAGGAGCCTCCGGTGGAGGTGGAACGCGAAGTAACATCGAGCAGACATCAGAGAAGGAAGGGGTAGTGGGTGAAGCCAGAACCTGGGCCCGAATACTGTGCAGGTGTGGCGGGACGCGAGCCATAATCATAGCAATACAAACAGCCTCCTTCTGGGCGCGTTGGGCAGCGAGATCAATAGTCGCGGGCTGGTGCTGAATCCAGGCTTCCGTGAGAGTTTTAGCACGGGACACGAAGGAGGTCATGTCCAGAGCTTTGCCAACATCCAAGGCTTGAAGATCAATGATGATGTCAAAAAGGTGCTGAAGGCTGTCCTTCCCGGAGTAGAAGGAATGAAGTTCATCACACATGGCTTTGGCGGTCTCATGATACATGATCATCTGGTACGGCTCACCCTCCACCGAGTTCAGGATCCAGGTCTGGACGCGACCGTCATTACGGAGCCACTCATCAGTAGGAGTTGGTGAGCCCTGGGTAAGGTGACGGGCGAGACCCTTGGCTTGTAAGACCCGGCGGACGGAGTGGACCCAGGGAATGAAGTTGGACTTGCCAGAGAGGGAAATAGTAGTAATCCGAAGCTCATCGCGGAGTTCGAGAGGAGCCACGTGGTCGGCCGGGGGTTGAGCGGTAGTGGAGTCGCTGGAGGACATGGCGACTGAGGAGGAGCAGACAGCAGGTCTCGGAGAGAGTAAACCGCACGGCAAGCAGTGGGAGAAAGGAGGTCGCGGCGGACTGGAGGTCGCGGCGGACTGGAGGTCGCGACGAACTGAGTGAGGTCGCGACGAACAGGAGCAGACCGCGAAAGGAGGCCGCGGCGAGTTGGAAGAGGTTGCAGATCAGTGGAGCAGATCGCAGCTGTTGAGAGCAGAGCTGGAGCAGTCCGCGACAGAGGTCGCAGCGGTTTGGAGCAGAGCTTGGAGGAGGTCGCGGCGAACTGGGGGCAGTTCGCGGCAGAGGTCGCAGCAAGGTGGAGCAGTCCGCAAGAAAGAAGTCACGCAGCAAGAGGAGCGCAGTGGACACAAGGAGAGCCCGCAGCGGACAGGAGCAGTCCGCAAGAGACTGCGGATAGAGAGTCCGCGAGCACAGAGACTCGAGCGGACAGAAATAGAGCGGGCTCGAGGGAGCAGTCCGCGAGCAAAGAAGCTCGAGCGGACACAAGCAGAGAGTGCAGCGGACAGGAAGGATCGTCCGGAGCGGATAGAGAGAGGTGGGCCCCACGAGTCAGAGCAGAAAATGACTATAAGAAGCCTGAGGAGGGTGGAACCACGGAGGGAGAGAAGAGAGGCGGAAGCAGAAGGGCAGTCCGCACGAGACCGGAGCGGACAAGAAGGCAGTCTGCAGGGTAGCAGAGCGGACAGATGCAGAGGGGCAGTCCGCAGAGAGGCGGATGCAGAAGGGCAGTCCGCAGAGATGCGGATGCAGGAAGGCAGTCCGCAGGAGACCGGACGGACAGAAAAAAAAACAGGTCGCAGTTAGACGTAACCTGGCTCTGATACCATGTAGAAAGAGCCCAAAGCTTGTATGTATTATTCAAGTAATCAAATACAAGGATAGAATACAAATATATAGGAGAGAAGAGAGAAGAATAAATCATATACATGATGTGGGACTAAAGAAGGAGGAGGAAAAAATGGGCCATCAAATGGGCCTTTTACATGGGCTTTTCTAATAGTATTTAACCTTGTTCACCTTTTGTTTCAATGTTTTGAAGTTTTTTTTCCTTTTGTTTTAGAATTTGCCTTAGCGCCCGTGACTGCCCCGCCTGCTACCTGAGCCCGATTTGTGTTCAGTTCCTGTATTCCTAGAAGTTTATTTTATTTCTCGCTACGTTGGGTTTTATATATTTTATTTCTTTCTCTTTGACATTTTTATGTAATATTTATGATCAGTCATTTTCTCTTATATCATAGACAACTGCTAGACTATAAATTATGTATTAGAATTTGATATTATTTGCTAACAGACATGGAATTTCTTTCCCCCAAGTCTGTGGTATCACGACCACCCGACGTGTAGTCTGATCTTTGCTTTAGATGAGTTGTGATAGTTGGTATCAAAGCGAAGTTTAGCTTCTACAGATAAAGTATCTTATAATTTTCATATATTTTGAAATCATTGTAAATTATATATATGAATGTATTATTTCTTCGCTCACCTTGTCATTATCTATTATTCTCGGCTGAAGTACCCACACTACACTCATCAGCGTGAGTAGTATACACACGATTGTTAATGAGTTTTGGACAAATTCAACATTTATTTGCATATGAATTTTCACTGGGATACACTGTTTGCGAATATTAAATGATACTAGCAGTTTAGAATTTTCAAGTGCGATGACTTTAGAAACATAATATGTACGATATGTTAAACGATATGCAATCCGAAAAGTTCACTTAATTCATGGAAATGATATATATTAATGATTGATTCTGGTAATTGTTGAGTTAATTTTCATTGAAATAGTTGCACATTTAGGCTTCGTTTAGCTGGAATTATTTGCTCCCATGAGTTTGGACAAAAACCCCATTATCATAGAATGTATATTTGACATAAAAATTTAGTGACGACTTTCAAAAGATTCAAAATATACTTGTGAAAGAACTCATCCAAAAGTTCCGAATATTCAAAACAGACTTGTGAAATATGGATTTGCGTTTTGTCATATTTTTTTGTAAAGCAGTAGGCTGATCAGTCATCACAGTAGATCTGTCATGTATGAGAGATTTAGTGGGAATGAATTTAGGCCATGCCTTTTGAATATCTAGAGGGATGTGTGGATGGAGGCTCTTGCAGGTGATGTTGTCGGAGGTGTAGGAGCCTCACCGATCTATGGAACTGCCAGGGTTCTTAGGCGCTGGAGTTCTTGAGCGACATTGTAGAGCAGTGTTGGAGTTTGGCGGTTTGGTAGTTTAGTCGGGCGGCTAGTAGTTCGAGCGGTCTGGCGGTTAGTCCAGACGGTCTGGTTGTCTGGTGGATTGTCTTAGCAGATGTGGTCTGAGGGGTTCCCGCAACTACGGTTTGGTGGTTAGCCGCAACAGCGATCTGGTGGCTTGCCGCAACAATGGTCTGATAGTTAGCCGCAGTAGCGGTCTGGTGGCTTGCCGCAGCAGCGGTCTGTTGGATAGTCACAACTGCGGTCTGGTGGCTACCCGCAGTTGCGGTCTGGCAGTCTTCCTCGACGGTCTGACGGCTTTCCTCTGTTGTCGTTGGGTGATGAGTTGTTCTTTGTATAGTGTGTGGTTTGACATTGTCAAACCTCATAGGCCGTGCGGTTACCTATTTAGTCTCACATCTCTTATTGTATTCTCTCATCTCCCCCATTTTCTATTGTTAGAAAAGCCCATGTAAATAGCCCAGTATTGGGCCCATTTATTTTCTTCTTTCTCCTCCTGCTATTAGTCTCACATCATTGTATATGATTTCTTCTCCTCTTCTCTCTCCTATATATTTGTTTTCTCTCCTTGTATTTGTACACTGAAGTAATACATACAAGCTTTTGAGATCTTTTAACATGGTATCAGAGCCAGGTTTTCCGACCTCGCGGTTTCACTTTCTCTAACCGCACGGCTTGTCTTCTTCGCCTGTCCGCTCTTCCTTTGCGACCTGGTCCTCTAACCCGCACCGGGTAGCGGCCTCCTTCTGCCCGTCTTTTCTTTCCGCGGCTTCTCCCTTGCTCAGCCGCTGCCCTCTCCTCTTCTTCCCTCCCTCCCGTGGATCCACCCTCTGTCTCTTTTATAACCTCTCTTCTCACCCCGTGGGCCCCAATTCTCCTCCCGCGTCTTCTCTTGCCGCTTGCGGTTAGTCTGCTTCAAGCTGCTCGAGTTCCTTCTCGCGGTCTCCTCTCTAGCCGCTCGAGTTCTTACTCGCGGCCTCTCTCCTCTAGCGGCTCGAGTTCCTTCTCGCAGTCTCCTTTGTAGCCGCTTGAGTTCTTACTCGCGGCCTCTCTCCTCTAGCCGCTCGAGTTCCTTCTCGCGGTCTCCTCTCTAGCCGCTCGAGTTCCTACTCGCGGTCTCTGTCCTCTACCCGCTCGAGTTCTTACTCACGGTCTCTTTCTTTTAGCCGCTCGAGTTCCTACTCGCGGTCTCTCTCTTCTTGCTGCTCGAGTTCCTACTCACGGTCTCTCCCTTCTTGCCACTCGAGTTCCTACTCGCGATTTCCTTTTTTAACCGCTCGCGTTCATCCTCGCGGGCTCTCTCTCTAGCCGCTCGGTTTCCTCTCGCGGTCTCTGCTTCTGCTGGTCGCGCGGTCTGTTTTCCTTCTAACCGCTGCGACTTCTCCTTTTCTTTTTCCGACTGCCTTTTCTCCCTCATTTGCTTCGCCGCCGGTGGTTTCTCTGTAACTGTGCGGGTTGTCCGTCTATCTCCCGCACCTGGTTACGGCCTCATTTCTTGCCGCGCGCTCTCCAATTCGCAGCGGTCTTCCCCGGCTCCATGGGCTCCTCCATTGACTCTACCGGACAGGCGGCTACTCCTCCTGCTAACCGCCCGACTTCTCTTCCTGATCTTCGAGATGAGTTGCGGATCACCACTATCTCCTTATCTGGAAAGAAGAACTTTGTTACGTGGGTCCACTCTGTTCGGCGTGTTCTTCAGGCCAAGGGTCTTGCGCTTCACCTTACTAACGCTCCTCCTGTCCCTAATACGGAGGATTGGTTACGCAATGACGGCCGAGTTCAAACATGGCTCCTTAATTCGCTGGAGGTGAGCCATACCAAATGGTCATGTACCATGAGACTGCCAAAGCCATGTGGGAGGAGCTTCACTCCTTGTACTATGGCAAGGATAGTCTTCAACACCTCTACGACATTATTACCGACCTTCATTCTCTTGATGCTGGCGGGGCGGCTGACATGACTTCCTTTGTTGCTCGGGCTCTACCTTCTGGATGCCTCTCCCACTATTCTCTCATCTGTCTTCGCTGTTGACTGACATCATCGTCATGGGCATGCCCCTCTTCCTATTCTCCAAAAGGCGCTGCCTGATGTATCTTTACATGCTTTTCAAATGTGATTCTTGTGTTTACGACAAACAGCCGCGGACTTCTTTTCCTGCTCATTGTACTCGGAGCGCTGCTCCATTTGATTTACTACATTCTGATATCTGAGGTCCTTTTAAAGTTATCAGTATCTCTGGATACCGTTATTTTATCACCTTTATTGATTATTATTCTCGCACCACATGACTTTACCTCTTCCGTGACCGCTCCGAGCTCCCTCGCATATTTCACGACTTTATCCAAGAAACTTGCACACAATTCTCTAAAACTATTAAAACCGTGCGCACCGATAACGCTCGCGAATACACCGGCCATGAATTTGCCAATCTATGTGCTGAATTTGGTATTCTTCATCAAACCTCCTGTCCCTACACCCCCCCCAACAAAATGGTGTTGCCGAACGGAAGAACCGCCACCTCCTCGACGTTGTCCGCTCACTCATGATTCACATGAATGTTCCAAAACTTTACTAGAACCTTGCGGTCTCCACTGCATGTTTCCTCATTAACCGACTCCCTTTATCGGTTCTCAACTCTGCCACTCCATTCAGTCTCCTCTTCCCCTCCACTCCGGCCTTCCCTCTTACACCAAGGGTCTTTGGCTGCTCTTGTTTCATTCACCTCCTGGGTCCCTCCTCGGATAAGTTGGATCCCCGAGCCGCCAAATCCATTTTTGTCGGCTATTCTCGCACCCAAAAGGGCTACCTGTGCTACTCTCCGGTCACTCGGAAAGTCATCGTCTCCGCCGATGTTACTTTTTGGGAAGATCAACCTTTCTTCTCCCCGCCTCCTGCTCCTTCCTCCCCGACGGCATCTCCACCAATCCCTATACCCCGCCCCGTCATCCCTACTACTGCGCCTGTTCCCCTACGTCCTTCTACCCCTACGCCTGCTCCATCCAAGCCACCAGTTATCCACGTTTACTCTCGCCGTCTTCCTCCTCGTTCTGCTACCCCTCTGCAGTCGGCCTCTTCCACGGCTACCCCGCGCCCTGCTGATCAGGTATCTCCCTCTACCGCTCATCCTCTGGCAAATTATGTCTCCCTGCATCGCCTCTCCCCCCAACTACACACATTTTCCACTTCTCTTTCCTCCATTTCGGTTCCTAACACTGTGCAGGAGGCGCTAAAACATCCCGACTGGAGGGCTGCCATGGAGGAGGAAATGGCTGCTCTCTAGGCCAACCAGACATGGACTCTCGCCCCGCTTCCCCAGGGTCAGAAACCGGTTGGGTGTAAGTGAGTCTTCGTCGTCAAACATGCCGCTGATGGAACAATTGACCGTCTGAAAGCTCGACTGGTCGCCCGGGGCTTCACCCAACAACGCGGGATGGACTATGAGGAAAGCTTCTCTCCGGTGGCCAAACTCAACACCGTTCGTGTTCTTATCTCGGTGGCTGTCCATCGCCGGTGGCCCTTACTGCAACTGGATATTAAGAATGCCTTTCTGAATTGCGACTTGCAAGAAACTGTCTATATGCAACAACCTCCCGGGTTTGAGACCACGGGGGAGTCTCAAGTTTGCCGTCTTAAGAAAGCTTTGTATGGCCTCAAACAATCACCACGGGCATTGTTCGACAGGTTCAGCAAAGCTCTTCGGGAGGTTGGTTTTTCTCGAAGCACGAAAAACTTCTCTATGTTCACTCGCCACTGTACAACAGGGACGGTTCTTTTGTTAGTATATGTGTATGATATCATAATTACGGGAGATGACTCACAGGGAATACAAGAGGTCAAACGAAATCTCGGTACAGTTTTTCAAACAAAGGATCTGGGACCCCTCCGGTATTTTTTGGGGCTTGAGGTTGCTAGACGACCAGATGGTCTCGTCCTTTCCCAGCGAAAGTATTGTCTCGACCTTCTCCATGATGCAGGGTACTCGGGTTGTAAACCGATCAATACCCCAATGGATGTGAATCACAAGTTATGTGCTCAGGCCTCTGACTCAGATCTTTTACTTGAGAATCCTGAATATTATCGCCGTCTAGTTGAGAAATTGATCTACCTCACGGTAAGTAGACCATATATATCTTTTGCAGTTGGTATTGTCTGCCGATATATGCATTCCCCGCAGAAATCTCATCTTCAAGAAGTTGAACTCATTCTCAGATACCTCAAAATAGCCCCTGGTCAAGGATTGGTCTACAGGACCTCATCTTCTGCTCCTACATTGATAGCCTACTCTGATGCTGACTACGCTGATTCTCTTGATGATCGACGGTCAACCAGTGGCTTTTGCACCTATTTTGGAGGACACTTGATTACGTGGCGGAGCAAGAAACAAGCTGTTGTGGCTCGATCATCTGCTGAGGCTGAATACCGGGCAATGACATCTGTAGTTTCTGAACTAACATGGCTGGAGAGTCTTCTTACCGATCTGGGTATAAAACTTCCTTCCCCAGCTCTTCTCCTTTGTGATAGCCAAGCGGCGATACACATTGTCAGGAACCCGGTGTTTCACGAGAGAACTAAACATCTTGAAGTTGATTGCCACTTCATATGAGAAAAGGTTCAAATTTAGAAGATCGATCTGAAGCATATTCCCGGGACAGAACAAGTGGCAGATGTACTCACTAAAGCTCTTCCTTGTACACTCTTCTATCAGTGCTTTTCCAAGCTTGATGCATAAGATTTGTACGCTCCAGCTTGCGGGGGAGTGTTAGAAAAGCCCATGTAAATAACCCAGTATTGTGCCCATTTATTTTCTTCTTTCTTCTCCTCCTATTAGTTCCACATCATTGTATATGATTTCTTCTCCTCTTCTCTCTCCTATATATTTGTATTCTCTCCTTGTATTTGTACACTGAAGTAATACATACAAGCTTTTGAGCTCTTTCAACATCTATAAATATGAGGGCATACCTATGTATTGTTTATTTTTTTGGAGCAATAAAATTTTCTTTTATTTAACTCTTTTTCACATGGTATCAAAGCCAACCGATCATTTGCTCCAATTAGATTGCGGTTTGTTTGTTTAAACGCTTCTGACTTCTTCCGAATTCTTCTAGTTTCTTCCGGTTTTCTTCCCTCCCTTCCCTCCCTTCCCTCCCTTGTTAGTCGCTGCTCCTTTGCGACTTGTTCTCTCGCGCACGGTTTCCTTCAGCTCCTCTTCTTTTTTCTTATAATGTGGGTTGTTTTCTCTACTCGCGCGGCCTCTTCTTGGTTTGCTCCTTTTTGGTTACAGATACTCTCCGCGACCTGTCCTTTTCTGGCTTCTTTTTTAAATCGTGCGGTTTGAGTCTCTGCCGGTCTTTTTCTCTTGGTCGCTGTCTTTTTGCGACTTGTTTGCCGGTCTGTTCTTGTTCGGCTTGTGCCCTTCTTGGCTGCGCAGTTTATTTGTTCGCGTGCTCCCATTGCCTCATCTGCCGGCTTGTTTCTAATCGTGCGGTTTGATTTTCCTCTTTCGGGTTTCTATCCCCTTGAGGATGGTTTCTCTTCTCTCCTCTACAACTCGTGCTCTTGTAGCCTCCTCTAATAGTGGCTTATTGACTCTGGTGCCACTTGTCACATGACTAACAACTCTCGTTTGTTCTCCTCCTTAACCGACCAGAACAAGATGTTTCCTGTTGTTATTGCACATGAGACTTCTGCTCCTGTGCATGGTGTTGGCATTGTGCACCTCACTCTGTCTTTGCTGCTTGAGGACACTCTCTATGTCCCTACTTTTCCTTGCAATTTATTCTCTGTCCATGCTCTCTGCACACTGTTGCACTGCACGGTTACTTTCACTGCCACCACATGTTCTCTCTCGTATTCTGTCTCCAATACTACGATTGCTACTGGGACTGCGAGTGGTGACCTCTTCTTTCTTGACAATGTCGTTGTTCTTTCCGCTTCTTCATCGCTTCAACAATGACATCGTCGTCTTGGCCATCCTCCTCGCCTCATTCACCAACTTTTCCCAGAACTTCCTCCAGCGGATTTCCCTTTGAATTGTGAAGTCTGTCAGCTTGGTAAACATCATCGCTCTTCTTTCCGAGCACAAACGAGACGTAGTTCTTCACGTCCGTTTGAACTAGTTCACTCTGACATCTGAGTTCCTTCTCCTACTGCCACTGTTGGTAGAGGAAGCTTGTACTTTGTTACATTCATTGATAATTTCTTCAGTTGTACTTGGCTGTATCTCTTGAAAGAGCATTCTGAGCTGTGCTCTGTGTTTACAGTCTTTTATAATAAGATCTCCACGCAATTTCATGTGCCTATTCAGATTCTTCATACTGATAATATCAAGGAATATGTCAGCCATCAATTCTCTGATTTTTGTGTGATCCATGGTTTGAGTCATCAAACTACTTATCCTTATACCTCTCAACAGAATGACGTTGTTGAACGCAAAAATCGCCATCTCCTGGATATTGCTCGCAGCCTTTGTTGTCCAACTTTCTTGCTATCTCATCAATCGTATTCCCTCGTCTATTCTTCAGGGCAAAACTTCATTTTCTATTTTATATCCTGAGGTCGAGCCATTTCCGTTACCCCTTAAAATTGTTGGATGTACACGTTTGTTCAAATACTTTCTCCTGGTCGTGACAAACTTTCTCCCCATTTTGTTAAATGCATATTCCTTGGTTATTGTCCGACTCAGAAGAGCTATCGCTGTTATGATCCTCCTCTGTGCAAACAGTATGTTTTAGCTGATGTTATCTTGTTTGAAGATACACCGTATTTTTCTCCTACTTCTTCTCTCTTGCCTTTTAATACTTCTTCTTCACTGTCTATTATCTCGGCGCCTCTGCCAGAACCAGTTCCTTCCACAACTGTTCCTATTGCTCCGTCTCTTTCTTTCGGGACTGATTCTTTGCCCTTGGAGTCTTCTGTGCCTTTTCCCAGGCTTCTTCTTACTTCTGACAGTGCATTGCCTCCTCCCGACAGGAGTGATCTTGATCTTCCCATTGCCCTGCGGAAGAGCGTTCGACAATGCACTAAGTATCCTATTGATGTTGTTGTCTCATATGCTCAGCTTTTCCCGGTTGACAAGTGTTTTGCTCTTGCTATCTCTTCTACTATCATACCAGCTACGTATCGACAGACTCTTGTCATTACTCAATGGAAAGCACCTATGGATGAAGAAATGAACATATTAACTGAGAGAGGTACTTGGTCATTTGTACGCCCACCTTTGGGCATTGATGTGGTTGGTTGTCGGTGAGTCTTTGTTGTTAAGTATCTTTCAGATGGTTCTGTTGATCGCTATAAGGCGAGGCTCGTTTCCAATGGGTTTACTCAGACATATGAGGTAGAATTTTTTGATGTTTTTTCTCCCGTTGCTCGCATCAGCACGACACGTGTTCTCTTCTCTATAGTCGTTAATAGAGACTGAGAGATGTCTCAGTTAGATGTGAATAATGTTTTCCTCTATGATGATTTGCAAGATGTGGTTTACATGGAGCAACCTACAGGGTATGTTGCTCAAGGGGAGTCTCAGGTATGCAAGTTTCGAAAGACGATTTATGGTTTAAAGCAGAGTCCACGAGCTTGGTTTGACAAGTTTAGTGAAGTTGTTTCTCTTATTGGGTTCAATCGAAGCTCTGCTGATCATTCTCTGTTTATTCGCAAGACTACTAAAGGTCTTGTGATTCTTGCTGTCTATGTTGATGATATTTTTCTTTCTGGTGATGATACAGAAGACATTGATCTAGCAAAATGACATCTTCGACAACATTTTATTACTAAGGATATGAGAAATCCAAATTACTTTCTGGGAATTGAAGTTTCACGAAAGAAGAACTCTGTGGTTCTTTCACAGCGAAAGTATGCGCTAGATCTCTTGAAAGAAACTGGTCTTCTTGACACGAAACCTGCTCGTTGCCCGATGACTGTTTGGGATGATAAGAGATGGACTGAAGATTCTCTTTTTCTCCCAGATTTTACTGTGTCTAGGCGACTTGTAGACAAACTCATATATCTGACGGTTACTAAAGCAGATATCTGTTATGCATTTGAGAAAGTCAGTCAGTTTATGCAAAATCTTACAGAATGTATCACATAATGACTATCATTTGTTAATAATATAGATATACTCGATTCAATGAGCATATTAAGCATATCATTGGATTGGCATTGGGAAGTAATATTTGATAACAATTTTATTGATCTATCTACTGTTGACGCAGTAGTGCCAGCACCATCTTTCATTGGAACTAAAAGTGCAGGAACAACGTATGGGATCATACTCCCAAATGGAGTGCTTACTAAGAAAATCAGTGACCTAATGGTGGAGCTTTCCGTGTTTCTTTCTACTCATACTGTAGTGGGATAATTGAGGCAAACTGATTTTAGGAATACGATCTATGCAAAGCTGGATGTCTCTTAACTTTGATAATTGATTTAATCTATCCAAAAACTCAGAGAAGGGGGAAAATATGTCATCTATTGAGGGGAGAGAGCCGGTTTGGATCCTAAAAGGGAGATATAGTATCTACCGAGGTTTTGTGAAGCAGGAGAGGCATTGGTAGAACCTGGAGAAATGGGAGAATGCGTCTGGGAGGGCTTGGAAAGAGTCGGGTAGCGGTTGTTAGTCGTAGAGGAAATCTGAGTGGTACCAATGTCTGGTCCGAGATGATGGGATTCCCAGCGGCGGCTGTTGTGGGCTTCCAGGTCACGCAGCAGGGATGGGTATCAGGTTGTATAATAGAATCGTCGTTGCATGGAAGACGTCAGAGAATTTACGAGGGAAGCTCGACGGTCCTCATCCAAAGTTTGGGCAATAGTGGCGTGGTTGGAAAAGGCCGTTGGAATCGACATAAAGGAATTAGGTGGATCTGACACTGGCTCCCTCTCTCTTGTGTGAATTTCTATACTAGATCTTGTGGAGATTGGAGTTTAGGTCGGGATTCCTCTGGCCGCAACTTACAATAGTATTTCAGTTAAATTTGTATTTAAAATTCCAGACTACAGGGTACTTAAAAGGAAATTATGACAGATCCAACATGTTTAAGCATTTTATTATATTCCTGCATCTTTACAGAGATGTATCTGTTTATTCCTTTATTATTCCTTAATATGTTTATCACATAATGACTATCATTTGTTTTGTTCTGTTGAAGTTGATGTGATTATTGATATTTCTTCTAGTTTTGTAAAATTCCTCCACTTGAAGAGTTGGTCATTTTGTAATCGAGTATTCACTCTAGTGAAAATTTGTCAACTTTTCCAGGGCTTTAATGATTTTGTCCAGGGATATTGATCCCATACCTAATGATATTCTCGAAGAGTTAAATTTGCCAAATCTTTTTGATGTAAGTTTTGTTTTCTTCTTCTTGTCTTAAATTTTCAATCGTGCATGAAGCTTGATCGTACTTGTACTTTAGTTCTCCTTGCAAAATTCTAACCATATGCCTAATGATATACTTGAGTTCAATTTTCTGAACCATTTTGATTTCTTGTTATTTTAAGAATCTCATTCATGAATGAAGCTAGGTGATATTTGTTACTAGTGTTTTTTATGTTTGCATTGCAAACATTTTTAGTCACAAATAGTTTTGTTGCAAATTTTTTTAACTACAAGTAGTTCCGTTGCAAACATTTTTTGTTGCAAGTATTTCCGTTGCAAACATTTTTAGTTACAAGTAGTTCCGTTGCAAACATTTTTACTTTTTAGTTACAAGTAGTTCCATTGCAAACATTTTTACTTACAAGTAGTTCTGGTGCAAACATTTTTAGTAAAAGGAGTCGGGAGGAATATATTTACAATGGTAGTAGTATCTTTGCTCCTGTGGTAGATGCCTCTTACTGCAAGCTCAAATCTATCTTAGTTATTTTTTGATTCCTTTGTTGCCACTGAATTACCTCATCATCGATATTTCTATATATTTTTAAATCCGAGTTATATCATGTCATCCATGTAGCAGGAAGCTACTGTCCAACCCTTTTTGTTTTACATATTTCCTTGCACGAAAATTCTAAAAAAAATCAAAACGAAGATAACGAGAGCGAGAGAGTTTGGGGGAGTTTCTTGGGACTTGATTGTGTTGAAAAGAGGAAGTGACACAAGATAGACCGTATAAGTCAACCAATTCTAATGCAGACTTATGTAAGTGGTGCCGTGCGGAACTCTATCAAACCTATTCTATATGATCATGAGAGATTTGTTAAATCGGATTAACTCATGAACAATCAATTAATTAAAGTCCGTTGTGCTACATGACATTCACAACTATTTCAAATTGGTTGAACAATACTCATTTTCCTCCCACAATGGGCTTTGAACGAAAAATTGAACAAATAAGCTTTATAGAGGTATAAAATTGACTTTGGCCATGTAAAACCCCATGTAATGGCCCGCTCTTGGCATGCATAGTTTAGTCCTATACCTTGGTTTGGAGTTGAGTTTCCACTCCGTATATATATATATATATATATATATATATGTACAAATCCTTGTATTATTTTATGTATGCGTGAAGAAATAATTTTTTTTTCTCCACATTCTAAGATACCCGAAGCCGGCCTCCTGGAGCTCTCCAAAATCATGCCTCTCTTCTGTTGTTGAACTGAGTCCCTTGCCTTGCCTTTTATAAGCCCTTACACCTCTAAATTGCTCACACATTCCTTCACCTGCATCACACTCTGATCTCACCGCATCTTCATTTTTTCTTGTATTCGCATGCGGACTCTCCCATGCACCTGTCCCTCCCCTTCAGACTCCAGTCTCTAGAGCTCTCAAACGCCCACAATTATCTTGCTCTCCTACTTTTGCAGGTTTCTGTCTCTATTTCTCGCAGACAACCACAATCAGAACTCCTCGACTGTTGTTTCCAGTGCTCGCCCATGGTTGGAGCTTGCCCGATGCAAACCGATATTCAAGAGTTTTATATTGAATTTTAATAAATAAAGTAGAGATCAAATTAAAGTGAAGAGCGCACATTCAAGTCGTTGAGTAAATAGATTAGGCTATTAACATAGGTCTAGCTTGTCACTCTCAAGTAATCAACATTCGAGTGACAACTGTCATGAAATTATGATCTACAAACATGTGGAAAAAGAAAGAAGGATGCGAGAAAATTTCAAATTATCAACAAATTGGCACATCGAGAGTCAGGGCATGCTCTGAAATTATAAATATCAAATAAACTTAACATACAATCACCTAGAGGCATGCCAGTGGCACATGAGGGCTTCGTCGGAATCAATCCAAACAAGGGAGGGGATATAGCTAAATGAAAAGGGTGGGCTCTATGGGTTGGTGGCTGGATGAGGAAGAAGGTTCATGTGAATTGGCTGAGGCTGGAGAGGCAGTCCGAGGAAGGCTCACCGATATTGATGCAAGAGGAGTCATTGAAGGCCCTCAAAATGGTTTACGAAGGCGGTACTGAAATTGGTGTAGAAACAAAGGAGGTCGTCGAACCCCTGTAGCTAGGGCGACGGGTCGACGAAAGATGCGTCAAAGTCGACGGGAATTGGAGGAGGAATGGTTGACGAAGACCTAGGGGGCGTTGGACCGACAACTGAGATTACGACGAGTTCGTCTGGGAGTGGAAGCGACGTCGTCGCTTATCTGGGGGGCATTCCTAAGTTTAATATCGTACGATCTAATTGTCGCCACCAATCTAATGCGGGTCTCTTCAATCTATGTGTCGCATACTCAACTTGCCTATTCAGAGGGGTTTACTTCCAATTTATGAAGCACTCCATACTTTCACACCCGTCTAAACATCCCTCAGGTTTTAAATGTCCTTCGAAGTCACGTACTTCTAACTTGACTCTAATATCACAGTGGGTTGGTTACAGAGATCAAGATCAGAGTGTGCAGGCTCTAGAATTCTAGTATTAGGTTTAGTTTGATTACAGGGGAAGGTGTTCGCTCTATGTGCATGGTGGGCTCAATCACATTAACACTCACGCATAAGACGTTCATTGCTTGTCTAACATCCCTCGTATTCATTTTAACACCGCAGTTAATGGTTCGATTGTTTTAGCCATAACTTTCCTTTGTGTACATAGATCGACAACATAATATTTCAAATGACCAACCGTCTAATAAGCCCATTCTAGTTCTAATAAGACCCCATTATAGACATTCCTTTGGTATTTTTTCACATTCTTGTAAGCTTTTAATAAGTATGGTGGGCTGGCTAGTTGTTTTGGATTGGCAATTATGTAGTTGTGCGGGACCGGGTGTTTGGTTGAATCAATTGGCTTCTTATTTGATTATACCATTACCGGTTCTCTTGAATAAGCAAAGCCATGGAAATTTCTGCCATGATGGGTTAGTTCGTAGTGGCTCAACCACTGTCCTGTTGAGATATAGTGATTTTTAGGGAACCAGAGTGACCGTGAGTCTGAGGGGGTCCGCAGTGGGTGAGTATGGATATTGGACATCTGAATCGAAGAATCCCCCATGAAGGTGGTAAAGGAAAGTGCCAATCAATTGATTTGAATCATCATGAAGGTTATGATCACCAATGCATCTTAAGCCACCCTAGAGTATTACTCGCCGGAGATGGTAGCGTGTGGTGACCCTGTGAACCTGTTGTGATATCCACTTAACTGGAAACAAATGCTCGAGTCTCGGGTGGCACCTGAGAGAGAGTTCCTGGGAGACTTGTAGGGTAGAGGTATAAGTCTATTAGGAGTGGAGAAGCTGTTACGCATAACTGGAAACATATGCTAGAGTTCCAGGTGGCATCTGAGAGAGAGGGCTTGTGAGACTTCTAGGGTGGAGGTGAAAGTCTGCCAGGAATGGAGAAGTTGACTTAAGGGCTCGAAAATTATTTGAAAGGCCTCTGAAAGGGAGAACAAGAGCTATGAAGGTTAGCGAGGCCTTGTTATGGTCTTCCGTTGGAGACAGAAACTCGGGAAGGGCTCGTCAATTATTGGGGAGGCCTTGGTGCGCGAGCGGAGACAGATGAGGAGGCTTTTGAAGGGCTTGAGAAACATTGTCAAGACTCTAGGACATGCTTACAAGTTAAGGTGAGGGCTCTGGGTGAGGCAGATGCAGAGGTGTGTTGAGTCAATCTCGACTATCTGTTTTAGCTCTGATGCCAAGTATAAACACAATGATAATATTTTTAGGGTTTCACACATAGTACATAGCATTTATAATTTTCCTATTTTGATGAAGATTCTCTACTAATTTGATATGCTTGTCCTTATTGTTGCATACTTGCATCAGTCTCCATGTCTTCCTCCTCCATTGCTCCCCTTCTTTAGGTATTGGTGTGACGATCCAAAAATGCGCCCAATAATTTTAATTTTTTCCCCGATAATGAGCAAGATGCAAATCGAATTTTTACGAACAATTTTTGTGTTTTTCCGTTTCATTTTATTTGTTAAATTTGCTTTAATTTATTATTGTGGGTGCCAATAGCCAAAAATTGTGATTTTATATGGGCTTGTTAAGTGGGCTACCATTTAAAATGGGCTTGGTAAGTGGGTTGACATTGGTGTGTTGGCTGAATTGGTGTGTTGGCTGGTGTGGTGTTGGCTGGTTTGAGCTTTGGGGCTTGTTTGTGTGGCACCTGGATCAGTGCTTGGCTTCTTATTGTCTCTGTCCGCTTACTGTTGCAAATAAAATAGGGTCGAGCCCTTCTCATTCCCACACACGTCTCCGCGTCTTCTCTATGTCGTTGTTTTGTTGTTTTCGGCTACTTCTACCCGTGCTTCTCATCTTCTTCCTGGCTGCTGCTCCTCATCTTCTTTCCTCCTGCCTCTCTTCTGCTTTGTTGCTGCTTCCGTGCCGATTGTGCTGTGTCGTCGCTGCTTCTGTGCCGTCGATTCTTCGGAGCCGCTGTTTTAGGGCTTGTTGCCGCCATTCTTGGATCTACTGCTACTTTTTCCCTTCTTCCTACCTTCTTCAGAGCCTCCTTCGGAGATCTAGGGAAAAATTCGCCACACTATGACGATCTGAAATGGATCGGTTGCACACCGCCCCTCTTCCTTCCTCTCCCGTTGTGTCAAATCTCTCCTCCCGGGAATGGGTCACGACCGAGAAGAGATTTTATGCCCAGGACCGTCGTCTTACAATGACACCAACTACGAGTTAGTTGACACCATAAGACAACGACCTTGCCGGCAAGCACGATCATTCACACATCGAACGAAAGAAAAAATAAAACAAGTTCACGCATCACATCATAGATATATAAATACCCCAATAAAGGTCCACATGACATAAATGAAAGAGTACAAGTAATAGGGCTTATGTCCAGTACATGAATATCATAAATATGACTCTTTCTCAACAAACAATGCGGAAACTAAACTATATGATCATCCACCTGACGCTGTGTAGTAGTAGTGGTAGTGTGCGGCTGCGGTCCTCTGATCTTGGTGTCTCAATCTCTGGATCTGCATGATCGAACTGCGGCGGCGTCTCCACGTGTCCCTAAAATGATATAGTCAAACGACCGTCAGTCAAATTAGACTCAGCTGCTTCGTCCCCGCCTCACCCCCGCGAATCCTAGGCACCGCACGAGAGGAAGAAAGCAGAGGACCAATAATAGCAGAATGTACAAACAGGTGACAATGATATATATAGGTAATTCTCTAGCAGTTGTATATCAGTATGAACAGTAAATAAGAGCAATAACTAATGCAGTGTAAAAGTACAGTAAGTGGAGCTAAGAAAAACTAGTAAAGTAAAGCAACTACACTATCATCACAAAAGCGTACCATAACTTATATTAATGCTCATACAAACATATAAGTTAAGGTTTCCGAAAAAGTAACTCATCATATAAAAGAGTCTATACTAATTTATATGATGAGGATCTGCAAGTGCGTATGTTATGTCATGCTATGCAATGCAATATTTATTATGTAACTCACGCACACGATTCTGTGCACAAACCTTTCATGCATCCCCACTTTTTGGAGGTGACCAACCTCTCAGGTACCAATCGTCGTGGCTCACAGTGGTAGGGGAGCGGGTGTCTCCACTCCTAGGCGGGCAGGCACACTACCAGGCCTTGACCTCTCGTACGCCTCGACGCAAAGAACACAACAACGTAACCCATGCGTACTCTTGTTGGCGATTACCAGTCTTCCATGGTCGGATGCGCTCTTAGGGGACATAGTCTTCCAGACCTCGGTATAAACATCCTACCGGTCTCCCCAAAGGTCTACACTCAGCACCAGAGTCATCGTACTTCCGTCGGTGTGCCGACTGAACCAGTACCGAGTGACCCACGACATAATCACAAACCAGGTATAACAACACCCTCCCGAGCCTCTAGCTCGCAAGACCAACCTTTCCTGATATCGACCAACAACCCGAGCCACCAGCTCGTAGAACTAGCAAGCCCTATATCATTCCAACCCATACATGGGTGAGATCGCTATAACATTCCTTAATCCTATCAGAGTACTCTTGTCTAACTTTCGAATTAATTAGCGATTTATGATTAACCTTTGACTTCTCGAGGTCTACCCTGTGAAGGGCTCGCAGCGGTACTAGGAACTATGATGGGCCGTAGCGAATCGCTCCTTTTCTCAAGTCACTTAGTAACGTTATGCTACCCTTAATTAAATCCACTCACAGAGTTACTAAGTGTGTGACCTCTCCAAAATATGAACTGCTGAAAACACTAATTTTCCAAAATTATTAACTGCAGACCATATGATCTTGTATGTGTGTATGAATAGGAATCCTCCAAACACTTGGCCCAAGGACCTAAGATTATTTTCTGAGATCTATAATGACATCTTAGACCTAATTTCAGATATTTATAATTTTCCTAAAATAATCAGCAATTATTATAATTTTCTCAAATTATTGGTACATGTGATTTTGAACATGAAGTGTCACTTTCTGTTACCAAACCAGCAAGATAAAATTATTTTAACATCATCTTAAGTAATAATAGCTCTAGACCAAATTTCACATCATTCCAATAATATTTGATATTTAATTTCTAATTACAAAAATCTGATCCAATAGGTCAAGTTACACATGAAGTACTATAAATATTCATCAAATAATTTCAGAAAAATTACTGGAGGTTACAAATGGTAAATAATTATTTATTCCAAAATTTATAATTTTATAACTCAATTTGAGCACAATTATCTCAATAATATAGAATGGACAAAAATGATATTTATAACCGCAACCCTAATATTCTGACTTTCAAAAATTCCAACTAATTCATCCAATGTTTATAATATTAAATAATTGTTATTGACAAGGTTTCATAATTTTTGCAACTGTTTTAGTCATCATAATTTCACTAATACATTTGCATAACAAAAATACTAATTAATTCATTTGCTAAGCAAATTAACTACAAATGTTCTAAAACTTCATGAGGAGGTGTACTTTCACTAAATAATTGCATGTATAAAGTTTCACTGGATTTGACCAAGCCAATCTTGTTAAATTCACAAGATATACCTTTTTAGCTAAATGCACACCACTTCACATACAACTTGACAAATTTCAAGTGGGATTCGCCATCCTACAGGGGTCCAAAGGATCTGAAAGTTTTAGCAGGGCCTTATACCTCCCTAATGAATCTCTCACCAAAATTTGGGATTAAAATAATAATTATTATTCAAAATATTCCATTTATATGAAAAATCACATTTTTTCTAAAATCATAGGAAAATGTTGTCCAAAAATTCCCATTTTTGGACTGTAGGTTTATCTATGGTATATTCTTACATGCCCCAAATTTCAAGTCAATCCCCTTAACCAATTAAAAGTTATTAAAAAAAAGTAGTGGTTGTCCTACCCTAAGGACCAGTCCCACAAGAATTGCCTTACATGGAGCTACAATTCTCCAAATGATCTGATTTCAATTTCTAATTAAAGTAGACTCACAGAGCTATATTTTTCATATTGTTCATTTTTTCATGGTTCAGCACATAAAGGTGTCATTTGTCAGCATTAAAAGATGCATATTAAAGGGGACAATATATATATAATAATTAATGTTAATCCAAATCAACGTTGGTGATTTAGGGTTTCTCATCTAGCCAAGGGACGTGATCCACCCGACCTGTTGCTTTTCTACAACCATTTGCAGGCCATCCGGCCACTTCCCCGGCCGGCCACCGCCACCACCACCCCCGTTGAGGTGGTGTGGTGGCTATCGCCCAACGAAGGTTTGGCCGCCGGAAGTGGTGGTTTCCGGCGAACCTGCCACCATGAAATTTTCCAAAAATCTTCATTTTTCTCACATTGGATCGAGCTCTGTTGAGTCTGTTTTCTCTCTTATTGGATCTAGGATACTAGCACAAGGGGAGTGGAGGAGAAACATGCCTGATTTCGGGCTTGAATGCGGCAACTCCGGCGGGTGGCCCTGGTTTTTGGCGTTTTACGGCGAACCTCTTCCGATCTCGATTCTCCACCGAAAGCTTTGATGTAAGAGTCGATTTATACTGCAAGGAGCTTCTGAAGGTGATGAAAGGATCGAATTGAGCTTTGGTGGTCTCTATATAGGAGATCCAAGTTATGAGGGCTATGGTCATGACCATTAATGACCCTCCTTAATGGTGGCCAACCTATAACTATTGAAGACCTCCTCTTCATTAGGAAAGATGAAAGAAGGGGTTGGGAAAGAAGAAGGGAATGCCACTTGGCCTCCCTCCATTATTTCCCCTCCAAATGAAACTTCCCTCCTAATTACCACCATTAAATCCTCTAATTAAAATAATATATTAGATTAAATAAATCTGAAAATTTAATGAGCCTTAGTATGAGCCTTGGGCAAGACCTTAGCCCACTTGAATTGCCTTGAACTCTCATTTAGCCTTTAGGGTTAATTTGACCATGATTGACCTTGGGGTTGACTTGTGCACATTGGGGGTGCACATACAGTTTCCGTAAGTTCAAGTTGAGCTAGGATCACACTAGGACTTCCATGCACCATCAAGCCCTAACCCTTACTTTAGGGAGCCTAGAAGTATGAGGGATATTACACGCTGTGAGGATGTTCTCTTTTCTACTATGCACTTTCTATAGTTGTGGCTTGCTGAAATTAGATTTGATGGCTGTTTTGGTGAGCTGTTTTGGCTGCTTAGTATTATTTTTACAAGTGCATTATGTGGATTTTGAGGCTTTCGTGTTAGTAGTTTATTTTATGGTTATTTTGAGACTAATTTCCATATTTGGACTGTTTTGAGCTATTGTAAGAGTTGTTTTGGCTATTTTGTGTCGTTTGTTGGCTGAGTTTGAGATTCACAGTCTCTGTTGAGTACTGTTTTGGTTGGATAGCTCGTATAAGCATTTCTTTTGTCGTTTATTTTGACTTTCGTAATTTTGACGGATTTTAAACGCCTATTAGTTAATCATTTAAAATATTAACGCTACGAATATCTAGTGACACAATCCAAATAAAAGTGCGTACTATTTCAGTGGTTTCTGAGGCCCGTGAATAAGAGGATGACGTCACAGAATAATCTTGGCAATAATACGAACAAAAGTACTGATAAAGGAAAAGGCAAGGTTTTGGTGAGTTTATTATTTCTTGAATTAAGTTTTATTCACGTAATTTCATATTCTTGTTTTACATTTTAAATAAACATTGCTTGTGCATATGAGTTTAACTCAATGATATATTGCTATGGAACAAATGTGGGCGAGAGAAAAACATGAAAGCGATACATATTTCCTATGATGTAGAAGTTATCTACTGATGGATTCACCAGTAGGGGAGAGTCTACACTTTTGCCCTTTGGGGGTGGGGCCAAACTCAAGCTTGCATGCCTTACTATTTCCTATTTTATGTGACTAAAATTAAAGGATAAGTTAAGAGTCAGTATTGAGAGTAAATGAAATTGATGATTTATTGTAATGTATGTGTGTTGTTATTTCCCCATTGTCTCTATTTTTATGACTAACCCATTGTGAAATCATTTTTATTAGACAACAGGAGCGTCCCCCAATGCATCAAAGAGGTTCCTCCCTAGAGAGTTAGCGAATGTCTGATTAAAGATATTTATAGGTATTAGCGAAGCTCAGGAAACGCACAAAGCCTCGTGTACCAATCCCGACTGTGATTCTTATAATGAGTATGGATAAATACTCATAGTTCTTTATTAATTGCTGTAAATAAATCAATTAATGAATAAAAATTCTGATGTTTATAATCTTTGTACTGTGATTTTTATGCTGCGACCTTTTTTATTGAAACTACGTTCGATCTTTGAAATCTTTTGGGAAGCCCGAAATAAATGGTCTTCACAACTTGGTATCAGAGAGAACGATTTTCAATAATGTGTCGTAGGCAGTACAGAGTCATAACACAAGTTAAAAATGTAACACAACATAATTTAAAACTTACGTATAGGAACCCTTCCAAGTGTATTTCAGTCGACGTCGTCAAGAGATTCGAGAAGAACGTGAAGTTCAACAAGGAACGAGATCCGAGGAAAGCGATAATGTACATCGTCAACATCACCCTTCCGAATTTGTGTTAGCAATTGCGGAAGCTCTTAAGTTAGTATTTCCTACATTAGCTGCGTTAGGACCAACACTCCCTCATGTTGATCCTACTCCTAGGCAATATTCAATGAACCCTCCTGATCTTACTCCGGTAGCATCTGTACCTCAACACCGACAAATGGACTATGACCTAAAATGATTCATGGAGTTAAAACCACCAACCTTTACTGGTGGCCTTCTCCCTTAGAGACTGAAGACTGGATTCTCCGCATAAAAACAATCTTTCAAGTTATAGACTGTCCAGAAAATCAAAAATTCGGCTTAGCATCGTTTTTGCTTGAAGGCGCAGCCAAACATTGGTGGAATAATGTTGTCGCTACAAAGTTCGTCAGACGTGGCATTGTAACGTGACCAAACTTCTTTCAGAAATTTACAAACTGGTTTGTGCTGCGGTCAGATAAAAGAGTCTTGCACGACCAATTCCTGCAACTCGTTCAAGGGACAAAACCGGTGCTGCAGTACGAGACGGAGTTCTCCAAGTTGGTATACTATGTCGATTCTCTCCTAACCTTCGAAGAAGATCGTTACCGACAATTCCATCAAGGACTGCAAGACGATATTCATAATTGCTAGTACCTCTTGATATTTTAGAATATGAGAAACTGGTCGAGAGAGCGCGATTAGTAGAGATTGATCAGAAAAAGTCGCAGAAACGTCGAGATAGTGGAAAAAGAAAAATACCTGAAACTAAGACGCAAGCTGAACCCCAAAGTAAAGATGATAAGACGTTCTAGACTGGCCCATCAACCAGTAATGCATCCCAAACATCTACGACGAAGTATACCAAATGTGGCTGATTTCATCAAGGAGAATGTTTAATTGGTGCTTGTTATTATTGCCGTCAACCTTGTCATACAAAAAAATGTGTCTGAAGCTCCTAAATAAAGAAATTAACTGATGTAGGGGTAGGCTACAGGTGCACAAAACTTACGACGCTAGGTGGTAGTGCAAGGGTCACACGCTAATCTGAACCTAAATGCAATGTAATCGTCGATATCTCGATAAATAAATTTGAGCAATGAAAATTCTAACTCCACGAAAATATTTGAAATTTAAAATAGGTAATTAATTTTGGCAATTTATAATGACTTCCTCTACTCGGAGGGCCAAAGAAAGCGCGCGGCGAATTTCTCCTCCTGCAAATTATTAGCGTACTAAAGACAATTTCTACTAGCAAAAATCGCAGCACATATATTAATTTACCAATGAAAATGTCAAATCAAATAAATCAATACCACAAGAAACTCAAAAAGTAGCGGGTTGAACCGAGACACTGAAGAATTTGGTGCGGATCTGTAGATCGGCGATCAGAGGTGAAACCGGCGGCATGAAAATGATAGTGGTGGCTGTCCTCGACGGTAAATGGTGAGATCAGATGGGAAATGGGTAGATCTGGTCACGTACAAGTAGATCCGGGCCGGGGAAGGGTGGATCCGCTATTTAGGGTCGGATCCGGGTGGGGGGTGACGAACAAAGGGTGGAAATAACGGATCGGGGCTGAAATTCCTAGATCTGAATTGATCTAAGAAATTAGGGCTAAAGCGGGGATCCACGGGAGGGAAGAAGTGGAGGGTTGGCGTGAACGGTGACCGACGTGAACAATAACCCAAGAACAGTAATTCGTGAATAGTGGTTGTTGAACAGTGTTCGTAAACAGTTTTCTGTAATCAGTGATCGGTGAACAATGTTCGGGCTCCCTGGACAGCGGTGGGGGATTTGGATTTGGGGGCTGTAGGGGCTGCGGATGAGGGTTTCAGAGGGGAAAGAAGGCTATGGATGGGTAGTACCTTGGGGGGGGGTGAGTTTGAGCACCTAGGAGTCGTCACCTGGGGTTCCACGGCGTTGGCACCGGGGAGCAATCGCTGGAATGCGGGAGTAGAAGTCTCCAAATTCTGCAATGCCTGAATTCAGTCACTACAACACTTATTTATAAGAAGATAACAAAATCGGGTTTCACCATCAATGACTATGATTCGCTGGTGGGGTCGGCCACTAAATACATGAAAATAAACTCAAAAAATAGACTAATATATGTTTTTCGACTTGCGTCGCGGATCCAGACACATCTGCGGAGTCCGATCGTCGATCCGGTCATGCCATATATGGTAAGTCGCCAAATCATCCCCGAGCGGCACCAAAGCTCGTGCTCGTCTCTGCTCCGCATCATTAACTCTCGCGAACGACCTCCTTTGCATCAACACTTATATCAAATGCTTGCTGAATCGTTAGCTTCGACACTTGCACCGACACCTGCTCCTGTCCTTGCTCCAATTCCTCCTCCAGAAGTTCCTGAAGAGCGTTTAATCCAGCCACGAGCGTTCAATTTAGAACCGTATCACAGGAAATAAAATGTAACAGATGCATAGTATGAAACATATGTACATATGTATTTAACTGCTTCTGTATAAATAATTCTTAAAACTCCTTTAACGAGAGAAGAATTGTGACGATCCAAAAATGCGGCAAATAATTTTAATTTTTTCCCCGATGATGAGCAAGAGGCAAATCGAATTTTTTACAAACAATTTTCGCGTTTTTCTGTTTCATTTTATTTGTTAAATTTCCTTTAATTTATTATTGTGGGTGCTAATAGCCAAAAATTGTGATTATATGGGCTTGTTAAGTGGGCTGCCATTTAAAATGGGCTTGGTAAGTGGGCTGTCATTGGTGTGCTGGCTGAATTGGTGTGCTGGCTGAATTGGTGTGCTAGCTGAATTAGTGTGCTCGTTGAATTGGTGTGCTGGCTGGTGTGGTGTTGGCTGGTTTGAGGTTTGGGGCTTTTTTGGGTGGCACCTGGATCGGTGCTTGGCATCTTATTGCCGCTGACCGCTTACTGTTGCGAATAAAATAGGGCTGAGCCCTTCTCATTCCCGCGTCCGTCTCCGCGCCTTCTCTTTTTCGCTGCTTTGCTGTTTCCAGATACTTCTTCTACCCGTGCTTCTCATCTTCTTCTTGGCTGCTGCTCCACATCTTCATTCCTTCTGCCTCTCTTCTTCTTTGCTGCTGCTTCTGTGTCGATTGTGTTGTGTCGTCGTTGCTTCTGTGTTGTCGCTGCTTCTGTACCGTCATTGCTTCTGTGTCGTCCCTGCTATTGTGTCGTCTCTGCTTCTGTGCCGTCACTGGTTCTGTGTCGTCGCTGCTTCTATGCCGACGAATCTTCTGAGCCGCTGTTTTAGGCTTGCTGCCGCCACTCTTGGAGCTGCTGCTACTTCTTTCCCTTGCTTCCTACCTTCTTTAGAGCCTCCTCCGGGGATCTAGGAAGAATTTCGCCACACTCCGGCGATCCGAGAAGGATCGGTTGCGCAACACCCTTCTTCCTTCCTCTCCCGCTGTATGAATGTTCTCCTCCTTTCTATTATGCACTTCCTATAGTTGCGGCTTGCTGAAATTTGGTTTGGTCGCTGTTTTGGTGGGCTGTTTTGGCTGCTTAGTATTATTTTTACAAGTTCTTTGTGTGGATTTTGAGTCTTTCGTGTTGGTAGGTTATTTTATGTTTATTTTGGGACTAATTTTCATGTTGGGACAGTTTCAAGCTATTTTAAGAGTTGTTTTTGGCTATTTTGTGTCGTTTGGTGGCTGTGTTTGAGATTCACATTCTTGGTTGGGGACTGTTTTGGTTGGATAGCTCACATACACATTTATTTTGTCGTTTGTTTTAGCTTTCGTAATTTTAAAGGATTTTAAATGTCTATTAGTTAATCCTTTAAAACATTAACGCTACGAATATCAAGTGTCGCAACGCAAATAAAAGTGCCTACTATTTCAGTGGTTTTCGAGGCCCAGGAACAAGAGGATGGCGTCGCAGGATAATCGTGACAATAATGCGAACAAAAGTACTGATAATGGAAAAGACAAGGTCTTGGTGAGTTTCTTATTTTTTGGATTAAGTTTTATTCACGTAATTTCATATTCATGTTTTACCTTTTAAATAAACATTGTCTGTGCATATGAGTTTAACTCAATGATATATCACTATGAAATAAATGTGGGGGATGTAAAAACATGAAAATGATACATATTTCTGAGGGGAAACTTCTATTATAAAACTCTTGTTTTCACAAAAATTATGATAAAGATAAGAATCAATTTAAAACTCTGCATAAAGAAATGTGAATGATTCGAATCCTATGATGTAGAAGTTATCTACTGATGAATTCACTAGTAGGGGTGTGCCTACACTTTTGCCCTTTGACGGTGGGGCCCAATTCAAGTTTGCATGTCTTAGCATTTCTTATTTTATGTAATTAAAATTAAGAGACAAGTTAAGGGTCAGTATTGAGAGTAAATGAAATTGAAGATTTATTGTAATGTATGCATATTGTTATTTCTCCATTGCCTACATGTATAACTGTTTCACGAAATACTTTTCTCACATGATCATATTTTTATGACCAACCCATTGCGGACTCATTTTTTTATTAGGCAACATGAGCGTCCCTCAGGGCACCAAAGAGGATCCCCCCTGAAGAGTTTGCGAAGGTATGATTAAAGATATTTATAGGCATTGATGAAGCTCAGAAAAGGCACAAAGCCTCGTGTACCGATCCCGACTGTGATTTTGTAATGAGTATGGATAAATACTCATAGTTCTTTATTAAATGTTGTAAATAAATTAATTAATGAATAAAAATTCTGGTGTTTATAATTTTTATACTGTGGTTTTTATGCCGCGACCTTTTTTTGAAACTACGTTTGATTCTTGAAATCTTTTGGGAAGCCCGTAATAAAGGGTCCTCACAATTGTCAGCAGACACCTCTTTTATTTTGGAGAGAAATTAACCATGCGGTTCATTTTTGTTAACCAAAAATCATAAAGGTGCTTATCTTGCTTAGTGTAAATTTGATTTATGAGATCGTGGTAGAATAAAGTTATATTTGGTTGTTTTTACTTAATCTGAATTCCTAGTTTTTTCCGGTCATGGTTACAACCTTTTGTGTTCTAAATATGAATTCTTTCTTGTTGGCTGATTAGGCTTATAAGGGGATCCACCTGCTATGCTTGTCCTTATTGTTGCGTACTTTCATCAGTCTCCATGTCTTCCTCCTCCATTGCTCTCCTTTTTTAGGTATTGGTGGCAGGCACCTCTTTTATTTCGGAGAGAAGTTAACCATGCGGTTCATTTTTGTTAACCTAAAACCATAAAGGTTCTTATCCTGCTTAGTGTAGATTTGATTTTTGAGATCGTGATAGAATAAAGTTATATATTGGGTGTTTTTACATAATTTGAATTCCTGGTTTTTTCCAGTCATGGTTACAACCTTTTGTGTTCTAAATATGAATTCTTTCTTGTTGGTTGATTAGGCTTATAAGGGGATCCACCTACCAGAAAATTTAAATGAAGCTGCTTGGGCTCGCAGAAGACTAAATTTTGATGAGTTTTTTTACGTGCAGGTAAAAAATTGTCCTTTGGGAATACATCTTAGAAGTTTAATCATCACTGTTTAAACATGGCACATATATATAGTCTTAATTCTTATATAGTTAGTTTCTAGATGAGACTATAACTATAATTGACAAAGCTCATCGATTTACATGATGAAAAGGTTGATCATCACATAGCAAGAAAAGGCAATACTTCATAGAAATTTCTTTTGACCGTGGATTCTACATAAAACATGCAGGGTTTATGTTATTTTTTGAGCATGCTATATCTGTTTTCTTTGTTTTCGTGCAATAGGTATCAAGGTTGGCTAAACTTGAATTTGACCCATTCGGCAAATCCATTATGTTATGAATTTAGTCCTACATTGAGAAATTCCTTTACTTTGTGTGTTTAATAGATATTCTCAGTCCCTCCACTTATAATCAATTGGATGCTTATGTTCTATTTTGGTATCAGTACTATCAGAGCAAGTTAGATTCACTGCTCTAATCACACCTCATCTAATTATGAAGAATAAGTCCATTTATTAGAGAGAGAGGCCTATTGAGAGTATAGTCCTAGATCAATAAACTCTTGTTGCATTGTGCAATATTTAATGTCCCGACTTGACCGCCACAATTAACTGTTTCTTTTCTTCCTTTTGATTTAATATAATTGCACACTTGTTTTTTTTTCTGATTTGATTGGACATAAATACATCTTTAACTACTAAGGTTTTTTTGCCTTTATTGGACACGCTCACTTTCTTTAATAGTCGATATTTGTCTGCTATCATCTTCTGTCGCCTTTCCTATGATAGTTTACTAGTAGTCTCCGTGTCGTTCTTTTCCCGACCTTAAAAATATTATCATATAAAAAGTTAGCCAAATATATGACATTGCAAAAGAAGGAAATTGTAACACCCCAAATTTTACCTTGTGTTTGCAATGATGGAAATGCCAAAGCAGGCTGTAACAGGAACAATGTTACTTAAGACATGTCTATGGTTCCAGGCTCAGAGGTTTGCGCCTCTGTGCGCCTTATTTGCGCCTTTAAAATATAAAAGGCATGCATGAGTGAGATTTTTATTGTAAATTTCTTTCTTCAAAAATTTAAAAAATAATAATTTAATAACTCAATAAATTTTTTATTGATTTAGTATTCATGAAAGATAATTGTGCATTGAGACTTAGATATGATGCAAGTGACCACATTGATTTTATTTTTTAAGAGATACAAACGATAATAATGAATGATTAATTAGTAGAGTAGATGAAAAATTTAATCGAGAAGCTAAAATAATGTTTGATGCTGATTATTTTAAATTGATGTGGTTGCGTCTTGCCTTCGTCAGTGTCACGACCCGTCTAATAACAACTATCAGAGTGCGCTATGCGCAGGACGTGATGCCAAAGGCATAGGCGAAGAAAATTCCACGTCTGTTTGGCTGGAGCTGAGATTATATTATTAGTTTTAAAATAATTGATTTGAGGAAAATTAGTTTATTTTAATACGGAAGGTTTGGTGTTAAAATTGATGCACATGCACTTCAATAAAATTTCATGCCACACACAGTATTAGTAAAATGTAATTGCAATAAACCACTGAAATGAACATGTCATCAATATTGAATTCTAGAACAATAATATCGTCTAGCAGTTGTCCATGACACAAAGAAAAATGACTGAAATAACAAATACATAATGATAAAATCTAACAATGTAAGAACAAAATACATGGTATCTGACTAGCCAACAACAAAATAAACCTCCAAAAACACAGATCTTGACGCAGAACAGCTCAAGAGCCTGACGACGCAGTCACGGAACGTAAGGCAAAATCAAAAACAAGGAGGGAAAATATCTCAGAACATAGGTGTAAACAGTAAGTTAATAAATTAAAGTACAAACATAGGTAAACAAAAATATTAAAGTACCAATTTATTTTGTAGCAAACAATTAAACAGGGAAGTAATTGATTCAACAGAAAATATCTGAAATTATTAGCTTACTGCGGAGTTTAGCATAATCATTCTGGCAACGACATATGCTGTAATCGATGAAATGCGTAGAAGTTTATAGTGGGTGCACTTGGTTCACACTCAAGTTCAAGTGTAAGTCTTATTAGAAAAAGAGTACTTCCTGCTTACCGTGAACATGCAAACAAGGCGATGCACCATCTAAACACTATCTTTCAAGATTTGTTTATGACACTCAGGACCTAAGTGATTCATATTGTTAGAAACTTTCATCACCTTATCACATACTGATGAGTTATGATTCATAAATTGGCAGATACTATTTATAATTAAGAAACATGTACAAGAAATCTAAATGTCAATGTTTGCAAGCGAGAGGAAATTCTCCACTTTCCTTAAGGTGAAGCCGAAACTCCCGACGACAGCTAAGCGGCGCAAGTGAGGTCAAAGACGCTATTTGAACTTGCTCAAGATTCATATTTTAAAAAAAATTTGACTTAACGAAGTTTTCTACGCTGACACATGTATTTTCATCGCATAACGAAATCAAGAGTGAGTCAAGAGTTTTACTTCCCTCAAGGATGAGGGAAGAGAAAGCTACCACGAGAGATCAAGGATTTGATGGCGCTTAGGTGACCGAAATCCTAAATCAGAAAGAGCTTTGAAGAGATTCCACCAATTTGGCCAAAGAGCGGTGCCAGAAAACACAAATAAATACGGGATTAGTCGATTATACGACGAACACACGATGTATCGATGCAATTACATCGATTAGGGCACAAAAAATCATCACATAAATGCCAACAAAGTCTGATTAAATGAGAGAAGAGGAGTTTCTTACCTAAGGAGACCCATTCTGGGCTCAAAAATCCGAGGAGAGGAGGTTTTGAGCAAAAACCTAGGAGTCACAGTAGGCCCTTAGAGAAGGAGAAGGGCTCCTGTTGTCGAACCCTAGGAGGAGAAAGCCCTGCCGGCTTCTTGGCGGAAGAAAGAGGTGCACTGTCGTGGTATGCCCTTGCTGGAAGAAGAAGAGGGAGGGGAGGCAGAGGATTGCAGGCCAGCAGAAGTGAAGAGAATGGAGGGGGCGCCGACGAAAGGCTGGAGAGGTCACCGGGTGTGGGATCCCCAGGGACCGGAGTCGGAGCAGGAGCGGGATCGGGATCGGGAGAGAATACCTGCGGCCTGCGGGAGAAATAGAAGCGAGGGAGGGGCTGGCTCGGGTAAAGGAGTAGGGGAAACCTAGGGCCCTATTTACAAAATTGTTATTAATTATCCTTATTATTACTATTATTATTTTGAGTTGTTACATTCTCCTCACTTAGAAAGTTTAGTCCCGAAACTTCTATGGATTCATAAAAAAATGGGGCCTCATAAGGCGTTGATTTAGATATCATTCATTCCAATGAGATTTGCAGATAAGTTATGAAAACTAACTACGAATATACTGAAAATAGAAGGAGCACAAGAGTGAAGACATACCAAGATGAGCAGAGATGTCAATACTTGTTACGCATGTCAAATTCAAGTTCTCATGTGTACTACTCAGACTGTCATGCATCCAAAGAACTCTTACCATGGGAATGGTTCTCTTTCAAAGCTTGCGTTCTTGGTACTCCACGATCTTTGGGTCCATTTGGTAATCCGTTTTCTTCCGTTTCATTTCCAAAAAACGCACTGCTCACTCGTTTTTATGTTTGTTTTTTCGCTGTCCGTTCTAAACGCCGACGCTTCCGTCGTTAATGAAAAATTTTCTCCGCAAACGGCGGCCACGACCTCCGGTGAGGAGCGTTTTTTTTTTGAATTCCACCTCCCGCCCTCCTGCCGTGCTACGCGCAGGAACCACCCTCCCGTATCAGGGATTTATTTGGATTTCCGCCAGCGACAGAGCCACCGACGGCCTGCTTGGAGTTTGGAAGAATTGCGGACTTACTTTCACCATCGATCGTCTGGATTATTTTATGTTCATGCCCCTGTCTGGATTTTTTTGGAATCCCACAGCTACCCCGTCGATCGCCCTCCCGCTCCCCGCCAAGCTCCAGCTCCTCCCCCAAGCTCCAGCGCTCCATCCTCCATGAGCTCTGCCTACTCCTCTGAGGTGCTCCGGCAGGCCGCCGACGGCGGAGTCATGCGACAGCACAGCAGAAGCAGGGCGACAGACTGGTGGCGCAGGGCGGAGGAAGGAAATGTTTTACAGAAACAATATAAAAATTACAAAAAAATCGTTATATAGTTTAAAAAGTAATTTTAATAAACAGTATTTTAAATATATATATAGATAATTAAAAAATTATATAAAAGAAAAAAGAATTTTTAATATTAAAATTAATTAATAAAAATAATAAAAAATATATAAATATTATTTTCAACAATTTGTATAAAAAATTTCGTTAAACGTCACCACTGTTTCAACAAACGGTTCTCTGTTCTGAACAGCTCTGCAAACACTGACTATCCAAGTAGATTTCCATTTCCAGCAGCAAGTTTCCAACAACTCCATTTATAAACCTGTTTTTACAACCTCTCCTTTTACATCCGCAGCCGCTCTACCAAATGAAGTCTTAGTGGGCTCGACCGAATACGGGAAATTGGCTTTAGGAATCAATGAAATTTCTTCAATGATGCGGGTATGATCACAAATGTATTTTTGAAGCTGGCTAACGTGGAATACATTGTGAACACCGGACAAAGATGTAGGTAGCTCGGGACGATAAGCAGATCCTCAGATACGCTCTGAAATAGAAAACAGTCTCACAAACCTCGGACTGAGCTTATGGTGGCGAGTAAACCGTTTCACCCTAGGAGTATGGGAAACCTTCAGGAACACTTGATTACCCACAACAAATTCTAACGGACGGCGGCGCTGATTGACATACTTTCTCTGTCTCTCGATGACACTACTAACTGGAGTCGAGTCTTCTTTGTGGTCTCTTCCATTTCCTGCAGTAATCAGGTCCCAAAACAACATTTTCACCAACTTCCGACCAATAGAGAAGGGTACTGCAACGATGCCCATACAGTGATTCGTAGGGGGCCATCTTGAGACTCTCTTAGAAGCTATTGTTGTAGGCAAATTCAATCAAAGACAGGTGCTCATCCCAAACTCCCTTGTAATTCAAAATGTAACACTGAAGCATGTTTTAAGGAATCTGATTAACTCTTTTGACATGACCATCAGTTGTTAGATAATAAGCGACGCTCAGATTGAGATCGGTGTCCAAAGCTTGTTGGAAGCCCTTCCAGAAGTGCGATATAAATCTCGAGTCACGATCAGATACAATCCGCAGAGGAATCTCATGCAGTCTAACAATCTCTGCAATATAGATCTGAGCCATCTTCTCAGTAGATTGACCTTCCTTATATGGGATGAAGTGAGCCACTTTAGTCATGCGATCTACTATAACTAAGGTCGCATCATGCCCTCTCAGAGTACGGGGCAAACCAGTTATGAAGTCCATAGAGATGTCTTCTCTGTTTCAATTTGGGATAGACAAAAGCTGCAAAAGACCACCAGGATGCTGACGCTGAGCTTTCACCTTCTGGCACGTCAGATATCGAGAGACGAAGCGAGCAATATAATTTTTTATACCAGACCACCACACTATTTGCTTCAAGTCGTGATACATCTTATTGTTCGTCGGGTAACCGGAGGAACGAGACTCATGAGCTTCTCGACAAATATTATCAAGCAATTCAGGAACACCAGGAATGCAGAGGTGACCTCGGAAACACAGAACATCGACAAAGATAGAGATATCCGGAAGAGTCCCAAGTTCAACCCTTTGGCGGATGTGCTGGAGTGCAGGGTCAGATGACTGTAAATCATTCACTTGTTCCACCCATAGCAGACCAGAAACCTCTTCATGACCCTCGGGTGAGATGGATATGCTCATCCGATCGAGGTCATCAATCAAGGCTGCAAGAGTAGATGACATGGGCGCATAAGCGTCAATAGAAGCATGTCAGTTCAATGCATCTACCACTGAATTGATTTTACCAGTAACATACGTGAGCTGCAAGTCATAATCTGCTATGAATTCGAGTCAATGCCCCTGACGAAGATTGAGATTCTTCTGAACGAAAATATACTTTAAATTCTGATGGTCAGTGATGAAGTGACACGTCACGCCATAGAGAAAATATCGCCAAAGCTTTAAAGCAAAAAACACTGCAACGAACTGCAGATCAAGAGTGTGGTAGTTGTGTTCGTGAATCTTCAACTGCCTTGACCATAAGAGATAACACAGTCTTCCTGCATCAAGACACAACCCAAGCCAACTACGAAATCATCAGTGTAAATTGAAAAGTCAAACTTCTCTGACGAAAGATCTAAAACTGGCGCTGAACATAGACATTGTTTCAACTCAGAAAAGGCATGCTCATTCTTATCTGACCACTTGAACTTGACATGCTTTTTGAGTTAGCTTGGTCAAGGGAGAGGAAGCAAGAAAGGAGAAACCCTTGACGCAATGTCAGTAGTAGCCAACTAAACCAAGAAAACTGCGAATTTCAGTTGGGGTAGAAGGTCGCTTACAGTCCAAAACTTCAGAGATCTCGGCAGGATCCACAAAAATCTCATCTCCTGAAATAACATGCCCTAAGAAAGCTTCAGTCAGAACTCACATTTCGCCGGCTTGGCATAGAGTTGATAATGACGAAGAGTGAAGAGTGTGAGCCTAAGCTGTGCAACATGATCTTCGCGAGTCTTGGAGTGGACCAAAATATCATCAATGAAAACGATGATGAACTTATCCAGATACTCACGGAAGACGTGATTTATCATATTCATGAAAGCAGAAGAAGCGTTAGTCAAATCAAAGGACATAACCACGAATTCAAAATGTCCACACCGAGTTCTAAAAGCAGTTCGGGGAATGTCGGATTCCTTGATCTTCAGTTGATGGTAACCCGATCTAGATCTATCTTGGAAAAGACGGTACTGAGGGGATACTTATTCTTAATTGTAACCTTATTCAGATCCAGATAATCAATGCACAATCTCATGGATCAATCTTTCTTTTTCACGAAAAGGACGGAGGCTTCCCAAGGAGAAGAGCTAGGACGAATATACCCACGCTCAAGCAATTCATCCTTGCAATCTAAGTTCCTCAAGTTCACGCAGTATCATACGGTACAGAGCTTTCGATATGGGGCGCATCCCGGGCTCCAAATCAATACAAAACTCCACATCTCGATCAGAAGGCATCCCAAGCAATTTGGCATGGAAAACATCAGGAAACTCCGAATCCACCGGGATATACTCGAGTTGACGAGAGACAGAACCCGAATGAGAGGCATATACAAAACATGCAAAACACCCTTGACTAAGAAGGGTAGTGGCACCCGTCTAGTAACAACTATCATAGTGCGCTACGGGTGGGTCGTAATATCACGGGCACGTGCAAAGAAAATTCCATGTTTGTTAGACTGGAGTTGAGATTAAATATTAGTTTTAAAATAATTGATTTGGGGAAAACTAGTTTGTTTTAGGCTTTATTTGGTTAATCGTTTTGGTTCGTTGTGTTTTGTCAAAACGCTGAAGCCCGACTTTTTCTATTTGTTTTTCCGCCCTAGTTTCGAGCCGTCCGACGTTTGCAAGCAAGAGAAAAATCCGCGGGATGAAACTCTGCGCAAGAGCTCCGTTTATCACGCTTGAAGGAGGAGAAGGTGCGCGTTTCGCCTCCGCAAAGCTCCAGATCTCACGTCTCCGCCTCCTCCGCCGCCAAGATCCAGATCTCACGGCTCTGCCTCCTCCATCGTTGCCAAGCTCCAGATCTCACGCCTCCTCCGCCAAGCTCTGGATCTCACGCCTCCTCCGCCAAGCTCTGGATCTCACGGCTCCGCCTCCTCCTCCTCCTCTGCCATGCTCTACTACTCCAAGTCACCTCCACAAGAGGTGGAGCTGCCGGAGGCAACCCTAAAAAGGTTTCGAATTGCAGGCGGAGCACGACGGAGAGACAGCGGAGGCTGGCGGTGGCATTTATAATTATTATGTACTAAAATACATAGTATATACAATAATATTATTATAATTCTTTTAATATAAAAAATTATAGAAAATATTAACTGATTTTTTAAGTAATATATAATAGAATATATTATAGAATTCTTTTTAGACAATTTAAATATTATTCTCGATTAAAATTATTTTAAACAAATTAAAAAATATATAGTAGAAAATATTTATAAAACGCCACTGCTGTTTTGCCAAACAATTCTCTGTTCTGAACAGCTCTGCAAATACGAACTAATCAAACAGATCTTCATTTCCAGCAATCAGTTTCCAACAGCTTCATTTACAAACCTGCATTTACATCATCTTTTACAACCGCAACCGCTCTACCAAATGAAGCCTTAATGCAGAATGTTTGGTGTTAAAATCGATGCACATGCACTTTAATAAAATCTCATGTCACACACAGTACTAGTAAAAATGTAAATGCAATAAACCACAGAAATGAACATGTCATTAATATTGAATTCTAGAACAATAATACCGCCTAACAGTTGTACATGACACAGGAAAATGACTGACATAACTTGTACATAATGATAAAATCTGACAGTACAAGAATAAAATAAATAGAACCTGAATAGGCAACATCAAAATAAATCTCCAAAAACACAGGATCTTGACGAAGAACAGCTCGAGAGTCAGGCGGCACAATCACGGAACCTATGGAAAAATCCAAAACTAGGAGGGAAAATGCCTCAGAACATAGGTGTAAACAGTAAGCAAGTTAATAAATTAAAGTACCTTCCGCGGGGGAGAAGGGCGCACCTTCGATCCAGGACAGTGAGAGGTCAGTTGAAGATGGCGAGGGGTAGACCCTACCAGTCATTTGTTGATTGTGACGTTGAAGTACCAACCTTATACCAAGGCAGCTCTGAAGGAGGCATGCCCTGATGGTGTCATGACCTACCGCAGGGGAGAAGGGCGTACCTTCGATCCGGGGCAGTGCGATGCCACTTGGAGACAGCGAGGGGTAGACCCTACTAGACGTTTTGACGTACGTGATGGGGGCTTGCCCTGACGTTATCATGACCTACCGCGGGGAGGAAGGGCACACCTTCGACCTGGGGCGATGAGAGGTCATTTAGGGTGTGGCCCTGAGACGTGTCCTTACCACAGAGGAGAAAGGCGCACCTTCGATCCAGGACAAATAAGGACTACCGTGATGACTGTTGGCGGCTGAGCAGATGAGCTTCGAGTGTTCCTATGACAACAAGGTTAGAAGCAAACAAAAGCGATTAGATGAACCAGATATAACGTATGTGCGTAGACATATAACAGTGTATTTGTCCTTGTTAGTCTTAGTAGATGTGCTGATGATAGAGATTTATGGTCCGGAACATAGTAAAGTGTTTCCACCCGGTTCCCAACTCCCTTTTCTAAACAGCTCTTAGGTGTCGATAGCTCCTAAACACATGACTGCTTCCTGTCCAGGCTGAGTTTGTCGTAGATAGCATGCACGCATGGTCTCCTGATTCCCACGTTCAATTCCAACTCCTGCGGAGGTGATGAACTTCATTGATAACTCCTGGGGGATAGATGGAATTGCCACGTTCAATTCCAACTCCTGGGGGATAGATGGAATTGCCTTGAACACCACTTGAAGGGGTCGTCCGAAAATCGCATTGTAGGGTGACTCTGTCTCGACAGCTACAAACTGAATGTCGTGAGTGGCTCGCTTCGGAAATTTTCCCAAAGTGACTGAGACTTCAATGGTGCCTTTGACTGGGACGACCCGTTGTCGAATCCATAGATAGAGCCGGAGGCTGGCTGAGCTTACCTTCGGAGATTCCCATACTGTGAATTGTGGCTATAAATAAGACATTTACTGAGCTGTCATTGTCTACTAGAATTCTTTTGACACAAAAACTGGGGTCTCCGATCAGCACAAATGACTAATGGATCTTAATACAGTGTGACCAATCATTTCAAATCTTCTTCCCCAAAACTTTTTGCCTCTTCATTTTGGATCTCCTGGCTTTCTTCCAGGAGTGGTGCGTCGAGATCTGTAGTGGCTTGGTGACCCCCAGAGATAATGTCTACTATCCTGACAACTTGTCTGCCCCCCTGTGGTTCCCTGTGGAGCCGCGGTTGCTCTATCCTGGGCTGCACCTGGTGATTGCGAGTTTGGTCTTGAAGGAACCTTCCCATGATTCCTTGGCGAATCAGGCGTTTGATCTCATCTTTTAGTTTAACACATTCTTCGGTTGTGTGACTTGTTCCCTTGCGAAACTCATAGTACTTTGTTTGATCTCTCTTCCCTTCCGATACTTCTCGGGGCTTACACAATACTAGATTATTTTGAATCTCGTATAACACATTTGCGCGTGAAGTATTTAGCGGCGTATAATCTTGGTAAGATCTGGGTGGGCGGTCCCCGCGTCGCTCTTGCTGTCGCGCGTTGTTCCAATGCTTCTCCTGCCGACGCGGGGCTGGCTCCTCTCGCTTCCTCTTTGTTGCTCCCTCAAACTGTTGGCGATAAGCTTCGATAGCTTCATCATCCGTGATTTGGGCTTCCATCCTTTGCACAAGATTAGGATAACTAGAGACCGTTTCTCTCATTAATAACGAATAAAATTCGATGGGGCGGAGTCCCCCTAAGAAGACTCCTCAGAGTAGTTCGGGATCTAGCCCGGGTATCTGCCTCGCTTCTTATATGAACCGACGAAAGAATTCTTTGAAGGTTTCCCCTTCGTTTTAACGGATGTCGGACAGGTGAAAAGGTTCCTTTAAAATCTTCCAATTAGCCACAAACTGATCTTGAAATTGTTGAGTTAACTCTGCGAAGCTTCAAACTGTTTCTTCCTTGAGGGAGTGGAATTATGTTCGAGCCAGGCCCGTTAGCGTGGTCGGGAAAACTTGACAGAGGAACTGATCAGGCACATTTTAGATTTGTAATGTCGTAGTGAAGTGATTAACACATTCCAATGGGTCTTCAGTCCCGTCGTAATACTCGATGTTGGGCAGTTTGAGCACGGCTGGGACAAGATGTGTCAAAATCTCTTGTGCCAGCGGGGATCCGACCCGGGTAGGGCGATGCAGGTATGCGGTCCTTCTGTCAATCTGACCATATTCTTCTGCCATGAACTCTCTAATTTCCTCCCTGATGGGTCTTCGAGGGGCGACCACCCGATTGTGTTGTTGCTGCCCAGCTCCGGCAGGCCTAGGCAAACAGGCGGGGTGTGAAGTGTTTGCGGCTTCCGAACATTCTTCAGAGCTCTCTTCCGGATGATTCTCTGGAATGGGGATTGCAGGTGGGGGAGAATGGTCATCGGGTACTGGAGGCGCTTTAGCTGCCTGGGCAGTTTTTAGATTTTTGAGCAGTGTGAGTACTTCAGCTTGTTGTTCCTCTATATGAGTGATCCTTCTGGTAAGCATGTTGTCCGGTGCGACAATGGTTTCTTCTTGTCGAAGTGCGTTAATCAGGGAATGTGAGGCCCCGACATTATCAAGTCCTTGCCGAGCTCATCCCTGGGTTGTGCGAGTACCTCTTCTCGCCATTATCAGTCACGAGTGTCGCTGGGTAGAGGGCACAATCTTCAAGGTCCTCAAAAAACTTGGTCGGGCTTTGGGGGAACGTGTTCCCACAGACGACGTCTAACTGTTGTAGTCAACTCAACCCTCCTGGTAGACCAGACTAAACTAGGTCGCCTTAGCCCGTGCAACGCTCGAGCACGCACACAATCACAGAGTAAGCAGCGGTACAAAAAACAATTTTAACGTGGAAAAACCTCTCAACTGGGTAAAAAACTACGTGATTGGTACAATGTCAGTCAAACATCATTATTGGAGACAATTTACAGAGTTTCTTGAGAATCGAGGGCGACAGACCGCTCCTCGTTACAGCTTTGAGATGAGTGATGGTATTACGCTTGGTGGGCAACAGACCGCCTCACATGAAGCTTGTTCCTTTCTATTTTCTGATGAGGACGACCGTTCTCGGACGCTGTTTGGCTGGTGAACTTAGTGGCGGGATTCACTGAGATACGTCGGTGATGACTTGAGGAACGTCGCACACGTACGAGGCTTTGCGAAATGGCGACCAGTACGTCTTCTTCTCAGGAGCGTCGTGGACTTAGACAACTTTTCGGCTGGCCCGACGGGCGGAGGCACGTTGGAGGAGTCCGACAGAGCTCCGACCTGAAGAAGAAGAAGACTGAAAGGAGAAAAAGTTAGAAATGAGAGGTATCATGTGGCCTTTTTATAGGCTCCAGGAGGTGTTTATGGTGCTTACACGGCTATCTGCACACCATAACCACCCATAATCTCTAATTGAAGACTGCATTTAGTATAGTTTCGAGAGTATATTATTTTCATGATTTTGGCTACATGCAGACATTTAATTAATTAAATAATATTCTCCACTAACCATGACTGTTAGTGGGTAGTTACGTTGGTGATTATTTTTGTAACGAACGGTGGTGATCGTGTTGGGATAATCAGACGATGGTGAAGGCTCGCCACGAGCGGGCGACCAACTCGGCGACGATCGGTCGCAGACAGAGTCACGACCGTCAGATAGGCCGGCCGTGGCAGGTGAGGCCGCGGCCACGGCAGGTGGCCGCGAGAGGCGTGGCCGCTGCCACCGCCTCTTGCGGACTTGTTCCCGCGACCACGGGAGGGCGGCCTCAAGGTGCGGCCTTGTCCCCGCGGCCACGGGAGCAGCCCCGCGGCCACGGGAGGTGGATGCAGGAGGGTGGCCACCGGAGGCAGGCGTAGTGTGCGTCCGCTGTTAGAGGGAGCGTCTCCGCGGCCGCCCCATGCGGGAGCAGCCCCGCGACCGCGAGAGGCGGTCGTAGGAGGCGATCGCGGGAGGCGGTTGCGGGAGGGCGGACGCGGGGTACGACCTCCCTTAGCGGGAGCGTCTCCGCAGCCGCAGGCGGCCGCCGCTGGAGGGCGACGCCGATCTCTGCGGGGCCGGACGGGCATGGATCATTTAATGCAGTGGTTGCGTGGAAGGTGCGCGTTGTGTGATCCGTGTGTGGGTCATGTGGAGAATCTGGCGCGCCGATCGCGTGCGCGATAGTTACCCCATGATCCCACTAAGTTTGTGGGGATCATAAGGGGTGGGCTATTAACACTCCACCTCTCTATAAATTCTAGGATGACCTTATCACAAATCTCTTTTTCTTTCTTGATAGTTGTCAATGAGTCTCCTCAAGAGATATATTGCTTCCATGGTCGACCGCCCTGGCATGAATCTAAATGATTCTCCGAGATGTTAGTCTCCCGTCTTACTCTTCTTTTTGTTACTCGCTCTCATAGTTTCATGGTTTGACTCATTAATTTAATTCATCTATAATTAACATAATTTTGTATATCTCCTTCGTTCTTATACCAAAGTACCAAGGTATTTTCTCTTTATTGGTCTGACATCATCTTTTGCTTCAGTTTTTTATTGAAAAAATATGTAAGACATAAAATTCTTTCATTTCTTATATATTTTCATACTTCGATAAGTATATCGTCTTACCCAACTTTTTTTACATTTTTTATCTTTTTTAGAGAATCATTTACCTCTGATACTTCAATATTACAATAAAACGTTATGTTCTTATATTATTCTGATTTACTTAACTCTTTCAAATTTAACTCATTGTCTTTTATTTCATTTTATAGTTGATAAAATCATGTTTTTTCATCGCTCTTTAATGTCCACATCATCCGTCAAAATATTATTTGTTTCATTTTTTATACATTTTACGTGATTCAATTCTCTTGTCTTTATTTCCCTAGCTTGAGCAATTTGATCCATTTTTGGTATCTAGTCGTTTATAAAATTCTTCATAAACTTGATTTCTTACTTACTGCATGTTTAGGTTTTTTTGCGACTTTATACCGGGCTAAGTTTTCATCATTCCTACAACCATGGAGTGCTTTATAGATGACCCTCTTTGCCATCACTTTATCTTGCACTTCCTCTTTACACCTCCAAGATACTATATTTGGGGTCCTTTTAATACTCCAAGTACGTTCTTTCCACTTATCCTTAAACGTGAAAAGATAGCTTCCTGTGAGACACTATGATTAACATAATGGTCGTCAACTAGTTATTTCATAACTGCTGTCTTGAAAGCACTTGTTGTGCTGTCAAACTTTCTCCTGGTATGACTTTGTGATGCGGAGCAGAGACGAGGACGCGTTTTGGGCCCGTTCGTGGCTGATTTGACAACTTTTCATATATGGCGTGCCCGGATCGACGATCGGGCTCCGCGATTGCGTCCAGAGCGTCGCTGCGAGTCAAAATACTATATTACTTTATTTTTTCATTTTATTTTGATGTATTTTTATGGACGAATCCACCGGCCAATCATAGCCGTTGATGGGGATGCCTTAACTTCTCTTTTATTATAAATAGGATGTATATGGGCTGAATTCAGTCATTGTAGAATTTGGAGAAGAAGCTTTCCCGGATTCCAGCGATCCCTCTCCGGTGCCGACGCTGTGAAACCCGAGGTAACGACTCAGCAAACGGGTACCGTAAAGAAGTTAGCTCACCGTAGAACTGGACCCTTTAGAGTGGTGAAACAGATTGGACAGAATGCGTATGAACTTGAGATGTCTTCCGTTTGGGGAGCAAATCCTGTTTTTAACGTAGCCGATCTGACTTTATTTCACAATTACCCGCATGAGTCTGTAGATTTTCCATTGCCTTCTCCTCCAATTGATTCTTCTAGGTTGGTGAGTGAGAGTGAGGAGCCACATTCAGGACATACCGATATTCATTTCACTACTGACACATCCACTGCAGTTCCTCACATTCTTACTGACAGCTTGCAGGTGGAGCATGAGATACCAGATGAGTCTACTTTGCCAGTTCCCAGAGTTACTGATCGACTTCCGCGACAGATTTTAGTTCCCGAGCAGATATTGGATGACGAGACAGTGACCACTACTGATGGTGGATTTCAGAGATACTTGGTTCGTTGACATGACCGACCAGAGATCGAGACCAGTTGGGTCTTGGCCGAGGAGTTACAACACATGGATGCTGATCTTCTACAACACTACCGTTCGGAGCACTCACCAGAGATGAGTGATTTCGAGAGGGGGAGAGTTGGTGGAGACCAGCCCAGATCAGGTCGTCGCAAAAGTTCCCGACGTCGCACCCGTCCGGACCACTATCGGCCATGAATGTTGCATTGTGTCATTTTGCAATTATGTAACTTTTGAATTTTGAGAGTTATATATATGTGTATATACATTTATATATACATATATATAGTTTAAAAAAAACAAAAAAAATATATATAGTTATAGTTATATAAATATATATATATATATATATATATATATATATATATATATATATATATATATATATATATATATATATATAGTCAGCCGGTTCATTAATCAGCCGACACAGTTCTCCTCCCCTACTCACGCGCCATTAGGGCTTTCTGCGCCTGCCCGACTTCGGCGCAACTGCCCCGATTCCGCCCCGATTCACGATGGACGTCCACGACCCGCACACCGCCGCCTCCTCCGGAGCCTGCAACCGCTGGAGCTTCAACGATCCCTCTCCAGCTCTCAACCGACCGACTCCCCCGGCGGTTTTCGACTCTACGATCTGCCATGGCTGCAGTTTCAGATTGCCACTGGTACCGGTGGTTTTTTTTTCTGTGTGTCTGTTTCGAAACCCTATAAAAGGGGGTGTTTGTACTTTGTTTATGGTGTTGATGAATGTTAATGAATATTGTGAATGCTTGATTGCTGTTTCTGTAAGAGTGTCAAGAAATAGGATAATATTGCTTCGATTGTTTGCTCCTTCGATTCCCGGTTTTTTTTTTATTTCCTGTTTGGTAGCAGCAGTCGACTGAACTCTACTGCTACAGTGCTTGCAGTTGGTTCACGGGTGAAAGGGAAGCTGAACAGTAAACTTAATTTTACTGTGCTTGTGTGGTAATTGTTGAATGATTGATGATGATGAATAGTGGAACTTGCTGTTGATGTGTTTCCGTGAAAGTGAATAGGGAAATTAGATATTGGGTTGGTGCTCCTGTTTGAGAGTTTTATTAGCATTAGTGATTGTTAGTGTAATATTTTCAGTTGAAAATTGAGAATGCCGTGAGATTTGTTTGGGTATAATTAGTCAATTGCTGTTGAAAAAAAAACAGTTGTATTAGATAGAAGTAAATTGTTTAGTTGATTGTTGTTTGATTCCTGGAGTGGGGAAGATTAGCTTGTTTGAATATTTAGAGATTTCGTAGGAGCCACCTTGAGTGCCTGAGATTACGTGGATCCACCTCTAGTGTGAGAGTGAGTGAATTTAGGTGTGTTAGGTTTGTGGCTTCCGTACTTTGTTGAGAGAGTTTGTGGAACCACCTTGTGTGAGGGAGGGATTTAATTTTGTGGTGCCCGTATGCGCAAGCGGTCGACCTCAGAGCGGAAGATTGAAGGCGACGAGAAGTTCCTCGCGTGATCGCCATCTACTTCGGATGCGGAAAGTCGTCTCTTTCCGTGGGTAACTTGTTTTTATCTGTTTCTTTGCGTGTGCCTACATTTTCTCTTATGATTTTTAAACTCATTGCTGGGTTTTCGCCGAATTTTGTCAGCGAACGCTACGTTGAGAACTCCAAACGGAAACGTATTTGGAGTTCACGATTTTCGTTTGCTGCGACAAAGGGAACGGAACGAAGTTGCGAGCTTCCTTCCCCGGATTTAAACTAAACCATTTTTAAGAAATTTTAACTTTAAGCAACACAGCAATTTTGTGCCGTATTAAATTTAGTTGCCGTTTTAAGTTCGTGCAAAAATCCGCTCAAACGTTGCAAATTTAATTTTGAACCATCGCATATATTTAGGGTTTCCTAGAAAAGCCGACAGGCGCGTAAACCCTACACTCGGATCCATCCCCTAGCGGTCGGATCTCGCCATTTCCGGCCTGTACTCCCTCTTTTCCACCTTGGGCAGCCACCTCACCGTCACCGTGTCACCGTTCTCACCTACGATCACCCGTCTTTACATTCCGTCTTCAAATTCTCCAGTGACTCGGTTCAGCCCTCTATGTTGTGAGCATTTGTGGTATTGTATTCTATGACTTGACATTTTTCATTTGGTATTTTATCATATTGTGTTGAGATTATTGTTGGCTAGAAATTTGTTCTCGTATACTAATAATTGCAGGAGGAATTATTCGCCGCACGCTTGATTAGGCCTTCCGAGCGGAGGAATCCGTTGCCTAATTGCGAAAAAATTAATTATTTGTTTATTTATTTCAACTATTTGCGTGACGTTATTAATTTCATTTCTTGTAGTAATTGTCGTTGCCGACCGACAGCCACCTTGCATGTAGCATTGCAGTAGTGTGTCACCCCTGCACCCGCACCTAGAGTCATAGTTTCTGAGCACCACTAGCCTCCCCTACATCACTTTACACTCTATACAAATCATTTTATCAATTTTGCGAGTCATAAAATAATTAATTTGTGACTTATGTGATTCACTTTTAAATGCAATTAAATGTTTTTTCCTCTTTATGAAAAATGTATTTGTCACAATTAGCTTTTTTGTCATGGTAATATATAAAATGGTTCGCTCTTCTTCATTTTTTTTCTGCATATCCAAATCTTCTATAAACGGTTGTATAATCTACATTTTTTTATATCCATTTAAGTCTTCTCCTATAAAAATCTTCTTTTTGTGGGATTTCTCATACTAAATCATCTAAGTTTTCTCAAAATTGCACTTTAATAGTTTTAATTCTAGTTGTGATATGTAAGCAGTGATCATATTAATAGTTTTATTTCCTATGACCAATGTAAGACTTAATATTCTATCACATTTTTTACTTACCCCAACAACTTCGTCCATCCAAGTAGTATTCACAATAATACTCACTCCACAACTTGTTTTATTTTTTTTGTACCATAATTTAAAATTTGAATTGTCTAAAAATTTAGTTTTCTTCCCCAGCCATCTAGCCTCTTGCAGGCATAAAATATGTATCCTTCTCATAATCATCGTATCCACTTCTTTCATCACATTTTTCGTTAGCGTACCTATATTCCAACATCTAAACCTAAGTCGATCACAAATGCTACAACATACTTTCCTAAGATGTCTAATATTTGAGAGATTTTGCTTATTAACACTGTAGAAGAGTGGAGTAAACCTTATATATACTTCTTGAATTTTAAATTACAAGTATGAGTACAAATATATGAGGAGAAGAGAGAGAGAGAGTAATCCCTTATACAAGATGTGAGATTATTATATGAGTAAGAAGAAGACCTATATTGGGTCTCTAAATGAGCCTTTACAAGATGTTTTCTAACACTCCCCCTCAAGCTGGAGCATACAAGTCGTAGGCGCCAAGGTTGGATAAGAACTATAGTATAACGGTCGAGATATGGCTTTAGTTAGGATGTCAGGAACTTGTCATATAGCGGGAACGCGCTCCAATTATATCTTCTTTGATTGAACTTTTTCTCGAATGAAATGACAGTCAACTTCAATATGCTTTGTTCGTTCATGAAAGACATGATTTTTGACAAAATGTATTGCAGGTTGACTATCACAAAATATGGTTGTCGGAGATTAGAGTTTGAGTCCCAAATCATTGAGAAGACTTTCAAGCCAGGTTAACTCAGATACAACTGCAACCATAGCCCAGCACTCGGCCTCAGCAGGTGAGCGGGCAATAACGATTTGCTTCTTGTTACGGCAGGTAATAAGATGTCCACCAAAGTATGTACAAAAAACCAGTTGTGGAACTCCTATCATCAAGAGAATCTGCATTGTCAGCGTCAGAATACGCAACAATAAATCGGGAGGTAGATGGTTTGTAAACGAGTTCAGCTTGAAGATGGGATGTCTGAGGAGCATGCATGAAACTGCTCACAACCCCCACAACAAATGAGATATCAGGTCGAGTAACCGTAAGATAAATCAGCTTCCCTACCAAACATCGATAGTATTCTGGATTTATAAGCAGTTGCTCGGAATCAGAACATGTGCAGAAAGCTTGTGATTTACATCTATAAGGGTGTCCGCAGTTTGGCACCCTAAGTAGCCAGCATCTTGAAGTAGGTCAATACAGTACTTTCGTTGGGATAAGACTAGACCATCAGGTGGTCTTGCGACCTCGAGCCCAAGTAAGTATCGAAGATTTCCAAGGTCTTTCGTCTAAAATGTCGAGTTCAAATGTTGCTTGATTTGTTGTATCCATGTAGAGTCGTCACCAGTAATTAGGATATCATCAACAAATACAAGGAGAATCACAATGCATGTTGGCTGATGACGGGTGAAGAGGGAGAAGTCAGCCGAGCTCTGTGTAAAACCAACTTCGCGAACAATCTTGCTGAATTTCTTAAACAAAGCACGCGAGGACTGTTTGAGACCATATATAAACTTCTGTAGATGACATACATGAGACTCTCCCGTGGTGTCAAACCCAGGAGGTTGGTGTATATAAACAGTTTCCTGGAGATCGCCATTGAGAAATGCGTTTTTAATATCCAACTGATGCAGGGGTCACTTTCGATGGATAACCAAGGAGATCAGGACCCGAATAATATTCAATTTGGTAATTGGGGAGAAGGTTTCATCATCAAGGCCTTGCTGCTGAGTGTAACCCCGGGCCACGAGGCGAGCTTTTAGGCGATCAACAGTCCCATACTCAGCATGTTTGATAACAAATACTCACTTGCAGCTGACACAGGACTGACCAGGAGAAAGAGGATCCAGATCCCAGGTCTGGTTAGCCCAGAGGGCAGTCATTTCATCGTCCATGGCCGCCCACCACCCCGGGTGCTGAAGCGCTTCCTACACAGAATTAGGTATAGAAATGGAGGAAAGAGAAACAACTACTTGGTAGAGTTGCGAGAGGCGATGTAGAGACATAATTCGCCAAGGGATGATGCGTAGACGTTGATGCTGGATCGGCAGGTCGCGGGATGTCATCGGTAGAAGGGAGATGCTGTAGAGAAGTATGCTTGAACTTACAACGAGTATAGACACTGAGAGGTGGTGGAGGTAAAGAAGGCACCGGTAATGAGGAGGGAAGAGGTGGGAGAGACGGAGTCGTGACCGGGATGGTAGGACGAGCGGAAGGTGGAGACGGGGTGGAAGGAGGTGAGTGGAATGGCTGATCCTCATAAAAGGTTACATCAGCCAAATCAATTAGCTTGTCATCGGGAGGAGAGTAACAAACATAACCTTTTAAAGTGCGGGAGTAGCCAACAAACATACATTTAGTGCCGTGAGCAGCGAGTTTTTCAGTAGGCGGACCAAGAAGATGAACATAACACGCACAACCAAAGACACGGGGTGAGAGAGAGAAAGGAGACTTGGAAGGAAAGAGGAGACTAAATGGAGAGGCGAAGTCGAGCACAGATGAAGGCATGCAGTTGATAAGATGACAGACAGTAGAAACTGCAAAGTTCCAGTATTCAATGGGCACCTACATTTGAAACATGAGTGACCGGGCGACATCGAGGAGGTGACGATTTTTCCGCTCAGCCACACCATTTTGCTAGGGGTATAAGCACACAAGATTTGATGTATGATGTCAAACTAGATGCATATATTTGAGAAGGTGCGACTAGGATATTCGTGAGCATTGTCAGTGCGAATGATTTTTAACATAGTGGAGAACTGTGTACGCGTCTCAGTAAGAAAAGTATGAAAACAGATGTCAGTTCTGTACGATCACGAATTAAATATAAACAAGTGAGACACAAGTAATCATCAATAAATGTGGCAAAATATCGATATCCAAAAACACTTGGAACTTTATAGGGTCTCCGGATATCAGAATGAAGTAAAGAGAACGGAGTATCACTCCGGGTACATGTAGGAGGAAAAAAGTACGATGTTTGCCATAAATACATGATTCACAAGTAAACTCTCGCAATGAGACATCAGGAAAAGCCTTCTTGAGAATCGGGAGGGGAGCTTGCCCAAGGCGGCGATGCCAATCATCAGAGGAGACAACAAAGAGAATGGTGGGTGGAACTGTAGGGTTTTCCCTTAACAGCACATCAGATGTGCGCAGCGGAAAAAAGTTTAAGAAAATCCTAAGAGAAACTTGGATCTTGCGATGAACATTGATCCGGAAGTTTGCATAACATAAAATAGGAGAATACCTGAGTGAGATTGAGTCGGTACTCAATCAAGATGCTCCAGAACAGTTCTTGGCCGGCGGGTGAGTTCATGCAAAAATGGGTTTGCGGCTCTGCAGGAATCCACACGAACGAGGAGAACACCAACACCTTGTCAAACAAGATACATGATGGAGAATGGAAATCCCTCTGCGTCTCCACAAACTGCTAGGTCTGCACCATAAGATGCGGCGGCGGCGGGCGCCAGGATCGGGGATTACGAGAGCGACGGGATTGGCACTTCGGGAAACACTTTTCGTCAGTTTCGGTTCGCCCTAACTCCTCTCCTGAAACCCTAAGGTAACATACATATATATACCCAGGAGTATAAACAGGCTTGAACCATCGCTATCCGCAGACCCAGAACTAATGGAATTAACTCGATGAATCATTAATAGAGATGACTCGTCGAATATATGAGATGACTCGACGAATCGACAAGAGGTCTCGACGCACTCGACGGATCAGCTGATGACTCGACGAATTGTCGAGAGGTCTCAACGCACTCGACGAATCGTTGAGAGGTCTCGACACACTCGACGAATCAGCTGATAGCTCGACGAATCGTTGAGAGGTCTCGATGCACTCGACGAATCAGCTGATGGCTCGACGAATCGACGAGATGTCTCGACGAATCAGCTCATCTCTCAACGAATTCCGATATGTCAAGTGCTTGGTCCTTCACTCATCACACATGAGTAAGATCAACACAATTCATTTCTCCAACTTCTCCAAACGCTCTTATGTGCGACTCTATAGGCTCATATCGCATTGACAGTGAGATTACTTGTTTGACCAATATCAGATCACCGTGGTAACACCAACAAGAATGTCCAAGAGATACAACCCATTCGACAACCGTCCTTTATCAATGGTACTCCACATGTGACGATCCTGCACAACAAAAGAGGAAGGAGAAAATGTTATACAACAGTCAAGTTTTTGCGTAAGACGACTAACGGATAGCAGATTGAAGGGAGATCCTGACACATGAAAAACTGAGGATAGAGGGAGAGTGGGGGATAGCCGAAGATCAGCCGTGCAAGAGACCGGCGTGATGCCGCCATTTGTGACAGTGCTGAACTTGGGATAAGCTGACTGTATATACTGCGATGGTTTTTGGGATGTAATGTAGTGAGTAACACCCGAGTCCACGATCCAGTAGGAGTTATGGGAGAGACAGGATATACCTTCAATGAAGAAAGACGCAACTGAGTCAAACGATCGACTGATAACGCTTTGAAGTTATTGAAGTTGGGTGCGAAGAGCGTTGATTTCTTGTCGTGTAGAAGAATCAGAATCTTGTGTAGGAGCACCAGTGGGAGTAGGAGCAACTGTACTAGAGGCAACAAGGTGTGGAGGCAGACCATGCCTGTGGTAGCATGTGCCTTCAAGATGACCCTCGCTATCACAGTAAGTACATTTGAAAGCAGAGCACCCAGCACGTTCTCGTCCCTGAGACATGTGGCAGCCTCCCCTAGCTGAAGAGCCACGAGCTGAAGCAGGAGTAGGTAGGAGGAGCTGCTGAAGGAGAGCTGAAGAGAAATTTGCTGGAACCTCAAAGGGAGGTGTAACCTTGAGTTGCATAGACCATACATCGGATAGTGAGGGCGTTAGAGGAGGAAGTAATTTGAGTCCGGACACTGTGGAGGTGGGGAGGAACTCGGGCCATCATCATCGCAATCTCAACTACCTCCTTTTGCGCCCGTTGTGTAGCAAGATCCGTGGAGGGAGGTTGATGTAGTAAGATGTTTTTGTTAGAATAGAGAGAGTGAAGCTCCTCCCACATTGTCTTTGTCGTCTCATGATACATGGTCATGCAGTAGGGCTTGGTGTCCATGGAATTGAGGATCCAAGATTGCACCTGTTCATCATCACACAACCATTTGTCGGTAGGAGCAATAAGAACGTCCCGGGTAGGGTGATGATGAAGACCTTTTGTTTGTAGAACACGACGAATAGAATGCACCCATTCCACAAAGTTGTGCTTCCCACTGATAGAGATGGTGGTGATCCAATGCTCATCGTGGACTTCAGGAGAGGGATTCGCGGCACGAGCAGGAAGAGAGGAAGCCGCCGTGGAGTTCATGACAGCAAGAGGAGGGCGGCAAGGGCAAGCCGCTGCAACTAGATGAGCAGCGACTAGAATAGAGGGAGAGCAGCAAGCCGCAGACAAGCGGCTAAAGGAGCAGTGACCGCAGTCACTAGAGGACCAAACAGATAGGCGGCAACAGTCAAAGGCGACAGGCCGCACGAACAGAGAGAAAGACCGTGTGTGAGCACTAGCCGGGCGAACAGCAACGAATAACAGTGTATAAGAGCTGTGAGCAGATAATGGAGAAGAAGCGGCCTAGAGGACAGCGGACCAGAGGCAGCTTCGAGAAGAGACTACGGGAGCAGAAGCATATCGCGGTGGTTAGAGATGCAGACCGCGGCGGTTAGGGATGTAGACTGCAAGTCGCAATGGATCAAGCAAACCACAGAGAGCGGACTACAGCAGGAAGCAACACCGACTTAAGGAACAAAGGCGGTCTGAAGAGGCAGCAGGCAGAAAAGATCCTGCGCCTAGAGATGCAAGGCCGCAAATGCTAGAACAGGGACTAGGACGCGCGACAAGCGGTCCGCACGACAAAAAAGGCACATGATATGCTGAAGAAGACCGCGCGAATCCACAGGAGTCCGCAACGGGTAGAAGTGAAGACGTAGACCGCGACAAGAGCAAGCCGGTAAGATCAGTCTGCGAGATAAGCCGAAGAAGACCGCTGGGTTGCAGCGAACAAGGGCAGTTCGCAAGGAGCGGAGGAAAGAGACCGGTGCGGTCTGAATTGGAGTGGGGCCCATAAAAAGCTCTATAAAAGGGAGAGAGGGGGGAGATGAAAAGCGTAAGACCGCACAAGGAGTTGCAGTATGGAAAATGGAAGACCGCACAAAGGGTTGCGGTTAGGAAAAGTGGAAGACCACACAAGGAGTTGCGGTTAGGAAATGGAAGACCGCACGCAGAGATTGCGGACCGGTTCCTAGCTCTGGTACCATGTAGAAGAATGGAGTAAACCTTGTATATACTTCTTGAATTTTAAATTACAAGTATGAGTACAAATATATAGTGCGGAGAGAGAGTAATCTCTTATACAAGATGTAAGACTATTACATGAGGAAGAAGAAGACGTATAAATGGCCTCTAAATGGGCCTTTACAAGTTGTTTTCTAACAGTTTTCTAACAAACACTACACACAAGTCTTCTTGGAGGTGCAGCGGTCCTTGCCATGATGTCATATTTGGATCATATGACGAGTACTCTTGCATATTTAACACTACACCGAAGTCTTGGAGATGCAACAGTGCTTGCCAAGACGCCACATTTGGATCATGCGACGTGTTTCTTTGGGGGAACAATCTAACTTTTGCACAATTTCTCAAATGATTACAAAAAATGTGTATATATATGAATAAATTGATTTATTATTAAAATCCAACATTGTAAAGTATTCATGATATATATCATCAATCCGACATCCGACATTTCAAACTCAAACCGACATGAAACCGACATACAAACTTGGCTTTAATACAACATTGGGCCTTTAATAAATCCTTAAGCTCACACAGCAGCCAGCCTTGAGTAGAACGGTAATGAATGAATGAATATGTATAGCATGAATGTAAATATATATATATATATATTAATACAGCTCGCCCATATTAGAATAATACATAAAACCTTATTCATATTCAAAAATTTGCATTAATTACTAATCATATTATTCTTATTATAGTAATAACTTGAATCAAAGAAAACCGTGCACAAAAAACCATTTTCAGCTACCTGATGTTTTTTTATTATGGGAGGGAGTCTTGTTCATTTCTTTTTAATTTCTCATTCGCTTATCCATTTATATTAAAGTTTACAAATTATTTTAAACATCTTGTGCCTGATGACTTACATTAAACTTGAACGAGGCGATGTATTATACAATAGATCCCGTGCCTCCCCATATATTAGTTTTGATTTGAATGCTTAGGTACTAACACAATTCTTAATCTACATTAGGTTTTTTTAAATGCACGTGATGCATATCAAATAGGCCAACCTATAACATCTGCAGAATGTCATTATTCCATTGGCCTTGTTCATTGTCTTCTACTTTGGAATCAATGTAATTTGTGATATCGGGCAATTTTAGGTATACAAATTAGGAATTATTTTTTGTTGGAGTCAAAATATATATGATTTTTTCCCTTAGAATTCAATCCAGTTTAACCATGGTTATCAATTGTGATATTTTCCTTACGCTTTTAAAAGTTTATTTGAATATATACCCAAACTTGGCTGTCGTCATTCTCCTTCACAGCTGGGCAGACTTTTTCAAATGCTTCAACCACTAGGTACACAGATCGAGAAGAAAGACCTTCTGTGCAAATACAAGTACAATAGGTTGAATGTTACTCTTGTGGAGGAATGGTCCACCCTTACTAAGAGCTTGTTAAGTGCTCTTCCGTATTCCCTAACTTCAAGCCAGTTTAATGCCATCTCGGAAATTATCTGGGATCTGAAAAGACCTGTCCCTATGAACAGGCTTTTACAGGTACCTACTGTTTATTTTTATCGTGTTTGGGGTTATCAGTTGTTTTATTCATCCATCCTTCTATATTTTTTTCAAAATTCTATGATAATGTTTTGATATTTTGTCTTAATGTTGATTCTTAAATCTTAATGCATATATTGTCTTTCTGTAGAAATACACGGCCGTAGAGAGAGAAAAACTATATATGTATTAATTCCTCATGAAAACCTTATACAATTACAATTATTTGTGTGTGTATAAGAAGGAGTAGAGCTTAAACTCTATTCTGATTTGTTGGACTAATCCCCAAGGAAGGAAGGAGCTTTAAATGGGTCATTTTATGGGTCTTTGCACAAGTTATCTTAACACTCCTCCGCAAGCTAGAGCTTAAAAATTGTAGGAACCAATCTTGGACAAAAACTAGTGATACAGTGGGCGTGGTAAGGCATTGGTAATAATATCAACGATTTGCACAACAGTAGGAACACGTCTTAAGTTCAATTTCTTTAGTTGAAGCTTTTCCCGAATAAAGTGACAATCGACCTCGAGGTGCTTGGTATGTTCATCAAACACAAGATTCTTGGTAATATGGATAACAACTTAACTATCACAAAACAGAGTAGCTGGAGAGGAGAGTTTGACACAGGTCTCTTAGAAGGCTTTCCAACCACGTAAGTTCAAAGACGACAGAGGCCATTAAACGATACTCAGCTTCTCCTGATGAGCATGCAACCACCGGTTTCTTCTTGCTTCGTTAGGTGACAAGGTATCCACTAAAATATGTGCAGTATCCACTTGTGGATCAGTGATCATCCAGAGTGCCTACATAGTTAGCATCATTATAGACCATGATAAATAAGGAGGAGGAGAATGTATACGCAAGACCTTGCCTAGGAGCAGTCTTGAGATATTAGAGGATGCGCTCAACTGCCTATGCATGGAGTTTCCATAGTTAAAGGACATCAGAAGCTCATTCCTAGATACGTTAGACCATATATTGTCATTGAACACATATGATCGGTAGTATACCCATTGGAATTGGGAAATCTTCATTATGTCCTTGATGTGTCATCGCTTGATGTGCCTTTATTAGTCCTCACCATTTCATTTTTGTCTCCTCAGGACTAGTAGCTTCAAATAAGTCTGTTCTCTTGGAACCAGTTTCTTTTGTTGATCAGGAGACTTGTCGTTTATGAAGTAAAAGGTTCTGCTGATAAAAGTTGTTGTCCAATCATGGACGCAGATGAGTTCACTGGGGAAACTGTGGATCTTATGTGACAAAAGTAACTGGATTTGTTTAAACAAGGTAAGTAATGTGTTAATCTGATTGTTGTTCTTATAACATATTTAGTGTTACAATACTCTACCGATTTAATTTTGAGGACAAAATTCCTCTTTGGCGGGTTGATTTGTAACATCCCAAATTTATTAGGGAGCATAGGAGTTTTGGTGACTTGGTTTACTGCACCTAAGCTTGATCAATGAGCTGAGAAAGATCTTCTATGCCCCTTTAGCCTTGCGTTGTGCACCAAAGACCCAAGGTGAACCTTGTGGCCAAATAATAGTGTTACCCTCAATGTGCTTATGTGAGTACCCAAGTGGAGTGCCTGGTGTTAATGCAAATTTTGTCACCTAGGTTCTTCCACACGAGAGGGCAAAAACTGCAACCGACCGTTTACTAGACGTACAGATGGTTAGGCGGACAAATAGGAAATCGCAGAGAAGGAAGTGTCGTTGAAAGCTGCGAACACCAGATTTGACCCACTGCGGCGAATGCCTTTCTTGCGACGGCCCTCTAGATTGACTAAAAAAGAGGTTACAAGTGGCTAGCACAAGAAAAGACTGATGAAAGCTGAACTTAGTGCCCGCACCTACGACTGGGCAGGTTTTGGCCTAAGTTCGTTGTCCCCTTTTCATGCGCCCCTGACTCAATTTACAAAAGTAGAATGTGGTGAGAGAGAGACTCTGAGAGCTTTTTCGTTTCTCTGTTTGTTGTGAGTTCTTTCTCGAGCGACATGTCGTAAGAGAGCTAGGGCATCAATAAGAAAAAGTAATTTTATATCTATTCCTCTTTTCCAACATTACAGAAGTGTCGTGGGAGGCGAAAATTACCGATGCTTACCATTTAGGTTCAGCAAATACTTTATTTTCAGTTGACAGAATACTTTAATTCGGTCAACAATCCGAGGGGGTGGGGGGCACTCTTCTCGGGAGAGACCAGAGGTCAAGGAACTATGATCGGTCTTCAATTTGATTTAAGGTCACCGGTCGACGATCATTGAGCGATGCTTTAGGTCGCCGGTTAACGAAGGTTGATCGTTGAGCTACCTTCTTCATGCCTCTGGAGTTTAGCGAGACGGTTGGCGATAAACGGTCAATGATTGTTGATCTTTGAGTTTGCTTCTTCATACAGAAATATGCAAGCTTCCAGGTCACCGAACAATGGTTGGCTTTCAACGATCGCTGTTCTTTGAGATATCCTTGAGACCAACGATCGTTTAGCGATTTGATCATCGATCAACAATTGCCGGTCAACAATTGTAGAGATCAGAGCTTTTGAGGAGTTTTTTCCATTTTTTTTTCATGTCTACGACGATTTCTTTAGCTAGTGTTTGCACGTGTTCTTTCTTAGCATTTTGAGGAGCTCTAAGACATTAACACCTAGCTTTCTAACATATAAATGATTAACATTTACTTATTTTCATTAAATCAACAAAGATTTTTCCCAATAATATGCACAAGCACACATGACATCCCACTACAGCCCTATGAAGCTTCTCCACCACAAATGTTGCTTGTACCCCTCTCTAGCTACCACCTTAATTTCACCTGCAATGTCTAATCGTCTGACAAGCCTCCTCTCCCACCAAGATTCTCTCGACTTTCGCAATCAAGACTTGTGTTTCTTATGCAAACAGTCTTATGTCCCCTTCACTTAAAGAAATGCCCTTTTTGCTTTCTTCTGGAGACGATGACATCTCCTTTGCTGATTTGAGGCCTGTGCGCTCTAGGATTCCATCACCTGGACTCGACCTTGAGGCATTCTTGTCACGACGTCAAGGCAAACCAAGGCGAGCGCTGGGCGCCTTGACGCTTAGGCGACAAGGCGGACGCCTAGGCGACACTAAGGCGAGCAAGCCGCAAGGCGCCAAAATTTTTTTTATTTTAAAAAGACAGTATATAGACTGTGGTTATTATAATAACCGCAGCCTATAGTCTGAAGGTTTTAGACTGCGATTATTATAAAAACCGCAGTTTATAGTATACATGATATAGACTGCGGTTTTATAATAACCACAGTTTATAGTATACATGCTATAGACTGCGGTTTTATAATAACCGCCGTATTTAGTCTGCAGGCTATATACTGCGGTTAATAGAATAACCACAGCTTATATCCTTAAAACATGCAGATGGCTTCCTTAGTCTAGTGTAGTATTATTATGTTGTATTAGTGTCAATATGATAATTAAAAGTAGGCCCCCCTCTTATATAAGGAGTGGTGCGAAGCCTTAGTGTTGTTCTTCTTAAGTCTAAACTAAGATCTCTCTTAAGGAGAACAAACCCTTGCTAGCTGAACGCGGGCATATCTCATGATTGTAACTTATGCGTGCCATGATATCTGAAAATTATTGTGCGGCCTTTCAGAAATGTCAGCAATGTTCTATCAATTTTTTACCGCATCCATGTTTTACGGTATTTTTTTATTGCTATCTTACCTTTTATTGGCCAATTTAAAACATTGCTATCTAACATGAAGACTTCACTTTCATTATGAAATTAGATAACTTTTAATCCCGAGGACATACTGATATTGCTTCTCTAGTTTCATTTTCTTAAATATCTGCACATTTCTTAAAACATATGATATTGTTGTAAACACCTAAATTGCAATTAAAATTTGACCATGATGAATATGAACAAATATTAATGCTAAATATTGATAGGAAAAGGGATTTCTGCATTTACAATTGAAACAATGGTAATACATATGATGTATAAGGGAGGGTGATTCTAACACCCGAGGTGACTCTAAACTAACACTACTACTCATAATGTACAACATATCTAACAGAGTAACAGTCACTCCCCTCACAAACTTACGGGGGATCATACACCGAGAGTTTGGACAATAGATAGGCATGTTGGGTCCTCGTCTGCGGTTTTATCATCAAATCTGCAATATGATGCTCGAAAGGAATAAATGAACGGGCAAGAGTGCCACGAGCATAGTGCTCACGCAGGAAGAAAGCATTCACCCCGATATGTTTGGAGAGAGAATGCTTCACCGGGTTTAGAGTAGTCTGAATGGCGTTGGTATTATCACGGTAGAGGGGAGTGGGATCAGGAGAAGAGACACCAAGATCTTCAAGAAGCCAACAGAACCAAATAATATCCTCAGCGATGGTAGCCATCGCTCGAAGCTCAGCGTCAATGCTAGAACTAGAAACATCAGTCTGTTTTTTGGACTTCCATGCAATAAGTGAAGAACTCAAGAACAGTCAGAAACCAGTGATAGAACGACAGTCAACGAGATCACTATCCCAGGTGGAGTTCGAGTAAGCACGTAGCTGTAGAGAACTACTGCTGGAGAAGAATAGACCATGAGAGGTCATCTCCCGGAGATAGCATAGGAGCCGCATGAGATGACCATAATGCACAAAGGTGGGCGCACTAACAAACTGGCTCAGCACATGAACAGCATGAGCAATGTTGGGCCGAGTAATAGTGAGATAGACGAGACTCCCCATGAGGTGGCGGTATTGAGTAGGATCGGAGAGTGGAGCCCCGCCATCCGGACGTAGCTGAAGGTGGAGCTCCATAGGTGTGTCCACAGTGCGAGAGTCAGAGAGAGCAGCTCGAGCAAGGAGATCTGATGTGTAGCGCTGCTGAGAGTGCTGAAACCCGCGATCTGTAGAGCTGACCTCAAGACCCAAGAAGTAGCTCAGCTGTTCAAGGTCAGTTATCTGAAACTGCTGCTGAAGGTGTTGCTTGACGAAGTCCAAATGAGAAGGATCATCACCAGTAATAATCATATCATCCACGTACAGTAACAAAAGGGTCCGACCACGAGAGGAGTGTACGAACAGAGCTGGATCATGCAGACATGGCTGAACTGAAATGTGGAAACCACGCACGGGGCGCCTGATTGAGCCCATAAAGAGCTCGCCTCAGGCAGCAGACAAGGCCTGGAGGAGAGCATAGACCCGGAGTAGAAAGATTGTATGCCTCATGCTGAAGATCACCATGAAGAAAGGCATTATTCACATCGTGCTGTGATAGGGACCAATGGCGAACAACTGCAACAGTGATAAGAATCTGAACTGTAGTCATGTGAGCAACTGTAGTAAAAGACTCGTCATAGTCTCTCCCCTGCTCTACTAAAAACCACGAGCAATTAGCCGAGCCTTATACCTCTCCACAGAACTATTGGAGTGAGTCTTGACCTTAAATATCCATTTGCAGGTAATAGGAACAACACCAGGTGGAAGTGGAACAAGCTCACATGTACGAGTATGCTCAAGCGCCTCCAATTCAGCAGACATAACAACTTGCCACTCAGGTATCTGGGCAGCTATACAGTAGGAAGTCGGCTCTGGAGTACTGCAGGCAATAGCAGGAAGGGCAAGTAGGTCCAGCGGTAGGGTAGCAAGAATAAGGCGGTCGGGAGGATGCCTCTCACGAGGTAGGTTGCAGCGCACATGAGGATTATCCACAGAGCACTCGCCCAACGAGTATAGTGAATTTGGGGACACTGGAGATGAGGAGATATGAGGAGGACGAGTATAGTGATAAGAAAGAGGAGAAATAGGGTCCCAAGTGGACAACTAATCAGATGGAGAAGTGTGTAACGGAGGAGAGGAGTGAAGAAGTGACGAAGTAGGTTGCTGCAAGGAAAGAGGAGATAAAGTAGATTGTGGCAAGGGAGGAGGTGGTGACGGAGTAGACTGTGACAAGGGAAGAGGAGGTGGACATACCAGAGGGGAGGATACATGAGGCGGAGAGATGAGGAGAGTGAGAAACTGCACGTCAGTGAGAGTAACAGATGAGAGTGAGGTCGAGTGGGCAGAGGACACAAAGAAATGGTGAGACTCATCAAAGGTCACATCGCATGAGATGTGAAGTCGACGTGCAACATGATCATAACATTGATAGCCCTTATGTTTAGTATTGTATCCAAGAAAGACACAAAAAACAGACTGAGCAGAGAGCTTAATACGCTCACGTGGAGAAATTAGAACATAACATCGACAACCAAAAACACGAAGATGAGTGTAACGTGGGGGTCGAGAGTACAAACACTCACCAGTTCACTGACCCTGAAGGAAAGTGAAAGGCTGCAGATTAATAAGATAGACAACAACGAAAACAGCCTCAACACAGAAATGAGGAGGAACGTGAGAGAAGATAAGAAGGGTGTGAGCTGTCTCGATAATATGACGATGCTTCCTTTCATCGGTGTCATTCTGAGCATGTGCACCGGGACATGCAAGCTGAGGGGAGGTTCGTGGGTAGCTAGCAGATCTCGAAAAGCATGAGAGAGATATCCCCCCCCCTTGAGTCAGAACAAAAAATCCGTATGAAAGGAGAAAATTGAGTGTGCACCATAACAGAAAATGTAACATAAATCTGAAAAAATTCAGATCGTGAGTGCATAAAATAGACCTAAGAATAACGAGAATAGTTATCAACAAAAAAACATAGTACTGGTGTGCACCCTTGGATACAAAAGGTGTGGGTCCCCATACATCAGAATGTACTAAATCAAAAGCACGTTGAGACCTGGACTCACTGGACGGATAGAGGAGTTGTAGCTATTTACCAATCTTACAACTCGAACATGAGTGAGATTGATCAATAGAAACACAGCCAAGGAAACCATGACTGATGAGAGAAGCTAGACGTGAACCACTGGGATGATCAAGACGGTGATACCACTGAGAGAAACTCACTGAACGAAGACAAAGGGAGAAAGTTGCAGGTGACGATGAAGTGGATGGAAGGTGGAGACGATAAAGTACGTACGCCCCGCAACAACGATGACCAGCCCCAAGGAGTGCCCCAGTCAAACGATTTTGCACACGACATGTAAACTCATCAAAGGTAACCAGACAACCATGGGATGTGAGCTGGCTGGCGGATATAAGGTTCATGGATAACTTAGGTATGTTGGCAACATCGGGAATATGAAAATGACTGGTATGAAGGAGGTCACGACTAGTGATGGGGTGAATGGTGTCATCTGCTACCATGATACTAATGGCAGAGGAGATGGGTTGACAGGACAAAAGGTGTGTAGCATCTTAGGTCATTTGAAAGGAGACTCCAGAGTCAAGCAACCAGTTGAAGGGGGAAATACCTGCAAGGGAGAAGGCAACCGTCTGAGATGAGCGAGGCAGTGAAGTCTGCTGGGAGAACTGTTGGGCAATCAACTGAGTAAGATCTAGTACAGAGATAGACTGCGTCGTGCTCGGAAAGTGAGCGGAAGGCACACCAGGAGCACGTTGTTGACAAGACTGTTGAGCCCTCTGATGCTTGCAACACTCAGATTTGATGTGTTCAAAACACTAACAGAAGTAACATCGGACCGGCTGGCGATGAGGAGCACCAGAGACCAGACTGAGCAGTAGAGGGTGTCGGAGGACGAGGAACATGGCTCATCGGCAAACTATAACCCGGCGAAGGCAGCAGGTTGCAACAAGAAACAGTGGGTCGCAGAGAGTAAAATGAGGCCATCAGGGCTGCAGTGTACTGCGTAGAATGACAGGCTGCAGCGAAAATTGGCGGGCTCCAACGAAAAACAACGGGCTACAGCAAGAAATAGCCGGTTGGGGAAGTAGGTGCAGGAAGATACAAAAAATCGCAGAATGAAGCAACTGGAGATCACGGCTTCGTGCAGAAGAGGCGGAATCCAATGAACGGATCTGAGGAGGTAAAGGATCGCTGCTGCCACAAAGCGTTGTTGCGCTATTAAATCGCGGAAAGAAAAGTTATCTCGGGCGAGCGCAACTGATGTAGAGATCAGCGCGGGAAGGAGCTATCGGACAACGGCGGGGGGATCGCGAAAAGGGTCGCGGAAGAGGAGTGGAGGAAGACGTCGGAACCGATCAATACGATAGCGTGCGGAAGCAGGTCGCGGAAGAAGGATCGATCAGAAACAACGGGATCGATCAGAGCAACGGGATGGAGCAGTATTTCTTTTTGCAGGAAGCCGCAAATCCGGCGGGAAGCTGATCTGGCGTTGGGAGCAGCACAGATCCGATGGACAGTGGGAGGCAGATCCGGCGTTGGGTATATCGATGGACACCTTTCTGAGAAGAGGAGCGACCAGAGTAGTGGGATTCTGCGTTCTGTGGAGCAGAATCTGCTGTCGGGAGCAATCTAGCGATGGGAGCAGCACATATTCATTAGCAATGGTGTCGGAAGAAGCACACGAGCTGGAACAATCGAAAACCTAAGCTCTGATACCATGATAGGTAAAAGGATTTCTATACTCACAATTGAAACAATGATAATACATACGATATACATGTTGGAGTTACCATTGTGATCTGGAAGTGATCAAGCATGTAATCTCACTGCCAACGCGATATGAGCCTGCAGGGTCGCACATAAGAGATGTGGAGAAGTTGGATGACTGACTGTGTTGGTAAAGGTTACCAATCACCGACCTGAATAGGGTTATGGGCAAAGTGTTGCCTTATAGGATCATCGGGTTGGACAAATGTTGCCTTGAAGGGCTGGTTGAGATTGTCGTCCGAGGGTCGATGACATTAGTCGAGAATCGTCTTCTGATTCCCGCCGATCGGCGAGAATCGTCTCTCTGATTCTCGCCGATCGACGAGAATCGTCGAGAATCAATTGTTGATTCTCGACGATCGACTACTACGACAATTGTCGTCGACCGCGGCTCGACGATCGTCGAGTATCGTTGTGTATCGTCGAGCGCGGCTCGACGATCGGCGAGAATCGTCGAGTATTGTACTCTGATTCTCGCCGATCCTGCATGATACTCGTCGACTGATTCTCGCCGATCCTGCATGATACTCGTCGACTGATTCTCGCCGAACCTGCTCAGTGATTCTCGCCGATTGTCGGCGATTCTCACCGATTGATACTCGCCGATTCTGAACTCTATTTTCGGGTGGTCTGCGGATAGCGATTTTCCTGGGTTTATTTATACCTTTGGTATAAATAGGACACTTAGGGTTTTTGGGATTACACACGGGCTCGCGATTTTCTCCTATAGCAGATCGAAACCCGACGGAAGCCGTTCCGCCTTTCGATCCGCCGATCCCGATCCCCGCCGCCGACGGAAGAGTTCCGCCGCCGCCGTGTTTGCTCCATCGACCGCCTCTTCTCCAGCGACTGTCGCTGGTGCTGCTCTTCCTGGCGCGGACCTAGCAGTCCGTGGAATAGCCGAGGTACGGTCTTCTCCTTCCCGATAATCCGTGCGACGGATAGATCGGTGTTCTCCCGCTCGTGTGGACTTCTGCAGAAACGTGGACACTATTCCACGTAGAACTCGCCACTAGCAAGCAGATAAAGTTTGGAGCATCTTCGTTGGGTTGTGACTCAACGCCACCGAGGTAATTTTTGCCTCGTTTTGCTAACTTCTTGATTCAACGTTCATAGCCCGATCCACATCTCTTTGGGTTTTTCTTGATGTTTATTTTTCCGCTGCGTGCACAAGCGTTGTGCCAACCCTATAGAGAGAAACCCAACAGTGGTATCAAAGCGAGGTTGCGGCCATGATCGTTGTTTTGGAAGTTTGTTATTCCAGTGCGTGTAAATGTAGAGATTTAGAAGTGTTCTAAATGTCTAGATTTAGTCTTGGTACCTCGCCAAGAACGATTGGAATTTCGGTGGATTTCTAAGTGTTAGAAATAGTGATCTCCTTAGCAGTAACCATCCCTCGATTTTGTTTTGGATTTTGAATCCAACAAAGAGAGATGAGCTTGTCTACTGCTTTAAGTTGAGCTGTCTTTGCCTTTGTCCAATGCATGTAAATCTGAGGATTTGGAAATTTCCGGATGTTCAGATTTAGCCCTTCCTTCTATCAAATGTTGATGGTGTCAGGATGTGCACATAAGGGATGCATGTGGTTTTAGAAGAATTGTTTTTCTTTGGATGTGCACGTCGATCAAATGTTGATCATGGTTAATTGTTAACCTATATTTGAAATCCCTTCATCAAATATTAAGTGTTCGGATGCCTTCCGATGGATGACACTCTTCCTGCCTCGATCGATGAAGTGTGGGCTTGCCAAAGCAAGGTGCATTAATCTATCTTGGTAAGGGTGCGAGCGGATAATTGTGATATCCCACTGTCGACATCGGGTCCAGCTTAACTAGGTGACCTCAAAGGTTGAGTGCCTAGAGGCATAGAGTTGGCATGCACCATATGATGGATGCGAATAAGGAGTTATTCACCAACCATACAAGAATTGCATGAGGATGCAATTGGCAAGCGTTGCCTACCTAAATAACCGCATCGTGAGAGGAACGCCAAAGTGACTCATAGTGTTGGTGATATACGGATCTTGTCCACTAAGAGAGTAGCTCGCATGAACTCTCCGAATTGTTAGTGAGGGCTATCATTTCGAATAAAATAGTGGGAGTATTTTAATTGAAGTCCTAATTAGAATAAATTGTAATTGAAATTTAGGTACTGATTTTATTCTGCATAAATTCTTGTAGAATTCCATGGCAAGCGTTGCGCACTCCACGTTGTCTCTGAGAGCCATCCTTGAGAAGGATAAGCTCAGTGGGACAAATTATATGGACTGGTATAGGAACCTGAGAATTGTTCTCAGGCAAGAGCGAAAGCTCTATGTCTTGGAAGAAGAAGCCCCCGAGGTGCCGACCGGGAACTCTTCCCGTGCTGAGAAAGATACTTATAAGAAGTATACTGACGATGCTTTGGATGTCGAGTGCCTTATGCTTGCCAGCATGAACTCTGAGCTTCAGAAGCAACATGAGAACATGGGGTGCAAGGAGATTGACGAGCATCTCAAGAAAATGTTTCAAGGGCAGACTCGTCAAGAGAGGTTCGACATCACGAAAGCGTTGTTTCAGTGCAAGATGGGAGTTCGAGACTCAGTAGGGACTCACGTACTCAAGATGATTGGGTATATAGAGAACCTTGAAAGGCTGGGTTTTCCTCTTGGTCAAGAGTTGGCCACGGATCTGATCCTGCAATCGTTGCCGGACAGTTATGAGCAGTTTGTCTTGAACTACAACATGAATGAGATAGACAAGACACTGCCCGAACTCCTAGGCATTTTGAGAACTGCCGAAATTAACATGAAGAAGGCCAAGCCTGCCAGCCCCATACTGATGGTGCATAAGGGCAAGGGCAAAGCCAAGGGCTCCAAGAAGACGAAGGTAGGACCTAAGTCATATCTTGAGCCCAAGTCTTCAGCACTGATGAAAAAGAAGAGCACGGTGAAGGAAGGGAAATGCCACCACTGTGGCAAGGCTGGTCATTGGAGGAGGAACTGTTCTTCATACTTTGAGGGTCTGCAGAAATTGAGGGGAGGTATGACTTCCGCTTCTAATGTTTACGTTATAGAGATAAACCTTTTTGCTCCTTCATCTTGGGTATTGGATACCGAATGTGGTTCTCACATTTGTACAAATGTGCAGGAACTGGGAAGGAGAAGATTGCTGAGTAAAGGGGAGGTGGACCTCCGCGTCGGCAATGGAGCAAGAGTTGCTGCTGTATCCGTAGGAGTTTACCGTCTTTCTTTGCCCAGTGGGCTTGTAATAGAACTAGATAACTGTTATTTTGTTCCGGCGATAACTAGAAACATTATATCTATTTCATGTTTGGATATGATAGGATTTTCTTTTATAATTAAGAACAATTGTTGTTCTATATTTAAGAATGATGTTTGTTATGCTGTAGCCCAATTGTTTAATGGTCTTTACGTTTTGAACTTGGACCATCTGATCTGTAATGTAGAAAACAATAAAAGATTAAGAACAAATGATTCGAACCCTACTTTTCTCTGGCATTGTCGTTTGGGCCATATCAACGAGAAGCGCATATCCAAGCTCCATAGAGATGGACTTTTGGACTCATTTGATTATGAATCATTTGAGCGATGCGAATCTTGTTTGTTAGGCAAGATGACTAAAGCTCCTTTCACTGGTTATACTGAGAGGGTTGAGGATCTCTTGGGTGTTGTACATAGTGATGTATGCGGACCCATGAGTTCCATGGCTAGAGGAGGGTATTTCTACTTTGTTACATTTACTGATGATTTCAGTAGATACGGATATGTGTATCTTATGAAGTGCAAATCCGAGACCCTTGAAAAGTTCAAAGAGTTCAAGAATGAAGTAGAAAACCAGTTGGGTAAAAGGGTTAAAGCACTCCGATCTGATCGAGGTGGCGAATACCTGAGTCATGAGTTCCGTGATCATCTGAAAGAGTGTGGTATTGTATCACAGCTCACTCCACCTAGAACACCACAACATAATGGTGTGTCTGAGAGGAGAAATCGTACTCTGTTAGACATGGTACGTTCGATGATGAGTCATGCAGACTTGCCTGTTTCCTTTTGGGGTTTTGCTTTAGAGACTGCTGCAATGACATTGAATCGCGCTCCAACTAAAACGGTTCTGAAGACACCATATGAGATATGGACTGGGAAGCGTCCTAGTATGTCGTTCATTAAAATTTGGGGCTGTGAGGCATACGTGAGACGTCAAATGCCTGACAAGCTGGAACCCAAATCGAATAAATGTTATCTGGTGGGATATCCTAAGTAAACGAAAGGGTATTACTTTTACCTACCGTCTGAGGGCAAAGTGTTTGTCGCAAGCACTGGTGTCTTCTTGGAGAAAGAGTTCTTATCAAGAAAGACTGAAAAGGTAGAGCTTGAAGAAGTTCAAGAACCATATGTAGTGAATGAACCGGAATTGGATTCTGAGACAGGACTACAAGATGTTGTAGCTAGAGAACCTGCTCAGGGAACACAAGTCCTACGTAGATCTGGTAGACCGAGGTTTGAGCCTGAGAGATATGAATTTCTCGTGTCTCAAATATGTAATGTGTTGCTTATGGATCATGATGATGAACCAGCAACCTACCAAGAGGCTATGCATGGACCGGACTCCGACAAATGGCTTGAGGCTATGAAATCCGAAATGGACTCCATGTATGCAAACCAAGTTTGGAACTTGGTGGAACCACCTGAAGGGGTACGACCCATAGGGTGCAAGTGGGTCTTCAAGAAGAAGACCGACATGGATGGGAATGTACAGACATTCAAAGGGCGACTGGTGGCTAAGGGTTTCAAGCAAATTCATGGTATTGACTATGATGAGACCTTTTCCCCTGTTGCCATGGTAAAGTCCATTAGGATATTGCTTGCTATTGCTGCGTATTATGACTACGAGATCTGGCAGATGGATGTCAAAACGGCTTTCCTTAATGGAAACCTCCTTGAGGAAGTGTATATGACACAACCCGAGGGTTTTGTATTCCCAGATGAAGCCACTAAAATATGCAAGCTGAATAAGTCCATTTATGGACTGAAACAGGCCTCTCGAAGTTGGAATCTTCGTTTTGATGAGAAAATCAAAGAGTTTGGTTTCATCAAGAATGAAGATGAGCCTTGTGTTTACAAGCAAATCAGTGGGAGCATTGTTGTCTTCCTGATATTGTATGTAGATGACATACTGTTGATCGGAAACGACATTCGTACCCTGAAAGTTGTTAAGAACAACCTAGGGAATTGCTTTTCAATGAAGGATTTGGGTGAAGCGACTTATATACTCGGTATAAAGATCTATAGAGATAGATCGAAGAAGTTGCTGGGTTTGACCCAGAGTACGTACATCGAAAAGGTGTTGAAGCGGTTCAACATGCTTGAGTCCAAGAAAGGATTTTTGCCCATGTCTCATGGTGTGAATCTCTCTAAGGACCAGTGTCCAAAGTCTTGTGAAGACAAAGACCGCATGAAGTTGATTCCATATGCTTCGGCAATTGGATCAATCATGTACGCGATGTTATGTACTCGACCCGATGTCTCCTTTGCTTTGAGCATGACTAGCAGGTATCAGTCAGACCCCGGTGAGTGTCACTGGATTGCAGTCAAGAATATCCTGAAGTACTTGAGAAGGACTAAGGACGTGTTCTTGGTGTTTGGTGGAGAGGAAGAGCTCGTTGTAAGTGGTTACATGGATGCTAGCTTCCAAACTGATCGAGACGACTCCAAGTCTCAGTCAGGTTTTGTGTTTTGCCTGAATGGAGGAGCTGTGAGCTGGAAGAGTTCCAAGCAAGAGACAGTTGCTGATTCTACAACAGAGGCCGAGTATATCGCAGCAGCTAATGCGGCGAAGGAGGCTGTATGGATTAGGAAATTCATCGGCGAGCTTGATGTAATTCCTAGCATTGTTGGTCCCGTAGTTCTCTACTGTGATAACAATGATGCAATTGCACAATCTAAGGAACCTAGATCTCATCAGCGCTCCAAGCACATACTCCGGCGTTTTCATCTTATTCGTGAGATTGTCGAACGAGGAGATGTAAACATTTGCAGAGTGCCGACTGAGGAAAATATTGCGGATCTGCTGACAAAGCCTCTCGCCCAGAGAAAGCATGATGATCATACTAGATCGATGGGTATACGATACCTAAATGATCAACTCTAGCGAGAATCTTGTGGGTTGCATGTAATCTTGTATTTTGTTGGCTGTTTGTTCATATGATGAACTGTGTACCTAGTTTTTCTTTTATAATTAATGGCAAGTTCTTTTATTATGTCTTTTTTTATATGATAGTTAAATGTCAACATAATAAATACCCTTAGAATGTTCGCTTCCATGGGACATCAAGTACGTGACTTGAATGTGAGAGCCCATGATTTATTTGAAGCTTCATTCTTAAAGGTCCCTGGTCGAGTATCATCATAGAAACTAAGGGTGATGATGGTACATGAAGGCTAGCACGTGCGTTGACTGATGACTGGTTCTCACAGGTCATGATATTGTGATATCAAGTCATCACGTGGGTACTTGTTAGTGAACAAGTTGTACTGGACAGACCCAACCTGAGACTACTCTGTGGATTGTCATCCAATCGTGTCACGAGTAGGTCTCAATTGACTATGGTGTTGTGATCCTTTGACCTGAAGTCACAGCATTCATCAAGTGAGGAAGAGCGTGCTTTGATGTCATCTAAAGTCTTCCTTGAGAAAGGTTGATGATAAGGGTGGTTGTTGGGCATGTTACGAATCATTTGGGTGTTTGTGTGTGAGCAGATATGAGATTTGTCCTCCTGTATGACAGGAGTTGCATCCATGGGCCCCTTGATGGAACTGGACTGAGAAATGCATGGCCATGCTTGGTTGAGTCAATATGTGATATTGGACTCACCATTCTCTGGAAGTCCGTCCTGGATCAAGAAACTTGGATTGAGCTATTACGAGGGTGACACGGTCCATGCCTCTAGTTCTTTCTGGATGTAAGGGACAAAGGGACAAAGACAACGCTGATACATTGGTCATAAAGGCTTATGAGTTATAAACTCATATTGCTTGGGGAGCAATGATGCATTGCTAGATGCCGCTCATTGTTTGTGAGGTTTTTGGTTTGATACTTTCGAGATCAAGTGGGAGTCTGTTGGAGTTACCATTGTGATCTGGAAGTGATCAAGCATGTAATCTCACTGCCAAAGCGATATGAGCCTGCAGGGTCGCACATAAGAGATGTGGAGAAGTTGGATGACTGACTGTGTTGGTAAAGGTTACCAATCACCGACCTGAATAGGGTTATGGGCAAAGTGTTGTCTTATAGGATCATCGGGTTGGGCAAATGTTGCCTTGAAGGGCTGGTTGGGATTGTCGTCCGAGGGTCGATGACATTAGTCGAGAATCGTCTTCTGATTCCCGCCGATCGGCGAGAATCGTCTTCTGATTCCCGCCGATCGGCGAGAATCGTCTCTCTGATTCTCGCCGATTGACGAGAATCGTCGAGAATCAATTGTTGATTCTCGACGATCGACTACTACGACAATTGTCGTCGACCGCGGCTCGACGATCGTCGAGTATCGTTGTGTATCGTCGAGCGCGGCTCGACGATCGGCGAGAATCGTCGAGTATTGTACTCTGATTCTCGCTGATTCTGCATGATACTCGTCGACTGATTCTCGCCGAAACTGCTCAGTGATTCTCGCCGATTGTCGCCGATTCTCACCAATTGATACTCGCCGATTCTGAACTCTATTTTCGGGTGGTCTGCGGATAGCGATTTTCCTGGGTTTATTTATACCTTTGGTATAAATAGGACACTTAGGGTTTTCGGGATTACACACGGGCTCGCGATTTTCTCCTGTAGCAGATCGAAACCCGACGGAAGCCGTTCCGCCTTTCGATCCGCCGATCCCGATCCCCGCCGCCGACGGAAGAGTTCCGCCGCCGCCGTGTTTGCTCCGTCGACCGCCTCTTCTCCAGCGACTGTCGCTGGTGCTGCTCTTCCTGGCGCGGACCTAGCAGTCCGTGGAATAGCCGAGGTACGGTCTTCTCCTTCCCGATAATCCGTGCGACGGATAGATCGGTGTTCTCCCGCTCGTGTGGACTTCTGCAGAAACGTGGACACTATTCCACGTAGAACTCGCCACTAGCAAGCAGATAAAGTTTGGAGCATCTTCGTTGGGTTGTGACTCAACGCCACCGAGGTAATTTTTGCCTAGTTTTGCTAACTTCTTGATTCAACGTTCATAGCCCGATCCACATCTCTTTGGGTTTTTCTTGATGTTTATTTTTCCGCTGCGTGCACAAGCGTTGTGCCAACCCTATAGAGAGAAACCCAACAATACATGGGAGGGTGATCCTAACATCCGAGGTGAATCTAAGCTAACACTACTCATAATGTACAACATATCTAACAAATACATGCTGATATTGCTTTTTTTGTGTCTACTTATTTTCTTTTATCTATGTTTAAGTGTTTTGCATATAATGTGACAAAACTATAAACTCTGCTATCTGATATTATCAATTAAGGCAGGGTGACGTTGGCTGTGGGAAAACAGTCGTTGCTTTCCTTGCTTGCATGGAGGTTATTGCATCAGGTTTTCAGGTTCGCTAAATGTTGTTATTATTCTTCTCAACCTTGGCATACTCTATTTTTTTTATTGACTTCACTCTTTTATGAATTGTGGTTTTTTATTGCCATTTTCTAGGCTGCTATCATGGCACCAAGCGAACTAGTTGCTTTTCAGCATTATGAGCATTTGAGTTCGTTATTGAAGAATCTTGATGACCACTCCAGACCTATTGTTGTCTTACTTACAGGCTCCACTCGTTCGAAGCAGTCCAAGATGATTTATAAGGTTTGTACATTTTTGTGCTTGTACACATAATATCAAGGTTCATTGATTCTTGTTAACCAACAGGGTCTTCAGAACGGTTATATTAACATGGTCATCGGAACACACAGCTTAATTGCTGACAAGGTGAACTTTCCAGCTTTACGTTTCACTGTCATTGACGAGCAGCAGCGCTTTGGTGTTATCCAGAGGGGAAGATTTAATAGTAAGGTATACTGTACAATAACAACAGTAACTATGCTTCACCAGTTTGATTTGGATGCTTTTGAAGTTATTTTCTTCTTTGGCATTGTGTTCTTTAGTTAAAATTAAATTCATATACATCTCCATATATATCAATATTTGGGTATGTTGAAGGAAATATGTAAAGGCACATTAGTAAAGGTCCATTTAGTCTCTTAGCTAGGACTTTTAGTCCCACATCTTGAATAAGACATTCTCTCCTCTTCCTCCTATATATTTGTATTATTCATGTATATTGTAAGTTTTGGAATATATGAGGAATAGGAATTTTTCCACCAAGATGTTATTTCTACATAGTATCAGAGACGAACTGGTCCTCCTTGATGTTAAGATTTTTTTAACCGTCGGCCTGCTTTCGTGTCTCTACCTGCACCCCCTACGGTCTCCTTTGTTTCTATCCAACATTCCTCTCACATGGCTCCCACCTCTCTTCTTGTCGCGGTTTCCTCTTGTCCTAACCGCCTCCGCTTTCCTTTGCCTCCCCCCCCTCCCTATTTCCCCTTCTTGATCCCCTTCTCATATTTATAGCTCTGATTCTACCGGGTCCCACCTTCATCTCCGTGTGGTCTGCTCATCTTCTACCCGCAACGAGCTCAACGTGAGTCTGCTACTCGCGTGTTGTCTTCCTCTGTTCGTTGTTCGTTGCTGCGACCTCTCTTGTCGCGACCTCGGTCTCCACGGTTTCATCTCTGTCATTGTTCGCAGCTTCAAGTCTCTTCTCCAAATCGTCAAGCTCCTAGCCGCTATTCCTCGCCGCCGGATCCTGGTCACCTCTTCTATCCGCCAGCTCCAGCTCCAGGCCGCATATCTGGGCCGCTTCTTCTGGCTGCTATTGGCTTCTCGCAGGTCTTCTCTTCCCGCTGTGATGTGATCGCGCGGTCTCATATTTTCTCGCGGACTTTGTTGGTTGTTCTCTGTCTGCAGCGGCTACTGAATTATCGCGGTTTTTCTCGTGGATTGCTCTGTCTCGCTTGTCGCATGTCTGCGTGTTCTCCAAGTTCGTCTTTTTGATTGTGGGGTCCTTGTTGTGGCTTCCTTTTTTCTTGCCGCTGAAAGCGCGTTCTCTCTGTGTTCTCGTCGTCACTGCCTGCTTAGCCGCACTCTTGCTTCCCGCCGCCCCTTGCTCTTCTAGCTGTCAGCCACTGCGTTGTTGCGATCTGTGGCCTTCCAAGTCTACCCGCTGGTGCTCGTCTATCCGCACCTCGCCGGTTAAGCCCTATGCCCTTGTCGCAGCTCATCTTGGCTAGTCACCAAAATGTTACTTCTGACTAGTTATTCTTTTAAGTGTTTGATCTTGCCATGCCCCGTTCAATGGCTTGCTCATAGCTGCCCCTCTTCATGGCCGCACGTTCTCCTCCTAATCGCATTCCCACTGACCTTGATGACTTGCGGATCCAAATCTAGGAATTTCACGGGATGATTGATCATTCTCCGGGCTCTGTTGTGTCAATTTCTGTTGGTGGTTTCTCATACCTTGCTCATATTTCGTCCTGGATCTTGGATTCAGGGGCCTCTCAACACATTACCTCACGGCAGCCATCCCGCTGCTTGGACTCTGTGCATCCCAAGTCTATTATTGTTGCGAGTGGGGACACCATTATTGTCTCTGGCTCTGCCGACATTGACATAACTCCCTCCATCACTCTTTGCTCAGCTTTTCATGTTTCGGGCTCTCCTTTCAACCTTCTCTCTATTAGTCATCTCACTCAAGTTCTTGATTGCCATGTAACATTCTCTTGCACCTCTTGTGTTGTGCAAGATCGCAAGACGTAGTCAATCATTGGAAAAGGGCATCTGCCGAATGGTCTCTACATCCTTGACCCCTCTCGTCCGACGGTTTTGTCCTATTTAAGCTTTGTTGAATGACGTTGGCGTTTTGGTCATGCTCCTCTAAACATCCTCCAAAAAGCTCTTCCCGATGTTTCCCTCCAAGATTTCACGTGTGAGTTTTGTATCTATGGCAAACATCACCAATTTACGTTCTCACCCCATTCTACTCGCAGTTTTGCTCCTTTTGATCTAGTTCACTCTGATATTTGGGGACCCTACAAAATCGCCAGTGTTTTTGGCTATCGTTATTTTGTTACTTTTGTCGATGATTACTCTCGCGTAACATGATTGAATCTCCTCCATGATCGCTCTGAACTGTCTGGTGTATTTCGTGTCTTTATCATTGAAACTCGCAACCAATTCTCTACTACACTTAAAACTCTTCGTGCTGATAATGCACGTGAATACACTATTCATGCGTTTACTAACCTGTGTGCTGAGTTTGGGATCATCCATCAAAGCTCGTGTCCCTATACCCGCCAACAATATAACGTTGCTGAAGGGAAAAATTGTCACCTCCTTGAGGTCATCCGCTATCTTATGTTTCAAATGAATGTTCTCAAAAAATATTGGAATTCTCCGGTCTTTACCGCCTACTCTCTTTTTAACCGCATGACATCCTCCATTCTCAACTTTGCTGTTCTTTTCAATCTTTTTTTCCTCCACACCTTTTTTAGCCACCTCTCATGTGTTTGGTTGCGTGTGCTATGTTTATAATCTTGGGGCGTCCACAGATAAGCTTGCTCCACGTGCCACAAAATATATGTTTGTGGGTTTCTCACATACTCAGAGGGGATATGTTAGCTTCTCTTCTAAGGATTGCAAGGTTGTTACTTTTGCTGATGTCATCTTTCTCTAAACATCCTCCGAAAAGCTCTTCCCGATGTTTCCCTCCAAGTTTTCACGTGTGAGTTTTGTATCTATGACAAACATCACCAATTTACGTTCTCACCCCATTCTACTCGCAGTCTTGCTCTCTTTGATCTAGTTCACTCTGATATTTGGGGACCCTACAAAATCGCCAGTGTTTTTGGCTATCGTTATTTTGTTACTTTTGTCGATGATTACTCTCGCGTAACATGCTTGAATTTCTTCCATGATCGCTCTGAACTGTTTGGTGTATTTCGTGCCTTTATCATTGAAACTCGCAACCAATTCTCTACTACACTTAAAACTCTTCGTGTCGATAATGCACGTGAATACACTATTCATGGGTTTACTAACCTGTGTGCTGAGTTTGAGATCATCCATCAAAGCTCGTGTCCCTATACCCGCCAACAATATAGCGTTGTTGAAGGGAAAAATTGTCACCTCCTTGAGATCATCCGCTCTCTTATGTTTCAAATGAATGTTCCCAAACAATATTGGAATTCTCCGGTCTTTACCGCCTACTCTCTTTTTAACCGCATGACATCCTCCATTCTCAACTTTGCGGTTCTTTTCAATCTTTTTTTCCTCCACACCTTTTTCAGCCACCCCTCATGTGTTTGGCTGCGTGTGCTATGTTCATAATCTTGGGGCGTCCACAGATAAGCTTGCTCCACGTGCCATAAAATATATGTTTGTGGGTTACTCACATACTCAGAGGGGCTATGTTAGCTTCTCTTCTAAGGATTGCAAGGTTGTTACTTTTGCTGATGTCACGTTTCTCGAAGACCAGCCCTACCATTCTCAACCAGCTGATTCTCTGCTTCCACCATTCCTTCCGTGGTCGGCTATTCATGTTAATCAACCCTTCCACCTCTCCTTCCCACGTCACTCTCACCCAAACCACCTATCACTTGTGTGTATACTCGTCGCCCTCCTTCCTCCACTACCCTACATGAGATGCCCTCCTCTGATGATATTTTGCAACATGCAGATCCAGTAACTGATTTTACTGCTCACCCGATGATGAATTATGTCTTCCTCCAACGCCACTCTCCAGAACTCCAACAATTTGTTCTTTCTTTATCCTCTATTACCATCACTATTTCTGTGCAGGAGGCTCTCCAACATCCGGGATGGCGGGCGGCTATGGATGAGGAAATGTTTGCTCTTTGGGCCAATCACACTTGAGTGTTTGTCATGAAACATGGTCCGGATGGGACGGTTCAACGTTTGAAAGCTCGTCTAGTCGCTCGTGGTTTTACTCAATAATAAAGTCTATATTATGGTGAGACCTTTTCTCCTATCGCCAAATTCAATATTGTTCGTGTGTTAATCTCCCTCGTTGTTCATCGACACTGGCCACTGCACCAATTGTATGTAAAAAATGTTTTTCTTAATGGAGATTTGCAAAAGATCGTCTATATGCAACAACGTCTCGGGTTTGAGATCATGGGGGAGTCTCTTGTCTGAAGAAATCTCTTTCTGGTCTCAAACAGTCGCCTTGGACACGGTTTGACAAATTCAGTCATAACAGTTAGTGTTGTTGGGTTCACTCGGAGTACAGCAGACTTCTCTTTGTTCACTCGTCATCGTTCAACAGTCACAATGATTCTCTTGGTGTATGTTGATGATATTTTGATTACGGGAGACGATCTTACAGGAATACATATGATCAAATAACATCTGGCGACTGTGTTTCAAACAAAGAACCTGGGAAGCCTTCGTTATTTTTTTGGTCTCGAGGTGGCTCGGCGACCCGTTGGGCTGGTGTTATCTCAAAGTACTGTCTTGACTTGTTTCATGATGCGGGCTACTCTGGATGCAAGCCTACCGACCCTTCCATGGATATCAATCACAAACTCTGCGCTCATGCCTCAGACTCTGATCTGCTCCTTCCGAACTCAAAGTACTATTGTCGTCTTGTGGAAAAACTGATATATCTCACTGTTACAAGACCTGATATATCATTTGCTGTTGGAATTGTTAGTAGATTCATGCATGAGCCACGTATCTCTCATCTCAGGAAGTTGAGCGCATTCTTTAATACTTGAAGACTGCTCCTGGACAGGGACTTGTATACATGCCCTCTTTGTCTCCCCTATCTATGAGTGCATTCTGTGACAATGTTTATGCTGGTTCGTTGGATGATCGTTGTTCCACAAGTGAATACTGCACTTATTTTGGTGGACATCTCATTACATGGCGTAACAAGAAACAGTCTGTCGTTGCTCGCTCATCCGCTGAGGCCGAGTATCGTTCAATTGCAGTTGTTTTGTCTGAGCTTACTTGGCTTGAGGGTCTCCTTGATGATTTAGGAGTCAAGCTTTCCTCACTGGCTACCCTATTTTGCGACAGTCAAGCTGCCATACACATTGCCAAGAATTCTGTTTTTCATGAATGGACGAAACACATTGAGGTTGATTGTCATTTCATTCAAGAGAAGGTTCAATTAAAGAAGATAAAGTTAATGCATGTTCCCGCTGCTGAGCAAGTTGTTGACATCCTCACCAAGGCCTTACCACGACCTCTGTACTATCAGTTCTTGTCCAAGCTTTGTGCATACGATTGGTACGTTCCAGCTTGCGGGGGAGTATTGAAGGAAATATGTAAAGGCCCATTTAGTCTTTTAGCTAGAAATTTTAGTCTCACATCTTGAATGAGACATTCTCGCCTCTTCCTCCTATATATCTGTACTCATTCATGTATATTGTAAATTTTGGAATATATGAGAAATAGGAATTTCTCCACCAAGTTGTTATTTCTACAGAGCCGATGGTTTATGCTTCCCATGCACTTCTTACTTACAGAGGACCATCAAGTCAATGAATAGCATAAATAATTTTTCATGATATACACACTAAGGACAGATTTTGTGCTTGGGCATCTAGAAATACTTAGCAAAGACCTAAATTTCTTAAGATCTAATATGCTTAATTGAGTGCGGACTTTATGCATGTTATGATGCGCGACGAGTCCAACCTACACTGGGGCCGCGCATACCAGCGTCGTATACATGCATCGAAAGCGTGATGACGTGTTCTAATTTCATCTATCTTATTTTATATCGTGTTAATTTAAATAATACAATTTTCGTATTTGCCCATATGTTGTTAGCCCAGTGGGGGGAGCATCTTTGTGACTACTTATTTGACTGGTTAGACCTTTTATTATGCAAGACATTAAATCCAATCTCTCTCTTACTTTCCCTCTTCTTATCAGCCGCATCCCGTGAATTGCCTGCCATCAGCCGATCGACGAGCGCGACCGCTCCTCCTCGACAAGCATAACAACTCCTCCGACGCATCCTCCTCCTTCAGGGTCGGTCACGAGATGTCAACGACAAGCACATAACATTCTGGTATCAGAGGGAAGCGTCTCTATCTCCATTTCCAACACTCCCCCCTTGGCATGCCCTCTCATCCCTGTGGTGATAGACCAGCACCCCAGCCGACACTTTGTCTGACACATTTTCCGCTCCCGTCCTCCCTCCCAGTCCCATAGTGACATCCCCGCGGCCCCTCACCTCCAGCGGCCTACTTCCAACGTCGTCTGCTTCCCATCCATCCCTATCCCCGATGTCTGAAAGTGGTCCTTCCTTGTCCCAGGTGATGGAACTCTTCCAAACCATGCTCGCGACTCAGAACTCCAAAATGGACGCCCTCAATGCCCGCTCGGATGCCCTATAGGGGGCGCCCTCTCCTCCGCCTATGAACATGACAGATTACCCCTCGTCAAGCCGGATGGACTCCGCCGCTCCTTGCGTGAACTATTCCGCCTACGCATGTTCTATCCAGATGGATTTTCCCATATATGAAGGCCATGAAGATCCTCTTCATTGGCTTATCCGTTGTGAGATTTTCTTCGTCAATCAACGTACGTCAGAGGAAGAACGCGTCGGTATCGCCTCCTTCCACTTACTTCGCCCGACGCAATTGTGGTCCACCCAACTTATTCGAGAACACCCCAATTCATCGTGGGCGGATTTCATTGTGGCCTGCATCTTGCAGTTTGGTCCTGCTCTATCGGGAAATCCACTGGGAGACCTAGTAAACCTCAAACTGGTCGTCTCCATAGACGCTTATTTAGAATAATTTTAGATTTTGTTATCAAGGGCAATGTCCGTTTTACCGGAGCAACAAGTTCCCCTCTTCACTGCATGTCTTCATGAGCGGCTGCGTTGGGATGTGGAATTCCAGACACCGTGGGATCTCTCCATGGCTATGAGCCTCGTCCGGGCTTGTGAACGACAAATGATATTAGATCGTCCGCCCATGGTACGTCGCGACTATTAGGGAGACGGCTCTCTAGTCAGTTTGACTGACAATGCTCCAATCCGGGATGAACCACCACGGCCTACTGTCCGCGCCGCCTTCAGTCCCTCCCCGAAATGGCCGAGCGCCGCGAAAAAGGTTTGTGCTTCAATTGTGATGAACCTTTCACGTCGGGGCATCAGTGCAAACGTTTATTTTGGCTCGAAGTGATAATCCCTCCAACGATGACGCGGAGGGCAGAGCAGACCTTGGAACACCTTTCGATCCAGCTTGAGCACAAGCTATCTTCTGACGAGAGCAGTGATGTTATGATACGCGACGAGTCGAACCCGCACTGAGGCCATGCGTACCAGCGTCGTCTACATGCTGTGAAGGCGTGATGACGTGTTCTAATTTCATCTATCTTATTTTATGTCGTGTTAATTTAAATTGTACAATTTCCGTAGTTCCCCATATGCGTAAGCCAAAATGGGGCGAAGCTTTGTGAATACTTATTTGGCCGGCTAGGCCTTAGTTTGTTATGCATGAAATTAAATCCAATCTCCCTCTCTTGCTTTCCCTCTTCCTATCTCTCTCTCTAAACCCACAGAACCCCCTGTCACGACCCGTCCCGTCAAAAGTCAATGTGCGTTTTGGGCGGGTCGTGATGTCACAGGCATGTGAGGAAAGAAAAACATGTCTGTTAAGGCGGATGCAGAGATACTGGTTATAAGTTAAAAATAATTACTTTTAAGTAAAATTAGTTTGATTTTTATGCGGAATCCTTTAGAGTTTAAAATAGTGAGAATTTTAGATACACGTGTATTTTATAAAATTCATTTTTTACGGGGTACTGCTACAGATTTCATGCAATTATGATTCAAAGGAGAATGCATATGCATTAATATCAAATTCTAATACATAAAGTATTTAAATAGCCTAATAGTTGTCCATGATACCAGAGAAAATGTCTGATTGCAATTATTACATAAAAAAAATATTTGACATTAAATAAAATGTAAACATAGAACCTGAAACTTTAAGTAGATCGGGCTCGAGGATCTGGCGGCGCTGTTACGAAAGCTAGGGCAATTCCAAAACAAAAAGAAAAAGCCTCAGAACATTGAAATGATCAGGTGAGCAAAGTAAAGTACAGAACAGTAGAAACAAAATTATACAAGCATCAGTTTTCATGAAGCGACGCTACCAAAACAGACAAGTAAATGAGTCAACAGAAATAACTGCAATCAAGAGACTACTACGAAGAATAATATATATTGATCAAGAAATATCATTAACTGTAATCAGTGAAAGGTGGAAGTGTTTTATTTGATGCACGTGATTTTAATGTAAGTCTAAATGCAAGTCTTATCAAAATAGTTGTGCTTGCTATGGTCATTTGCTGATTTTCATTGTCAGTCAAGCGGAAACTCGAGTTAGAACGTCACATCAATTTAACGCCACCTTTCAAGGATTGCTTATAACATTAATAACTTTAAGGATTCATGGTTTAGGTGATTCCTAACATATGAAGACATGCAACAAATTTAGTGATTCAGATGTACAAGAGTAGATTTACAAACACGTCAAGGGAGAGGTCGAGTTATAGAACAATATTCACTCAAATCTTAGAATCAAACAGACCTAAGAAACAAAATTCGATGACACGTGAAAAACCATATCGAGAGTTTGAGCCTTGCGGGTTCGAGAGGTTACAGTTCATATAACAAGAAGATTTATCGAGTATACTGTAGAGGTAAGTTGACATGTGTCAAATCAGAGATATCGTGTACTCGTCTAGGTTAAACAATTATATGACACAGTTATCTTCCAAGTAAACATGTGTTCACTATCGAGCATAATATAGAAACATCAAACATATATTTTTTATTCAGAATTCGTTACAATTATTATCTTATAATGCAAATGTATGTACGGCACGAGCGTGACATAACACAACAATCATTTAATCGCTGATGGAGAATTTTATAGTTTTTAAAATATATTCAAACTATAATCCCCAATAGGCAAGTGTATCTATCGAAATATAGTATAGGAAATTGTCGTATTAGACTCGGGGCCTGTTGAGTACTTTTACTCACGCAAATTAATATTATTTTATCTAATCATACTTTAGAGGTAAATTAAAACTAAATGGAAAAATGAAAATAAATTGAACACTTGATCTAGACGCACTTTAAAATAAATATTTAATAAAAGTTAACTTCTAAATTACCTAATTCGACCGTGGAGGTTCCTAAATTACAAAAGCGTCTCTCTCGAATACGTTCTCTACTAAACTTAGGTTGATCGATTAAGACCTTTCGGTCAGTCGAAACCCCTAAGCTTGCCTTATGCGGTGAAGCCCTCTATTGGATTTGACTCCAATCCTGAAGATCTGTGTCATCCTCTCTCGAGAAGTGCATACAGCTCCTTTTATCTTTGAGCGATCTACTCGTATCCGCAACCTCTCGGTCATTTAGGATACGGATCTAGAATCGAAGATCCACGAAATATGAATTCGACATAAAAATAAATCAAAGATAAATTGATTCGTTAAAAATAGAGTTGACAAAAAAGAAAATTATTTTATTCTAAAGCTTGACAAGATCAAGTGCTAATGAAAAGAGAGATACATGTAAAGAAAAACAAATACAAGTTTGAAATAAAAGTGCTAGAATTAAAGCTTAACAAACTATGAAATTGAAAAGTACATAAAGGAAATGCATAAAAACAGAAAACTAAGATACTGAACTACTCCTAGATTTGGCTTCCTAGGTTCCCCCTCAGCTCCTGGCTTTCTCTGGAATTTATAGTAAAATTTCTGGAAGGTCACGCCCTGGGTCACGCCCGTGACCTAGGGCGTGTCGGCCTCGGAAACTGCCGTCTTGAAAGCCCGGGAACGTTGGAGAAAAACCGCCAAAAGTCGTCGTTATTCGGGTCACGCCCGTGACCTAGGGCGTGTCAAGTTTGTTACTGGAAACGGCGAGAAGAAGAAACGGCGGAAAATAAATTCTGGCTGTTGCGGGAAGTCACGCCCCTAGGTCACGTCCGTGACCTAGGGCGTGTAAGTTGAAAATCGATGGATCTGAAAACTGACTTCATAACACACGACATGCCTAAATGTCACTCCTGAAGGCCACGCCCGTGACCTTATAGTCACGCCCGTGCCTTGGGCGTGTAGCTTGAAAATTGCCTGGAATCAAAACTGTCGCCCGTCTGCTGGTCACGCCTGCTGGTCACGCCTGCTGGTCACGCCCGTGACCAATAGGTCACGCCCGTGCCCGGGGCGTGTAACTTTAATCTGACGTGGCAGGTACTCTGGAGCTCCTTTATGGGTCACGGCCACATGTCACGCCCGTGACCCGAGAGTCGCGCCCGTGACAGGGGCGTGTTAAACGTGATTTTTCAAGGAATTCTCTGTTTGTCCTTCTGATTAGCCTAACATGCTCCAAATTGTTATCTGCAGCCCAAATTGACCTAAAAATATGAAAAGAAACAAATTATTAAACATATTAATATAAAGCTAAATAAACTATATTATTTATTTAATAAAAATTAAACTAAAATAACTATATTAATTGACTTATCAATCGCTAGCCGGAAGTCTTAATAATGATCATTCAAATTTATTAATGTTCGTGCTCAAACTTACTGATCCTCAAATTATTCATCAAAAGAGACAAAATCCAAGAAAGTGAGAATCCAATTAAAATTATCTCCTTACACTAAGTCATGTCAATTCCAATAGTATAAACCCTACACTATTAATTTATCCAGTTCGGCACTTATGAATTAGAATCATTTGACAGATCAACTATATACAGGGATGCGGACATGTAATCAAAGGACAAATGCAATAAATTAAACACAATGCTTGCAAGAGAGAGATCTGTAGTTGCCTTAAGGAAGCTGAAATTGGCGGTGACGGCTGAACGGCATAAGAGAAATTAGAAATCTTATTTTGAACCTGTACAAGAACGACGGAAGCGATATAGCAAAATACCACTACACTAACACAATCAATTTATTTTTCGCAAGACTCAAACAAGACAAGGGTTACAAAATTTACCTCCCTCATGAGTGAGGGGAGGAGATTTCACGTGGAGACAGAGACTTGGCGACGCTTAGGCTAGGGGGAAACCCTAATTAGGAGAGGGTTTCTTCACGAACCAACCATGGATGCGACGAACGATGTCGGAGAACACAACTACAACGAAAATTAAACGATTATTATGTGGCAAAATTTTGAATCGCAACATACATGAAAAATTTGGAGCACAAAAATTGTTTAGGAAAATGCTTATTAATGGTGGAGGAGAAAGAATCTTACCCCAAAGGAAGTCAAATCCGGGCTCAAGGAGGAGAGGGAACCAAACCCTAGGCGGCCCTCTCGAAAATCCGGCCAAGACGAAGAAGAGGGGCCAAAATTAGGGTTGCTGGAGGGAGAAGAGGCGGCTGCTGGAGAAGGGCTGGAGCGTGATCAGGAGAAATAAAAGAGGGGCTGGCCGGTTTAGGTTTATAATTTAGAGGGGGAAATTAGGTTATTTATTATTATTATTATTATTACATATATTTAAAACCTGGTTGTTACGGATCCGGATCCCCTGGAGTTCCTCTGAGAACTCCAGGGGGTGGAGTTCCTGATTTGGGAGTTATTGGAGCGGAATCAGAAAAAATGATTAACACGAAAGTTGTAGATATCCACGAGACGAACAACTTTCATGTTGAACATTTTTTGATATGAAGTCGTTTAGACCTCCGATTTGGGCTCCGAAAAAATTCTGTCCGAAAATTATTAAATTAATAATTTTCGGACAGAATTTTTTCGGAGCCCAAATCGGGGGTCTAAACGACTTCATATCAAAAAATGTTCAACATGAAAGTTGTTCGTCTCGTGGATATCTACAACTTTCGTGTTAATCATTTTTTCTGATTCCGCTCGAGCGAGTCGCAAAATTGGAACTCCACCCCCTGGAGTTCTCAGAGGAACTCCAGGGGATCCGGATCCGGTTGTTACACCCCCCTTCCACCTTCTAACCTAGCCGCATCCCGCGAACTACCCGCCATCAGACGATCGATGAGCGCGACCGCTCCTCCTCCCCGGTAGCCATAGCTACTCCGGCGCATCCTCCTCCTTCGGGGTCAGTCACGGGATCTCAAAGGCAAGCACATAACAGTGCATTGGCATGTCTTGCACTATACTGCATATAGAACATCCTCAATTGTAGTCCCATGTTCCTGATTTTACCATATTCAATGTATGATCTTTCTTTCCCTACATTATCTGGAAGCAGTTTTTTATACATGTATGATCATTTCACTTGCCTTAGATACATTTAGCACTATTGTATTTATTTACTTCTGCCTTGATGATATGTTTATGGAATTCTGTGTAGCAGTTATATTCTGGTACACTAACTTTAAAAACGACTGATACAACTGCGGATGAGTTACCTGAAGATAAGATTTATATGGCTCCTCATGTTCTTTCAATGTCAGCGACTCCAATTCCAAGAACTTTGGCTTTGGCTATATATGGGGATATGTCTCTTACCCAGGTATCTAATTTTGCAATAATTGTACTCGGAATTTGTCCTCATTTCTGATGTATCATTTAACTTTTTTTATTTTTAAACTTTTTCTATATAAAAATTGTTGCCCAAACAGCTTAGATACTTCTTCTTAATCTTAGTGGTCAGTAGTACCTATATCCTTTTGTAGCTTTGACGGTCTCATTCTTTCTTTATTGTGGTTTACTAGATAACTGATTTGCCGCCGGGAAGGACTCCTGTTGAAACATTTATTCTTGAAGGAAATGAGACTGGTTATGAAAATGTCTTCCAGGTGATCAATAGTGTATTATTATTATTCCTTTCTTACCTCCGCAGGTTTATTTTGGTATATCACTCAGCATTTAAGTATTTTAACAAGATCTAGTCCGTTTAATACCTTGTAACCAAAATTCATCTTTTGGCGGATCTCTTTAATAAGGATGGAAATTACCCATTTATTCATGGTAATGTTTAAATAAAAATTGTTTTACCACAGTAAATTTAATTTCAATTTCTACTGCTAGTCCAATCGATTAGAATGTTTTTCGGAATGGCATATATTGCATGGAAATTTCTATTCCAAACAAATTAAATGCATTAACACTGATTGAGTTCCCTACAAATGAGGGGGCAGATTGAGAATATAGTCTCACATGGAAATTGTCATGTAATGTTATGCCCTTCTGATAGATCACGAGGTCCTCCACTTACCACCAATTGTTTTGGCTGGATATTTGGGGTTCTAGCATCAATAACAGTGTAAGCTTTTAGGGTTTATTTTTCCTGATGGCCACATTCAAGCAAACTCAATTTTTTTTTGGAAGGCTTTGACTTAAAAGAGAACTTTATGCAATAATAGCTTATGCCCCGTTCGTTTGGGCAGAATTGAAGAAAAGGAATTGGAATTCAAATCCCAATTCCAATCCCTCCATTCGGCGGACAAAATAAGTCATGGGAAATGGAGTTGAAATGAATTCCCATGAGAATCCATTCTAGTAGAAGACCCTCCTCCCCAAATCTGACCTCCCGAATAAAGAGTTGCAGATTCCATTCTCTCACCTGTATCTCCCTCCCTCCTAAAAACATCGCAAGTTTCCTCAAAACATTGTCTGTTTACAATTCAATCTGAAGCTCTCTGCCTCCACGTCGTGTTCTTCCCGGTCGCCGGATACCCCTAGCTCACTGCTTCCCCCATCATCGCCTGCTACCCCGAGTTTGTCGATTCCCCTAACATCTCCGTCTTCCTTGAACTTGGCGTTCTGTGGGCTAGATGGAAGCATTCCCATCCCCGTCCTTCATGATCTCCTATATTCCCCCATTCCGAGCTCATCTGTGCTTGAGAAATTCTTCCTGACGGATAAATTCCAACACTTTTTTCGTTCTCGTGGGAGATCTGAGGTGGAGATTCCCCTTCTTCAAGCAACTACATGTATGCATTGCTATCTTTCTTAGCATCCCTGCCAGGTCGCAAACCGAGTGTTGATAACTTTTTATTATTTTAAACAAGCCTATGATATCTTCCCGTCAACATATTGCTGGAGCTACATGTATGTATTTCTGGAGATTCCCCTTCTCACTTTTATTATAAACAAGCCTATGATATGTTACGGGCCTCTCCTCTAACGAGCAACCCCGCCTAGGCAGCCGCGGTTCCGGCTCCACGGTATCTTCGCCATCATAATCGCCACCTCTGGCCACCACCGAGTTAGGCCCCCTGATACCAATGAAGAAAGAATTCTAGTTCTCATCTTTTAAATGTGAGATATTGGTGGCTCTCTCCTCTAATGAGAAACTCCGTCTAGTCAGCCGCGGTTCCGGCTCCACGGTATCTCCGCCATCGTCATCGTCACCTCCGGACACCATCGAGTTAGGCCAATAACATAGTTACTCGCGGTTATAAGTAGTTATCAATGTGGGGGTGGAGGAGAGGTGGAGAGATGCTGGCTGTTAGAAAGTAGAGAAAGAAAGCGAAAAGAAGAGAACAAGCCGAATAAACTTTTGAATAATCGAAATTTTATTATCCAAAAATGATAACTATTACAAAGGTATGCCCTCCCTTATATAGAATGGAGGAGAGAAGAGAGAATACAAATAAGAGATGTGGGACTAAAATTTACAAGCTAAGCGGACTGTACAAAGTAAACCGCACAGGCCGCGCGGTTAGACAGAAGCACTAACCGCACGGCTTACAATAAGAGATGCAGAGAGGTCGCCTGTGAAGATTGCTTAGACCGCCCGGTTTGCAAGTCGCCGAGTCAAACCGCCAGACCGCGCGGTCTCTAACCCGCCAAGACAGACCGCCCGGTCTCCAACTTCAACACTCCCCCTCAAGCTGGAGCATATATATCAATCATGCCCAGCTTGTCGCAAACATGCAGAAACGAGGCGGAGACTGGCTTGGTGAAGATGTCGGCTAGCTCTTTATCAGATGTGACAAACGGAGTGCAAATCTGTTCTTTTAAAATCTCTTCACGAATGAAATGGCAGTCAACCTCAATGTGCTTTGTTCTTTCATGGAATACCGGATTTTTGGAGATGTATATGGCGGCCTTGTTATCACAGAACATAGGTAGAGGATGGTTGTACACCTCTCCTAAATCTAGCATGAGAGCCCGCAACCATTTCAACTCACAAGTGGTTGACGCCATACTGCGATACTCAGCTTCTGCACTGGACCTGGAGACAACAGACTGCTTTTTACTCTTCCAGCTCACCAGATTTCCCCCAACAAAGGTGCAAAAACCTGAGGTAGACTTGCGATCCCCTTTGTCATCAGCATAACTTGCATCTGAGTAGGCTTCAATCCTCAGATGACCATTCTTCTGAAACAGTAATCCTTTCCCAGGCGCTGCTTTGACATATTCCAAGATCCGCAAGGCGGACTGAAGATGACAATCCCTGGGCGCTTGCATGAATTGACTCACCTTGCCCACAGCATAAGAAATGTCGGGTCTGGTCACTGTGAGATATATGAGCTTACCAACCAGACGCCTGTATCGCGAACTATCTGAAAGAAGAGGCGAATCATCTGTCCAGGTTTTGTCCTCCCCAATAGCCATGGGACATCGGGCAGGTTTAGCTCCAGTCAATCCCGCCTCTTTTAAAAGATCAAGGGCATACTTTCGCTGAGAGAGAACTAAGGAGTCGGGCTTCCGAGAGAGTTCGATCCCCAGAAAGTACTTTGGAGAGCCCATATCTTTAGTGATCAGATGTTGGCGAAGATGTAGCTTTGTCAGGGCTACCCCTTCCTGGTCATTGCCAGTGAGAAGAATATCATCGACGTATACAGCAAGAACAACCAGCCCAGAAGGAGTTTTGCGAATAAAGAGAGAGTGATCAGCAGAGCTTCGCACAAAACCAACAGCCGCCACAATACCGCTGAACTTGTCAAACCAAGCTCGAGGACTCTGCTTGAGGCCATAAATTGCCTTCTGCAGCCGGCATACTCGTGTCTCCCCTGAGCAACATACCCAGGAGGTTGCTCCATGTAAACGGCCTCGTGAAGATCACCATAAAGGAAGGCATTCTTGACGTCTAGCTGAGAAATTGGCCAATCCCGATTGACGGCCACAGAGAGAAGAACCCGGATTGTGCTGAGACGAGCCACAGGGGAGAAGGTGTCAAAGTAATCAACCCCATAGGTCTGAGTAAAGCCCTTAGCCACAAGGCGAGCCTTATACCGATCCACAGTGCCGTCTGGGCTAAATTTGACCACAAAGACCCAGCGACAGCCAACAACATCAGTGCCAAAGGGAGGAGGAACAAGAGTCCAGGTACCCCGCTCAGTAAGGGTCGCCATTTCCTCATCCATGGCCATCTTCCAGTGAGGAATAGCAAGGGCCTCCTGATAGGAGCGGGGTGTGGCAGTGGCAGAGATAGCCAGTGCAAAGGCCCTGCGAGAAGGAGTAAGACGATCATAGGAAACAACAGCAGCAAGGGGGTGTAAGGTGCACGTCCGCACCCCTTTACGAAGAGCTATAGGAAGATCCAGGTCAGCCGGGCCCGCGGCATCCGGAGCATCCGTGGTAGAGAAAGCTGGCCCGGGAGAAGAGAGCGACGGCAGCGGAGAGGAGGGAGAGGGTGGTGGAGAAGGGAGAGAGTGAGGTGGAGGAAGAGGAGGGGTGGAGACGGTGTAGTGGTGGAGAGTGTAGGAGGAGACGAGGGAACGAAGGGAATGGCAGGAGAATCAGAAGCTGGGAGAAGAGGAGAAGAGGCATCCGAGAAGTAGGAGGTATTCTCGAAGAAGGTGACATCAGCAGAGACGAACTGCTTACGAAGGACGGGATCAAAGCAACAGTAGCCTTTCTGAGTGGTGGAATACCCCAGAAAGACACATTTGGTGGAGCGAGGGGAGAGCTTATCACGGGTGGCAGAAGGGGCATGCACAAAGGCAGTGCATCCAAAGATTTGGAGAGGGAGATGAAACGGCTCCTTGCCCGGATACAAAATGGAGAACGGGGTTTGGCCATGGAGAACCGTGGAGGGAATGCGATTGATGAGGTAGCAGGCAAGGAGAACAGCATAGCCCCAATAGGAGCGAGGAACATGCATCTGGGTCATCAAGGTGCGAGCGACATCGAGCAGGTGTCGGTTTTTGCGTTCGGCTACACCATTTTGTTGTGAAGAATAGACACAACTAGTTTGATGAAGAATCCCATTTTGCATGCAGAATGTAGAGAAGTCACGACTGAGATATTCTGCGGCATTATCAGACCGAAAAACTTTGATAGAAACATCAAACTGAGTTTTGATCATGAGATAGAAGGATGTCCATACAGAGAATAATTCGGAGCGATCTTTTAACAGATACACCCACGTACAGCGAGAGAAATCATCAATGAACGTGACAAAATAGGAACTACCCCGACCAATGGTAAGAGTAGGAGAAGGACCCCAGATGTCGGAGTGGATAAGATCAAACGGACGGGTAGAGCTACGAACGTGCTTTGGAGGGAAGGAGGAGCGGTGATGCTTGCCAAGCTGACAGGCCTCACAGTTGAGCGGAGGACTTTGAGGAGGAAGGTGGGGCAGAAGTTGACGAAGAATACGGGGAGGAGCATGACCAAGGCGGAGATGCCATTGGAGAAGATCTGTGGAGGTGGAGGAGAAGGTGGAAAAAGCAGAAATGTTGTCTAGGAAGTATAAGCCGCCACTCTCAGTCCCAGTAGCAATCGTCCGTTGGGAGTCCGGATCCTGAAAAGAGCAAGAAGTAGAAGTAAATGTGACGGAACACTGTAATTGCTTGCAAAGAGATGTAACAGATAATAAGTTGCACGGGAACTGGGGCACATATAGAGTATCCGCCAAGTGAAGAGACGGGGTGACATGAACTATCCCTGTGCCATGAACTGGTGATGAAGAGCCGTCAGCGAGAGTAACTGGGGGCAAGCGAGCATGTTTTTCTAGGAGAGAGAAACACGGGAGATGGCCGGTCATATGATTCGTAGCACCAGTGTCGATCAGCCATTTGCCCTGAGTAACAACGTGTGCACGACCAGAAGACGTGACAACCGAGGCGAAAGCCATGAAGGGAGGAAGAAGAAACTGCAGCGGTCTCGGTGACAGCACACCAGCGGCACGAAGGGCCACGACCAAGGTGCAGAGCACAAGCCGCGCGACTAAACCAGGAGGTCGCGGCGACTAACAAGAGAAGCGGCTAAGAGCGAAGAGGCGGAGAGGCCGCTCAAACAAGGAAGAATCCGCGTGAAACCGCGGCGGGAACAAAAGGGAAGAAGCCGCTTGAACACGAGCGGCTAGGATCCATATCAAGGCACAGCGGGGAAGAAGTCGCGCGGACTGCAAAGGGCCGAGCGAACAGAAGAGAGGAGAAGAGCAGGTGACCGCGACCAAGATGCGGGTAAGAAAGGGACAACCCGCACGGTCAGGCAGATCACAGCAGTTGCGAGAATGCGGTCAAGGGCACAGCGGGGAAGAGGTCGCGCGGACTGAAAAGGCCGAGCGAACAGAAGAGAGGAGAAGAGCAGGTGACCGCGACCAAGATGCGGGTAAGGAAGGAACAACCCGCACGGTCAGGCAGATCACAGCAGCAAACCGCGAGTGCAGAGACAACACACGCGGACAGAGACAGACCGCAGCGACTAGGAAGTCGGAGCGGCAGGAAAGAGCAAGGAGCGCGGCGACACGGAAACAGGTCGCTGCGACAAAGAGCAGGAGGAGAAGAGAAACAAGAAGAGCAAGCCGCACAAACAGGCAGCGGACAGAAACAAGCCGCGCGGATAGCAACAAACCGCGCGGACAGAGGAGAAGGCAAGCCGCGAACAAGCCGCAGAACGCGGAAGACAAGCCGCGAACAACAGAGAGCGCACAGAATCAGGAGGAAAAGACCGTGTGCTCTGATACCATGTTAGAAAGTAGAGAAAGAAAGCGAAAAGAAGAGAACAAGCCGAATAAACTTTTGAATAATCGAAATTTTATTATCCAAAAATGATAACTATTACAAAGGTATGCCCTCCCTTATATAGAATGGAGGAGAGAAGAGAGAATACAAATAAGAGATGTGGGACTAAAATTTACAAGCTAAGCGGACTGTACAAAGTAAACCGCACAGGCCGCGCGGTTAGACAGAAGCACTAACCGCACGGCTTACAATAAGAGATGCAGAGAGGTCGCCTGTGAAGATTGCTTAGACCGCCCGGTTTGCAAGTCGCCGAGTCAAACCGCCAGACCGCGCGGTCTCTAACCCGCCAAGACAGACCGCCCGGTCTCCAACTTCAACACTGGCTTCCCCTTGTAGGGATGGTATCCGACAACTTGGAGGGGAGGAAGGGAGGTAATGGTCAGTGGTTGTAGGGGGAGTGGTGAGCCTACGTTCACGGCTTCGAGACCATAGAAAATCAGAGAGAGAGGAGAGGGAAGAGAAGATTAGGGTTCAATACAACAATAATTAAAAACAGAGAGAGAAGAGGGAAGAGAAGATTAGTGTCCAATACCGATCAGGTGAAGCGGGAAGCGCCGCGGTGTCGCCCGACGTCAGCAGTTTTGCCCGACGGAACTGCTGGAGGCGGAGCGGTAGAAAGGGGCAAAGCAAAGAGAGGAGAGGGAAGAGAAGATTAGGGTTAGAGAGAACCAAGAGGGATCAGCCCCCTTCCTTAGACAAATGATCCAAAGATCCCCAAAAAGTCCAACCACACCCTCTTATACAGTGAGGGTCCAATACAACAATAATTAAAAACAAACTTAAATTAAAAGCACGCTGAATAAAATATCATCCGGCGCTCTGCGGGTCCGGTTCATTCGCGCCGCGCGAGTCGCCCTCCGGTTTGTGTGCGCCGCGAGCCCCCTCCTTCGAGTCGCGAGCTTTACCCCGAGCCCGCTGCCTTCGCGTGTAAACTCGCCATTCCGGCTCCTCTGGTTGCAGCTCGGTAACAATACTGTCATCTGGAAAATTGGCCTTGTACTCAAGGCAGTAGTCCGAAAACTGCCGGCGAAAATTATCTCGAAGGATCCAAGTAGCTTCGATCGTTGGGCGGTGCCGCCATGCGACGCGGATCTCTTCCGGGCTAGCGTCCCCGGGTAAGTGGTGTCTACGATCGAGAATGGCCTGGGAGTACAAGGGCTCGGACCCGGAGTACTCGAGGTCGGCTGGGATATGGTCCACTACGGGGTGGTCGCTTACCACCCGTCGGAGCTTGGAGACATGAAAAACCGGGTGGATGTGACTGCCACTGGGTAAGCGGAGCCGGTACACCACGGCTCCGATGCGACTGATGACCTTGAATGGCCCATAATAACGTGGTGCCAAGTTCGGACACGGTCGCCGTGCGACAGAAAGCTGGTTGTAAGGCTACAGTTTTAAGAAGACCTTCTCCCCCACTAGGAAAGTGAGATCCTGGCTCTTACGGTTGGCGAAGGAGACCGTCTTTGCTTGGGCTCGCCGAAGATGTTGTTTCAAGCTGTTGAGGATGATGTCCCGATCCTGTAGGTGGTCGGCCAGGCTGGCCACGGGCCATTCCCCGGGTAGGTGGAGGGTTACGGATGGCGGTGGGCGGCCATACACCGTCTCGAATGGGGAGTTGTTCTCCGCATGATGATACGCTGTGTTATACGAGTACTCCGCCCAACACAGCCATTTGGACCACGTGCATGGCCGTTCTCCAATGAAGCAGCGAAGATATGTCGCTAAGCACCGGTTGAGAACTTTCGATTGCCCGTCGGACTGCGGATGATAGGCCGTGCTCATCTGGAGATGGGTACCCTGTAGGAGGAAGAGGGATGTCCAGAAACTGCTGGGGAACAAAGGGTTACGGTCACTGGCTATGGAGCGGAGAAACCCATGTAGTCGAACAATCTCTGTGATGATGGCGTCAGCCACCGTGGCTGTTGTGTACGGATAGCGCTGGGAGATAAAGTTCGCGTACTTTGACAGGCGATCTACCACCACCAAAATGCAGTCGAACCCGTTTGAGCAAGGGAGCCGGGTGATTAAATCCATAGCAATGTCTTCCCAGATGCGTTCCGGAATCGGCAGGGGTTGTAGCAGGCCGCTGGGAAACATAGTCTCATACTTGGCCTTCTGGCACAGAAGGCACGCGACCACATGGGCCTTCACCTGGCGGAATATCTGTGGCCAGTACAGGGATGCCGCCAGTCGCCTGTAAGTGCGGAATGCTCCCGCGTGCCCACCGGTCGGGGTGGCATGGAACTCGTCTTGTAGCCAGGGTATGCTTGGAGAGGATGAGCTGCTGGGTTCGCCAAGAGGGCTGCTCGGATGGCCGTAAGATGGGGATCCTGCTCGACTTCCAACTATATTGTGGTTGCATCGTCCCAAACCGGCCGAGATATGGCCTTGAGCTCAAGGGATTGCAGTTGACGGATAAAGCGTCTGCTGCCCGGTTCAACCGACCAGGGCGAAACTCAATGGTGAAATCATAACCCAATAACTTAGCCACCCAAACTTGCTGTGCCGGAGTTGCGATTTTTTGTTGCAGTAAGCAACAGAGGTTGTGGTGGTCGGTGCGGACCACGAGGTGCGACCCAAGAGGTATGGCCGCTAGTGTTGTACCGCGAGCATAAGGGCCATGAGCTCGTTTTCATAGACTGAACGGCTCCTGATTGTTGAGGAGAACGCGCGACTGTAGTAGGCGATGGGCCGGACATCTTGCATGAGGACCGCCCCTACGCCGGTGCCGGAGGCGTCACATTCGACGACGAAGGTTTGCTGAAAATCTGGCATAGCCAAAACCGGTCCTTGCACGAGGGCGGTTTGGAGCGCGGAGAAAGCCGCCAGGGCGGCAGGTGACCATGAGAAGGGGCCTTCCTTCGAGAGCTTGAGCATCTGGGTGAGTGGGCGAGCCAACGCGCCATAGTCCTTGATGAACCGCCGATAGTTGCCGGTGAGCCCGGGAAATCCGCGGACTTCCCGCAGGGACGTAAGAGTTGGCCACTGCAGGACCGCCTGGATCTTATCCGCGTCCATAGCCACGTCGGCGGCCGAAATAGTGTGACCCAAGTAACTCACTGTCGTTGCTCCGAATGAGCACTTCTTGCGGTTGAGGACGAGTTGGTGTTGCCGGAGCGTCCAGAATGTGCGCCGCACGTGATTAAGGTGTGCCTGCCAAGAACGACTAAACACCAAGATGTCATCAAAGAAAACGAGCACATGCTTACAGAGAAGTGGGCGGAAGAACTCATTCATGGTCGCTTGAAACGTCGTCGACGCGTTGGTGAGGCCGAACGACATGACCAAGAATTCGAAGTGGTCGTCATGCGTTCAGAACGCGGTCTTCGGCGCGTCATCCGGGCGAACCCGGATTTGATGGTAGCCCGCCCGGAGATCTAGCTTCGTGAAGTAGGCGGCATCGTGTAGCTCGCCCAACAGCTCCGGTTTCTGATACTGTGACCTTGTTGACCTCCCCGTAATCGACACAGAAGCGCCAACTCCTGTCTTTCTTTCGCACAAGCATCACCGGACCAGAGAAAAGACTGGCACTGGGTCTGATGAGGCCGCCCAGCAACATCTCCCGCACGAGGCGTTCGATCTCGTCCTTCTGAACGTGCCCGTAGCGGTAAGGGCGGACCGACACGGCCGCTGCCTCTGGCTGGAGCACAATCGGGTGATCGGTTGGGCACGCAGGTGGAAGCCCCTGTGGTTCAGCAAAGATGTCCACAAAGTCATCAAGGAGGGCTTGGAAGTCCACGACCAAAGGTGGAGAGGGGGACTCCGCGAAAACGGGCAGAAGCCAGGCTGAAAAGTCCACGTCCGCCACCCGAATGAGTGTGCGCCCCGAGCTTGGTGATCGAAGTAGAGCCGCCTCGCCCTCCAAGCGGCATATGCGACCCTTGTGTTGAAACAACATGGTCATAGCGGCCCAATTTACGCGGACGTCTCCCAAGGTCTGGAGCCATGCCACCCCTAAGATGACGTCGAGACCCCCCAATTCAAATACATAGAAATCCGCCATGATAGTGCAGGAGCCAACAGACAGAGTGACCCCGGCACACTGTCTGAGAGTCGGTCGGCGGCGGCCATCCCTAAGGAAGACCGAGAAGGTCGGGGACGGAGAGATCGGCATGGAGAGGTCATGCGCTCGGCGGGCCGAGATGAAGTTGTGGCTTGCTCCACTATCAACCATCACGATCACCTGTTGGTCGAGGATCACCTCGGTCATCTTCATTGTCCGGGGCCCGGTAAGTCCGCCCACGGAAAAAGAACGGAAGGTCAAGCACATTGAGGGCCTCCCCCTCGGCATGTGCGGAAGAGTCGTCATCCCGTATGGCGAGCCCGTCAAAGTCGGCCATTGTGACCTCGGGGTCGTAGTCGCTGAAAAACGCATGGAACTCCTTAACGGTACACACATGTTGGGCAGAGTACGGTTCACGGCACCGGAAACACAACCCCTTGCGGCGGAGTTCGTTGTAATCATTATTGGAAATACGGTGCGGGTTGTCGGTGTGGCCATGTCGGACGCCGCCTAGAAGCGGGGGACGATCACGAGGCACTTGCGGCCGTGGTGCGTGGTGGCCCTGGGATGGGTCGGCCGAAGGCCAAAATCCGCCTCCACCGCACAAGCAAGCTCCATTGCCTCTGAGACTGTGTGGGGGTGTTGGGTTCGAATGCGGGAGTGGATAGAAGGGAGCAGTACTTGAAGAAAGAACCCCAAATAGTGGTCGGGTGGAAGGTCGGGCACTTGTGTCACCAAGGCAACGAACTCGTTGATGTAAGCGTCCAAGTCCGTCGTCTGGCGGGCACTGCAAAGGCGCTCAATGGCAGAGCCGGTGTAGCGTGGGTCGTAGCGAGTGATCATCTCTTGCTTGAACTCATGCTAGGAAATGGTGGGTTGGACTTGGCGGAGCCAACGCGCCCAGTGAAGGGAAGAGTCGCTTAGGCCGACCACGGCCGTGCCGACCCGATCCGCTGACGGTGTAAGATTGAGGTCGTAAAATTGTTCAGCGCGGGCGACCCATTCCAAGGGATCGACACCGGAAAAGGAGAGAATATCCAACAGTGGTGTCGTACGCCCGATTGTTGGCGGGAGGGGTGCGGTCGGAACCGGCGTGTGCAAGGGGGGCGGCATCCCTAAGATGGATGTTGCATCGGCCGCGGAGGTTGAGCCGTACAGAGGAGTTGTCGAGACCGGGAGCGGAATGGTGTCGAGGCGGCTGAGGAGGAGCGCCTGACCGGCGATAAGGGCGTAGGAGGAGGATTGGAGGGTGTCGAGGTGGGCGTCCTGGCGGTCGAGTCGAGCGTGGGTGTACTCGGTGCTCTCGTGGCCGTCGGTGTGGTGGGCACGGGTGTTGGGTGCCATCGGCGAGCAAGGAGAAGATCCGGCGGCACGCAGGCGGGCGGAGCGACAGGTCGGACCAAATAATACCGATCGGGCGAAGAGGGAAGCGGCGCGGTGTCGCTCGGCGTCAGTGGTTTCGCCCGGCGGAACTGCTGGAGGCGACGCGGTAAAAAGGGGAAAAGCAGAGAGAGGAGAGGGAAGAGAATATTAGGGTTAGAGAGAACCAAGAGGGATCAGCCCCCTTCCTTAGACAAATGATCCAAAGATCCCCAAAAAGTCCAACCACACCCCCTTATATAGTGAGGGTCCAATACAACAATAATTAAAAACAAACTGAAATTGAAAGCACGTTGAATAAAATATCATCCGGCCCTCTGCGGGTCCGGTTCATTCGCGTCATGTGAGTCGCCCTCCAGTTCGTGTGTGCCGCGAGCCCACTCCTCCGAGCCGTGAGCTTTACCCCAACCCCGCTACCTTCACGTGTAAACTCGTCATGCCGGCTCCTCCGGTTGCAGCTCGGTAACATGCTGGCTTCCCCTTGTAGGGATGGTATCTGGCAACTTGGAGAGGAGGGAGGTAATGGTCAGCGGTTGCAGGTGGAGTGGTGAGGCTAGGTTCACGGCTTCGACATCATAGAAAATCACAAAATTGGAAACTTCTCTTCAAAATTCTGCGATAATCTGAATTCAACTCCAACTCCCATATCTATAGGCCAAAAGGGAAAACAACATACGGTTATGATTGGCCGACACGAAATGCACGTAAATAGCATGTAGATAGTGTATGGAAAATTTTTGCAATACATAGGAAATATCCCATCGACCCTCTGAACGTGAATACGGACTCCGATCTAACATACAACGATTCTTACTCCAATGAATATAAACTTGAGCATGCTTCAATACGAGTTGATCCACCTGAGAACTATGATCCCCATCAGGGAGAAATCTTTGTGAGGATCCTTTCAACTACCGTTCCTTAACCTAGCCATCCCAATGGTGCACGATATAACGAGAACCAAGCTCAACTAAGAGAGGAAGATGAGGAGGGTAGCCTTGCTCAATCATATCCATATCTTGAGAAGATGGGAAGAAGAGGATACTAAGAGATTATTTCATTTCACACCATATAATGCCCTCTTGCTCACTTATATATAATGAGAGAAGGTTCCAAAAATATTACATTTATCCCCCTAAGTTGGGCTACAAGGTACATAAGAAATGTAATGGTGCGAAAAATATAATTAGACTACAAAAAATAAAGATGCATGCGTCGATGGCCACGCGTCGTCGGCCCAATCGTGGGCCCATAACAGGCTTTCACGGGCTGTTTGTATTGATGAGGTGAAACATTCTATGAAAATCTTTCCTCAAGTATAGAGATTGTGGAATCCACCTTAATTGGCATCCTTTGAATCCTTCGTCAAGGACACCTGATTACTAGTAAAGCACCCAATCTCCAACCACCGATTCTGCGTCCGCCAATCTGATTGGCCTCAACAGCATGATTGACTACATTGGAGCTCACCTGCCCTTCTTTCACCCACACCTTCCACCTTAATGAATGAAGGTTCTCTTGATTGATGGATCTGATCTGTTGGGCTTTGTCACTCGTTTAGATATATTGTTTAAGTTACAACTCACTCCTGAAGAAAGCAAGGTATCTTTGGCAATGATCTCATGGATCAACTCTCATTATTTGGTGTGTTGGCTTTTAAAGTCGGACCACACATGACATAGGTTGTGCTAAAGGAAAAAAGTCATATTGTGCTACGATACTTGTTAGAGGAATCGATAATAATTTCTACTGAGTTTGTCCCCTCTATATATGGAGGCGGACACAAGGCATAACAAAATAATACATATGACATTTTGTAAAATACATATTGTAACACTCCTTCTCAAGTTGGGCGTGAGATGTTGATCATACCTAACTTGACAACGATTCTTCCAAAGGTAATTCCACTCAGGCCTTTCATGAGAATATCAGCAAGTTGTCTGTCTGGGGGAACAAAGGGAGTACACACAAGTCCCTTTTCAATATTCTCCTTTATGAAATGACGATCCACCTCAATATGCTTTGTACGATCATGTTGGACCAGGTTGTGAGCGATGCTGATGGCAGCCTTGTTATCACAGTATAACCGGATAGGCTCATCTTCAGAGAGAACCAGGTCAATTAGCAAAGACCGCAACCATAGACCTTCACAAACACCATGAGTCATAGCCCGAAACTCTGCTTCAGCACTTGATCTCGCCACGACCTGTTGTTTTTTACTTCTCCAGGTAACTAGATTTCCACCAACAAGAGAACAATACGCTGATGTTGATCGCTGATCGTCGACATAACCGGCCCAATCAGCACCGATGTAGACCTCAATTTTTAGAGCCGAATTAGGGGAAAACAATATTCCACTCCCAGGTGAGGACTTGAGATATCTGATGATTCTTTTGGCAGCATCAGTATGACGAGTCTTCGGAGCGTGCATAAATTGGCTGATAATGCTCATAGCATAAGATATATCTAGACGGGTATGAGCCAAGTAGATTAGTCTCCCTACAAGACTCTGGAATTCAGGAATATTTTCAATCTCCTTCCCATCATCACGACTCATTCTGTGGTTTGCTTCAATTGGAGTGTCCGCTGGTCGGCAGTCACTCATACCAGTTTTCTCAAGAAGATCCAGCGTATTCTTCCTCTGAGATAAAGGTCTCATGTTTAGACCTTGCCACTTCAATACCCAAGAAATATTTGAGAGCACCCGGGTTCTTGACCTCAAACTCAGAAGCCAACTTTTGTTTTAGAAGTTTGATTTCTTCCACATCGTCTGTGATAACAATGTCATCAACATAAACAATGAGAGCTGTAAGTTTACCGGTCCTATGCTTGATGAACAGAGTATGATCGGCATTGCCCTGGTGATACTTAAAAGGTAACATGACTTTGTGAAATCTCCCAAACCAAGATCTTGGAGACTATTTCAGTCCATATAGGGCTTTTTTAACTTGCAGACATATCCCACTGTACTTTTGGGAATAAGACCTAGTGGGAGAGACATAAACTTTCTCATCCAGATTTCCATGGAGGAAGACATTTTTTACATCAAGTTGTCAAAGGTCCCACCCTTTACAAGCAACACAGGATAGAAGGACTCTAATGGTCTTCATCTTTGCTACAGGAGCAAACGTTTCCTGATAGTCAATTCCAAGAGTTTGAGTGTGCCCTCTTGCCACTAACATTGTTTTGCACCGTTCAACCACACCTTCCGAATTTTGTTTGACTGTGAACACCCATTTGCATCCAACCGGTTTCTTCCCAGAGGGAAGAGGCACTAAATTCCATGTGTTATTCTTTTCAAGCGCAGTCATTTCTTCAAACATGGCTTCTCTCCACATGGGAATCTCCAGGGCACTCTGCCAGGATGGGGTATGGATATGGACGCAAGGGAAGACACAAAGGTCTTATGGGATGTGGAGAAAGAGTCATAAGAAACATAATTAGAAAGAGGATGTTGAGTGCAGGATCGAATATCTTTGCGGAGAGCAATTGGAAGCTCAGAAGGCCCTGAGTCCGGGTCCAATGATTGTTCTGGTAGCAGGTCCAATGTGTCGTTAGGCCTCTTTCTCCGCCGAGTGTACACCTGCAAACTTAGTTATTAAAGGCGCAAGACGCACCTTGGCGCAAAAGGGTCTTGGAGCATAGGCGCAAGGCTCAAGGCGCATGCTCGCGCCTGACGAATGCAAGACACAACCACATCCATTTTAAATAATCAATATCAAACATCATTTCAGTTTCTCAATCATATTCTTCATCTAGTCTACTCATTAGTCATTCATTACTATTATTTTTACCTCTTAAAAAATAAAATCAATATGGTCACTTATATAATATATAAGACTCAACACACAATTATCTTCCACAAACACTAAATTAATAAAACATTATTGAGTCATTGCATTATTTTTTTGTTAGTTTTTGAAGAAAAAAATTTACAACAAAAATTTCACTCAGACGCGCCTTTTATATTCTAAATGCGCAAATAAGGCGCACAGCTGCGCAAACCTCTGAGCCTGGTGAGCATGGAGCCTTAGGCACGTCTGAGGCGCGCCTTTAATAACATAGTCTGCAAAGTAGGAATGGTAGGCGGAATAGTAGTATGTACAGGAATATCACTCACTTCCGACGGTAGTAGTTCCCCCTGAAGTGAGGGATATGAAGGAGGAACAGGCAGTGGTACAGACCATGAGGGTACGGACGAAGAGGGCAAAGGTGAGTCACCTGGATCATGATAATAGGCCTTAGATTCACGAAACGTGACATCCATGGTAATGAAGACCCTCTTAGTAGGAGGATGAAAACATTTGTACTCCTTTTGAGTAGGAGAGTAGCCAATAAATACGCACCGTAGGGAGCGAGAATCAAGTTTGGTGGGATGAGGGTGATGGATGTGAGCAAAGCAGACACAACCAAAAACCTTAGGAGGAAGCTGAGAGGAGGAACATGTAAAGTCCTGAGTGGAGTGGCATTCCCAAGAACACGAGAGGGCATGCGATTAATAAGATACGCAGTTGTAAGGATAACATTGCCCCAGTAATACTTGGGAAGACACATTGTTGCTAAGAGACAATGAACCACTTCCAAAAGGTAACGATTCTTACGCTCCACAACCCCATTTTGAGCAGGAGAATAAGCACAAGTGATTTGGTGTGTCATGCTCAGCCAGAAACTCAGCAAAGTGGGAATCCAGATATTCGCAAGCATTATCACTGCGGAGGATCTGAATTTTAACATTGAACTGGGTGGATACCATGTTATAAAATATTTTGAAGGTGGAGAAAACATCGATTTTCTTTCGCAGTAAATATAACCAGATAGTGCGAGAAAAACAGTCAATAAAGGTAACAAACCAATTACAGCCAGAAATAGAAGAGACGAGATAAGGTCCTCAAACATCAGAGTGAATCACATTAAAAGAAACTGAACTTGGTAATGAAACATAATTTAAGGTAGTACGACAATGTTTGTTAATAGGACAGACATCACAAACAAAAGAAGTAAGAGCAGCATCAGACATAGCAGGTAACAAAAACCTCATAACAGGGATAGATGTGTGTCCTAAACAACAATGCCAGGAATAGAGGTCGGGCGTGCTAGAGTGAAGGGCCAGAGCAGGTGCCACCGAGCTAGAGTCGAGCACGTACGGATCATTGACCAGGCTACCGGAGCCAATCACAGTCCCTATCTTCAGGTCCTGAAATACACAAGAGGAAGGGTGAAAGGTTACTGAGCAGTTCATGGAATTAGTCAAATGGATAATAGATAGCAAATTATGTGTGAAATTTGGAATATGCAAAACTGACGATAAGGTGAGAGAGAAACAGGAGATGGAGCCCTTCCCAGTAATAGAGGAAAGAGAACGATCAGCAGTGCTCACCTTTTCACGACCAAAGAGAAGAGTATATGAAATAAAACCTGAGGCGGAGCCAGTCATATGATCGGTGGCTCCGGAGTCAATGATCCAATGAGCGGAAGCATGAGAAGCTGCAGAGTGAGCACCTGGGGTCCCTATGTGGGTATATGAAGACAACGCTGAAGACTTCGTAGAAAGACCCTGCATCATGCGGCCAAGAGCAAGTACTTTATTAGCCGTGAAAGCATTAGAGAGGACAGAAGAATCAGCACCCGGAAGAGCAGAATTATCGGCAGCAGCATCAGTGAGATGGGCTGAACAGGGAGGTGTGCGACCAGTGGGACGACTAAATCCATGACCACCACGAAGAGGAGCACCACCTCTCGATGGAGGAAAACCATGGAGTCGAAAGCATGTGTCTCTGGTATGCCTAGTCTTCCCACAATAATCACAGAAGAGGTGGTCTTTATCAGCACCCATCAGCTTAGAATCACGGGAAGGATGGGCCCCAGGAAGGAAGGTGTACCGGCAGCTAGAACAGTACTCTAAGGAGCAGGGTCGGGAAGAAGGGGCTGACGACGATCAAATTCCTGTTGGACAATGCTATAAACCTATGGAAGGGATGGTAATGGCACACGCCCCAAAATCTGAACACTAATCTGATCCAAGTCCCGATGAAGACCATGAAGAAACTCAAAGGTCTGGTTGCGATCCTCCCGAGCACGAACCATAGCCTCATCAACAGGGCTAACAGAGGTGAGGGAATCTAAATGATCGTATTCCTGATACAACTGAGTGAACTCCAAATAGTAAGCAGACAGGAGGCGATCGCCCTAGCGGAGGAAGGATATCTTCCGTCTCAACTGGAAGATCTGTGCAGCATTTTCCTTTCGAGAATAAGTAGTCTCTGCATGCCGCCAAATATCAACAGCAGTGTCCAGAAATAAGTTGTGGCGAGCGATGGAATACTGCATGGAATTCATTTGCCAAGACATGACTAAGGAATTTTCGGGATCCCATTGAGCCCAATCAGGGACACTCTTCTCTGGTTCCGTAGTTTGCCCAGTGACATATCCAAAGAGGTGACGGCTCTTAAGAGCAAGACTGATAGAGCGTGACCAAGACAAATAATTGGAATCATCTAAGCACGTCACACAAGGCTAAAATAGAAATCCAGAGATCTCACGCCACACAAGGCCACAAGGAGCAACCAATTCCACCAAGCAACAATCCAATTATGAGATAGGAGGAATAGAAATCAACTTCATCTGATAATAGGGCAACAAACCCTAGGAGACGACGCTGGAAGGAAGGCTGACCTCACCACATATCTGGCGCCGGAAGAGGAAGGGCTACAAATCTTAGGAAGCCCGACTAGGACTGAGAAGGAAGCGCTGGAACCGGCTGTGGAAAAGCGGGAGGTCGGTCGCGAGTTACGCGGCCTGCGTGGCTGTCGCATGCGAGACACATGCGACGCTGGCTGCAGGTTGACGCGGCTGTCGCAACCGAGACGCGGCTGTCGCGGTCTGTCGCGGGCGAGACGTGGAAGGGAGACGAGATCGGATGCGGGTCGAAAGCAAGAACGCGAGCAGGCGAATTGATCGGGGGAGAGGTGGAGCCGCGAGGTCAAACCTGGCTTTGATAGTAGAAATGGAGAAAGCCAACCTTGTATATATGTCCACTAGGTACAAATACAAAGAATGAGTACATATATATAGATGAGAGAAAGAGGGAGAAAAGTCCTATACACAATGTGGGACTAAAGAGAGGAGAGAAAAACAATAAATGCTATACAAATGGGCCTAGTTTAAGTGGGCTTTTCCAACACTCCCCCGCAAGCTGGAGCGTATAGGTCATATGCACCCAGCTTGGACAAACACTGGTAGAACAGGGTGCTTGATAAGGCCTTTGTGAGGATGTCGGCAACTTGATCAGTTCCTGGAACATGCTTCAATTCAAGTTTCTTCAATTGAACCTTCTCACGAACAAAGTGACAGTCAACCTCGATATGTTTTGTGCGCTCATGAAACACCGGATTCTTTGCGATGTGTATGGCGGCTTGACTATCACAAAATAGAACAACAGAGGAAGGGAGTTTTACTCCCAGGTCAGTAAGGAGACTTTCGAGCCATGTGAGTTCTGAGACAACCGAGGTCATCGATCGGTATTCAGCTTCTGCAGAGGAACGGGCTACCACAGCCTGTTTCTTACTCTTCCACGTAATAAGGTGACCACCAAAATAAGTACAGAACCCACTAGTTGACCTTCGATCGTCCAGAGAACCCGCATAGTCGGCATCAGAATAGGCAACCAATGCGGGAGCAGAGTCAGAGGTTTTGTAAACCAGCCCTTGACCCGGAGCTCCCTTAAGGTATCGAAGAATCCGTTCAACCGCTTGAAGATGAGAAGCCCGGGGGGCATGCATGAACCGACTGACAACCCCAACTGCAAATGATATATCCGGCCTTGTGACTGTTAGATAGATCAATTTTCCCACAAGGCGTCGATAGTATTCCGGGTTCGGAAGCAGCAAATCGTCATCCGAAGCATGAGCGCATAGTTTGTGATTTGCCTCCATCGGGGTACAAGCTGGCTTGCAACCAGACTGACCAGCATCTTTGAGAAGATCAAGACAGTACTTTCGTTGGGAGAGCACCAACCCGTCCGGCCGCCGGGCAATCTCGAGACCCAGGAAGTAGCGAAGTGTCCCCAGATCTTTAGTTTGAAAAACAGTGCTCAGATGTTGTTTGACATCTTGAATCCCCTTTGAGTCATCCCCAGTGAGAAGGATGTCATCAACATAGACCAACAGAAGGACGGTGCCAGTGGCCCGGTGTCGGGTAAAAAGGGAGAAATCTGCAGAACTCCGAGTGAATCCCATGTCTCGAACCACCTTGCTAAACTTGTCAAACCACGCCCGAGGGGACTGTTTGAGACCATAAATTGACTTTCGGAGAAGACATACCCGAGACTCCCCCGTGGTCTCAAACCCGGGCGGTTGGCGCATGTAGACGGTTTCCTGAAGGTCACCATTTAAAAAGGCGTTCTTGATGTCGAGCTGATGAAGGGGCCAGTGGCGGTGTACCGCGACGGAGAGAAGAACGCGGACAGTGTTGAGCTTGGCCACCGGAGAGAAGGTTTCCTCATAATCGAGGCCCTCCTGTTGTGTGAAGCCACGGGCCACAAGACGGGCCTTCAGCCGGGCAATAGTGCCATCCGGAGCATGCTTGATGACGAACACCCATTTACACCCAACAGGGTGCTGACCGGGAGGTAAGGGAACCAAGTCCCAGGTCTGGTTGGCCCAAAGGGCCGTCATTTCCTCGTCCATGGCAGCCCGCCAGCCAGGATGGTGAAGCGCCTCCTGCAAAGAGTTAGGGACCGAAACAGAGGATAATGATGTGGCAAAGTGAAGAAGAGAGGGGGAGAGGCGATGGAGAGAGACGTAGTTCGCCATCGGATGAGCGGTAGAGACGGGAGCCGGAGCAGCAGGGAGCAGAGCACCAGAGGGCGAAGCCGACTGCAGAGGAGCCACAGGATTAGGAGAGCGACGAGAATAGACCCGGATAACCGGGGGTGGTGGACGGACCGGAGGTATGGAAGGGAGAGAGGATGAGGAGTGAGGAGCGGGAATGACAGGACGAACGACGGGAGCTGGACTCAGAGCGACATCCGGAGCAGGGAAGAATGGAAGATCTTCACGGAAAGTTACGTCAGCCGAGACAGTAACCTTGCGGGTAGTAGGCGAATAACATACATAACCCTTCTGAGTGCGCGAGTACCCGACAAAGATATGTTTGGTGGCACGAGGGTCCAATTTGTCCGTGGAGGGACCGAGGTGGTGAACGTAGCAGGTACACCCAAACACCCGTGGCGGAATGGGAAAAGGCGGAGTTGTGGGAAAGAGGAGGCTGAAGGGAGTAGCATACTGGAGGACGGAAGACGGGAGGCGGTTGATGAGAAAGCAAGCCGTGGAGAGAGCGTAGTTCCAGTACGGTTTGGGGACCTGCATTTGAAGCATAAGCGAGCGAGCGACATCAAGAAGGTGACGATTCTTGCGCTCGGCGACACCATTCTGTTGTGGAGTGTACGGACATGATGTTTGGTGAAGAATGCCGAATTCAGAGTAGAGAGTGGCAAAAGTATGGCTGGTGTACTCCCGCGCATTGTCAGTACGAATAGTGCGAATAGGCGCAGAGAATTGAGTGCGAGTCTCAAGTATGAAAGCCCGGAATACGCGGGGAAGTTCAGAGCGATCCCGAAGGAGATATAACCACGTCATGCGAGAATAATCATCAATAAAAGTAAGAAAATAGCGATAGCCAGAAATACTAGTAAATTTGTACGGACCCCATATATCGGAGTGTACTAAAATAAAAGGAGCGGAGCTCCGAGTACAATGAGGGGGGAAAGAAGAACGAGGCTGTTTGCCCAAAATACATGTGTCGCAGCGAAAAGCAGGGAGAGTAACATCAGGAAGAGCCTTCCGGAGGACTGGAAGAGGAGCATGTCCCAGACGGCGATGCCAATCCGAAGAGGAGATAGATGCGAGGACAGTGGGAGAGTCGTCAAGAAGATAGAGCCCATTCTGCAGCCGTCCTCTACCAATGATAGTCTGCGTCTGCTGATCCTGTATGAGAAAAGAAGAAGAAGTAAATGTCACGGAGTAATTAGAATCAGTAGTAAGGCGACCAACAGAGAGTAAATTGAAAGGAGAGCCCGGAACATGTAGAGCCGAGCGCAGGAGGAGAGAAGAGGTGAGAGTAATATCAGCACATCCAGAGACGGGAACCGATGCCCCATTAGCGACAGTAATGTACTTCGGATGAGGTGAAGACAAGTACTGCGGTGGCCTAACAGAGGTGATATGATGAGTGGCACCAGAATCAAGGATCCAGCGCGTGCCAGAGGATAGGCAGGCGATACCTTCATTGGAGATAGAGGCAGCAGAAGCAACCGAGGCAGGCGGACGGCTGAGCAAGCCATGAAGATGCTGGAGCTGAAGACGAACCTCGTCGAGCTCAGTACGAGAGGAGGCAGAGTCGGTAGTAGCAGCAGAGGCATGTGGACGAGGAGGGCGGCCATGTTTGCGGAAGCAAGTGGCCTCAAGATGACCATCTTTACCACAGAACGAGCATTTAGGCCTAGACCGGCCACCGCGACCCCGGCCGCGAGAGTCAGAGCGGCCACCACGGGCAGAAGGGGGAAGAGGCAATAAGGGAGCTGGTGCCTGTTGAACAAGGGCCGGAGAAGGAAGTCCGGGAACATCCGGAGGCGGGGAGACTTTGAGAAGCATTGAGCACACATCGGAAAAGGACGGTGTAACAGTAGAGGAGAGGATGTGAGCCCGGACACTGTGAAGATGAGGGGGTACCCGGGCCATCATCATGGCGATACCCACAGCTTCCTTTTGGGTACGTTGAGCAGCGAGATCTAGAGTGGGAGGCTGATGGTGGATCCAAGCCTCAACCAGAGAACGGGCTTGAGCAACAAAGGACGTCAGGTCGGTTGCGCCACTGCTGTCAAGGGCCTGGAGAGCGGTGATGATATCATATAGATGGTGGAGACTATCTTTGCCAGAGTAGAGGGTGTGGAGCTCGTCCCACATGCCTTTGGCCGTCTCATGATACATGGCCAGGCGATAAGATTCACCATCAAGAGAGTTGAGAAGCCAAGTCTGCACACGCCCATCATTGCGTAACCATTCGTCAGTAGGGACACCAATAACGGTCTGAGTCAGGTGATGAAGGAATCCCTTTGACTGAAGGACACGGCGAACCGAGTGTGCCCATTCCACAAAGTTCTTTTTGCCCGTGAGCGAAATTGTAGTGATCCGGAGCTCGTCGCGGACTTCCTGGATAGAGGCCGGGCGTTCAGGAGGAACCGCCGTGCCGACGGAGTCTGCAGACGTAGACATGAGGGCGACCTAGATGAGGTCGCAGCGAGCTGAAGGAGGCCGCAGCGAGCTGGAGGAGACCGCGGCGGACTGGAGGCAACAGCTAGAGGAAGCGGACAGACAGCGGACTTGGTGAGGACGCGGCGACCTGGATGAGGTCGCGGCGAGCTAGTAGGAGACCGCGGTGAGCACAGACGCTCAGCAAGGAGTGGGCCAAGAGAGGCCGCAGCGGATAGAAGAGGGCGAGGCGGACTGGATCAGATCGCGGCGGTCTGGATCAGACCGCGGCTGACAGGAGCGAGCTGAGAAGAGAGGACAAGTCGGGGAAGCAAGAAAGCGACCGTGGCGGGCTGGACCATTCCGCAAGACTGAAAGAACGCAGGGGTCTAACCCGCGGCGGACAGAAAAGAAGGTTGCCGGAAGAGGAAGGAGAGCAGCCGCAAGCAGGCGGACTGCGGACAGAGGAGGACGCTGCGCTTACGGCGGACGAAGGAGACCAAGAGGTTGAGGTCGCCGAGGTCGCGCCGGACAAGAGGAGGCCGCAGCGGAAAAGGGGAAGCAGTGGACCCCACAGGATGGCTATAAAAGGGAGTCAAAGGAGGAAGGAGAAGGCGGGAGGAGAGGTGGTTCCACGGGAGGAGAGGCTGCGGACTGGACAAGGGAGGCCGCAGGAGAGAAGCGGCTAGAAGGAGCGGACACACTTGCGCAGGCCGCAGAGGTCGCAGAGGTCGCAGGCCGCAGGGCGGACAGAGAGGGGAGTCCGCAGGAGATCGGAACCTCCCTCTGATACCATGTAGAAATGGAGAAAGCCAACCTTGTATATATGTCCACTAGGTACAAATACAAAGAATGAGTACATATATATAGATGAGAGAAAGAGGGAGAAAAGTCCTATACACAATGTGAGACTAAAGAGAGGAGAGAAAAACAATAAATGCTATACAAATGGGCCTAATTTAAGTGGGCTTTTCCAACAGATACTATGTTAGAGGAATCGATAATAATTTCTATTGAGTTTGTCCCCTCTATATATGGAGGCGGACACAAGGCATAACAAAATAATACATGTGACATTTTGTAAAATACATATTGTGACAATACTCAACACCCCAGAGATGTGCATATTTTGACTCTTGGAGTATTTATATATAGACATGTCAATGCATACATATTTGGAATACCCACATCTTGCAAAGTGGATATCCATACACAACTGTCTTGGTGTGCCTTATATTATGGTATTACGTACTAATGACAATTTGTATTAGTGTTCTGAACTTCTGATGTGTATAAATATAACACTAATTTAAAGGCAAGTGCACCCGTCGATCAAGTAATAAAATGCTGAGTAAAAGTATCGTCCCATTAAGATTGAGTTAAACAAGTACTAGAATATGCATCAATTCTATTTTTATTTGGGAAATCAGTGTTTGGAGATGATTTAAAAGTTTATTAAAGCAAGTAAAAAAAACTAATTATTTATAATAATCAAGAACTCAAGCACGATAAAATTTTGGGAGAGGATCGCTAGGGTATTTGGTTTCACCGATACTTCTTGAGATAGAAAATATATTGAAATTATTTTAAATCAACTTCTATTTCATGTGGAGGCGGTTTCAAAACAACAGTCAATATCCCTTGGTCTGAGTATATTGAATCTCCCCAATCTATTTAATATGCTTTGAACCAGGTATATTAAAATAGAAAGATGAATTAAATCCTGTAAGACTCCAAAAATCTTTGGAGAATATAAATCTAAGACCACGACATGAATAACGAATATTGATCCTATTTCATTAGATTCACGAAATAATTTGCGCAAACATCAATTTTTGTTTCATGATCCGAACTTCTAAATGTTTCATGATCCGAACTTCTAAATGTTTCATGATCCGAACTTCTAAATGTTTCATGATCCGAACTTCTAAAAATAGGAGAGATCTTTGCCAAACTTCCGCAAGCGTTAAGCGACGGAAATTATACTCACCTAAAATTAAAATTATTTGAGATATTAAAACTTCCGGCTTTACCATTACCCTTGTGAAATAAAACATAGCTCATCATAATAACACAAATTAAAGATAGATGATGACGACCAAACATTATTTAAAAATAAAATTTAATAGTGACTAAAATATCTCCCCTATGGAGTCTGAAGTGTGCGACTCTCCTTCCTCAACCAGAACCGCTCGCCTGTTGTCGCAATTGATTGCAGGGGAGCTGATTAGCGCTCGGCATTTGGCAACGTGTACGAGCTCTGGATTGCTCGTCTCCGAATCTCTCGATGCATTTCCTCTTCTTCTCCTCAAATATTTATAGAGGTGATCCCTTTCTATCTTTCTCCCAGCCGCACAAAGCACGTGCTCTTGTACTTCCAACTATCTCTGCTTCAAATGCCGTCCCTTTCCTTGACCGACAACCAAATCACGTGCTACATTTGGCGCACAAGCTCCTTTCCAATGCCATGTATTGTGGCTATCTGTGCATTGATCGTGATATGTGGCTGCCCTGTTTTCCATAGTCATGATGTGAGGCCTTTCCATCCAAATTTGCGGCTGCTTATCTTCCATTGTTCTTTGATTTCTGAAAGGTCATTTCAGCTTGGTCCTGGGCTTAGAACTTGTATAAGAACTGTGAAGAATTCTTTATTTCTTGTTATTAACCTGGCCCTTCATTAAAACATAAAACTATGTATAGTATGTCCAAAAAAAAACTTCTTGTAGCTTGATTTAGAGATATTTGATGGTTAATTTAGCTAGAAATGCATATCACATAAAGTTTTATTATGTCCCCTCCATATATAAGGAGGGGTGATGAGTCTAGTCTTGTAAGCTCTCCATGGAGAGCACTCTTGGAGGGAACCAGTCCTCAAGATTTTTTCCATGAGTATATCTTGTGATTGTATCTTGTCCATTTAGTTCAATCCATTTCAATGTGTATCATACAATATGAACTAGATAAATTGGAATGCAAGATCTTCACGCTAATGTAGATGCTAACTCAAGCTGCTTTTGAGTAGATCATACACGATCCTGCCCTTTATTGCAGTTCATGCTTATTGCATTGACAATATATCTGTTTTATTACAATTTAAAATAATAAAGTTCAAGAAAATTCATTGTTTGAGTATTTGTAATGTATTTACAGATGATGCATGATGAATTGTTTTCTGGAGGGAGAGTATATGTTGTCTGCCCCATTATAGACAAGTCGGAGCAACTGCCTCACCTTCATGCTGCTAGTAAAGATTTGGAATCAATATCAAAAAAATTTAGCATGTATAGTTGTGGGCTGCTGCATGGGCGCATGAACAGTGAAGAGAAAAATGAAGTCTTGAGAAAATTTAAATCTGGAGAAACATGTGTTCTTATAGCAACTCAAGTGATTGAGATTGGTATTGATATTCCGGATGCCTCCATGATGGTTGTCATGAATGCTGAGAGATTTGGAGTTGCTCAGCTGCATCAATTGAGAGGACGTGTTGGAAGAGGGATGCGGAAGTCAAAATGTGTTTTTTTATCTTCAACCCATGCGGCTCTTAATCGACTGAGGATACTTGAAAAGTCATCAGACGGATTTAACCTAGCAATTGCGGACCTCCTTGTGCGTGGTCCTGGCAATTTACTTGGCAAAAAACAGTCTGGGCACCTCCCAGATTTTCCAATAGCTAGATTGGAGCTTGATGGAAATATTCTAAGAGAAGCTCATAATGCTGCACTGGTACCTACGATTACCTTGATTCTTTTTTATTATTTCATAAGATACTTAACTCTTATCATGATTATTTGAACCTTCAAGATTATTAGCATGTCACGGCTTGTTTAGAGGTTGCTTCTTCGGAAAGTTTTTTATTCAACATGCTTCCTGATTCAGAAAGTTTGTGTGGCATTTCTAGATGTTAAAATGTGTAGCCTAAGGAGGAACTCCATTCCCTGCTGTTGTTATCCTTTATTCTGCACACCACAAAGTTGCTTGACCTAGATTATCCTTCTGTTGGAATTTCCGCTGTTGGAGTATGCAGCTTCACCTCTCCCCTTCGGCATCCATTTCCGAATTCTTGCACCAAGAATCAATTGTTGCTAACTGTGTAACCTAGGGATGGCCGCCAACATCCAATTCGACTGAACCAGATGTCGATTGAAATCCTGACTTGGTCAGTTGTATCTGATTTTAGTTTAAATTTGTTTTTCTTCTAGTGAGGGATCCGTTGTGTTGTTCTATTTTCATATATGCTTCATCTTGGGCCTTCAATGGCTTATCATCCCTGGTGGCGAATCATGTATCATTTCTCTTCTCCTGCGTTTATTAGTTTTACTGTTTCGGTATTGTTGTGGAATTTTGTGTGCTGATGCTATTCTTAATTGATGAGATATTTAGCATTGGTATTGTAGAAGGCATTTGCGTTGAAGACTATTTACTTGTGTTGGTATAGGTGTACTTCTCTTAGCATACTCAGAAACACATCATTTGAAATTTAAGTGTTAGGTCAGGGTTAAAAGACACCTTGGTTTGTAATTGATCTTTTCCATCTTCCTCCAAAAGTTGTTAGCTTGTCATAGGCCCATGCATACCATTGGGTCACTGTCACGACCCGTCTAATAACAATTATCAGAGTGCGCTATGGGCGGGACGTGATGCCACGGACATGGGCGAAGAAAATTCCATGTCTGTTAGGCGGGAGTTGAAATTATAAGTTTAGTTTTAAAATAATTAATTTGAGAAATCTAGGTTGCTTTATGCGGAAAGTTTAGTGTAAAGTTGATGCACATGCACTTTAATAAAATCTCATGCCTCACACAGTTCTAGTAAAAACGTAAATACAATAAACCAAAGAAGTGAACATACTATTAATATTAAATTTCAGTACATTAGAAAAAACCTAGCAGTTGTTCATGACTCAAATGAAAGTAGTTGATCATATTTATTACATCATGTAGAAATGGAGAAAGCCAACCTTGTATATATGTCCACTTGGTACAAATACAAAGAATGAGTACATATATATAGATGAGAGAAAGAGAGAGAAAAGTCATATACACAATGTGGGACTAAAGAGAGGAGAGAAAAACAAAAAGGCTATACAAATGGGCCTAGTTTAAGTGGGCTTTTCCAACACTCCCCCGCAAGCTGGAGCGTATAGGTCATATGCACCCAGCTTGGACAAACACTGGTAGAACAGGGTGCTTGATAAGGCCTTTGTGAGGATGTCGGCAACTTGATCAGTTCCTGGAACATGCTTCAATTCAAGTTTCTTCAATTGAACCTTCTCACGAACAAAGTGACAGTCAACCTCGATATGTTTTGTGCGCTCATGAAACACCGGATTCTTTGCGATGTGTATGGCGGCTTGACTATCACAAAATAGAACAGCAGAGGAGGGGAGTTTTACTCCTAGGTCAGTAAGGAGACTTTCAAGCCATGTGAGTTCTGAGACAACCGAGGCCATCGATCGGTATTCAGCTTCTGCAGAGGAACGGGCTACCACAGCTTGTTTCTTACTCTTCCACGTAATAAGATGACCACCAAAATAAGTACAGAATCCACTAGTTGACCTTCGATCGTCCAGGGAACCCGCATAGTCGGCATCAGAATAGGCAACCAATGCAGGAGCAGAGTCAGAGGTTCTGTAAACCAGCCCTTGACCCGGAGCTCCCTTAAGGTATCGAAGAATCCGTTCAACCGCTTGAAGATGAGAAGCCCGGGGGGCATGCATGAACCGACTGACAACCCCAACTGCAAACGATATATCCGGCCTCGTGACTGTTAGATAGATCAACTTTCCCACAAGACGTCGATAGTATTCCAGGTTCGGAAGCAGCAAATCGTCATCCGAAGCATGAACGCATAGTTTGTGATTTGCCTCCATCGGGGTACAAGCTGGCTTGCAACCAGACTGACCAGCATCTTTGAGAAGATCGAGACAGTACTTTCGTTGGGAGAGCACCAACCCATCCGGCCGCCGGGCGATCTCGAGACCCAGGAAGTAGCGAAGTTTCCCCAGGTCTTTAGTTTGAAAAGCAGTGCTCAGATGTTGTTTGACGTCTTGAATCCCCTTTGAGTCATCCCCAGTGAGAAGGATGTCATCAACATAAACCAACAGAAGGACGGTGCCAGTGGCCCGGTGTCGGGTAAAAAGGGAGAAATCTGCAGAACTCCGAGTGAACCCTATGTCCCGAACCACCTTGCTAAACTTGTCAAACCACGCCCGAGGGGACTGTTTGAGACCATAAATGGACTTTTTGAGAAGACATACCCGAGACTCCCCCGTGGTCTCAAACCCGGGCGGTTGGCGCATGTAGACGGTTTCCTGAAGGTCCCCATTTAAAAAGGCGTTCTTGATGTCGAGCTGATGAAGGGGCCAGTGGCGGTGCACCGCGACGGAGAGAAGAACGCGGACAGTGTTGAGCTTGGCCACCGGAGAGAAGGTTTCCTCATAGTCGAGGCCCTCCTGTTGTGTGTAGCCACGGGCCACAAGATGGGCCTTCAGGCGGGCAATAGTGTCATCCGGAGCATGCTTGATGACGAACACCCATTTACACCCAACAGGGTGTTGACCGGGAGGTAAGGGAACCAAGACCCAGGTCTGGTTGGCCCAGAGGGCCGTCATTTCTTCGTCCATGGCAGCCCGCCAGCCAGGATGGTGAAACGCCTCCTGCAAAGAGTTAGGGACCGAAACAAAGGATAATGAGGTGGCAAAGTGAAGAAGAGAGGGAGAGAGGCGATGGAGAGAGACGTGATTCGCCATAGGATGAACGGTAGAGATGGGAGCCGGAGCAGCAGGGAGCAGAGCACCAGAGGGCGAAGCCGACTGCAGAGGGGCTACGGGATGAGGAGAGCGACGAGAGTAGACCCGGATAACCGGGGGTGGTGGACGGGCAGGAGGTTGGGAAGGCAGAGAGGATGAGGAGTGAGGAGCAGGAATGACAGGACGAACGACGGGAGCTGGACTCAGAGCGACATCGAGAGCAGGGAAGAATGGAATATCTTCACGAAAAGTCACGTCAGCCGAGACAGTAACCTTGCGGGTAGCAGGCGAATAACAGACATAACCCTTCTGAGTGCGCGAGTACCCCACAAAGATATGCTTGGTGGCACGAGGGTCCAATTTGTCGGTGGATGGACCGAGGTGGTGAACGTAGCAGGTACAACCAAACACCCGGGGAGGAACGGGAAAAGGCGGAGTGGTGGGAAAGAGGAGGCTGAAGGGAGTAGCATACTGGAGGACGGAAGACGGGAGACGGTTGATGAGGAAGCAAGCCGTGGAGAGCGCGTAGTTCCAGTATGGTTTGGGAACCTGCATTTGAAGCATAATGGAGCGAGCGACATCAAGAAGGTGACGATTCTTGCGCTCGGCGACACCATTCTGTTGTGGAGTGTACGGACACGAGATTTGGTGAATAATGCCGAACTCAGAGCAGAGAGTGGCAAAGGTATGGCTGGTGTACTCCCGCGCATTGTCAGTACGAATAGTGCGAATAGGCGCAGAGAACTGAGTGCGAGTCTCAAGTATGAAAGCCCGGAATACGCGGGGAAGTTCAGAGCGATCCCGAAGGAGATATAACCATGTCATGCGAGAGTAATCATCAATAAAAGTAAGAAAATACCGATAGCCAGAAATACTAGTAAATTTGTATGGACCCCATATATCGAAGTGTACTAAAATAAAAGGAGCAGAGCTCCGAGTATAATGAGTAGGAAACGATGAACGGGGCTGTTTGCCCAAAATACATGTGTCGCAGCGAAAAGCAGGGAGAGTAACATCAGGAAGATTCTTCCGGAGGACTGGAAGAGGAGCATGTCCCAGACGGCGATGCCAATCCGAAGAGGAGATAGATGTGAGGACAGTGGGAGAGTCGTCAAGAAGATAGAGCCCATTCTGCAGCCGTCCTCTACCAATGATAGTCCGCGTCTGCTGATCCTGTATGAGAAAAGAAGAAGAAGTAAATGTTACGGAGTAATTAGAATCAGTAGTAAGGCGACCAACAGAGAGTAAATTGAAAGGAGAGCCCGGAACATGTAGAGCCGAGCGCAGGAGGAGAGAAGAGGTGAGAGAAATATCAGCACATCCAGAGACTGGAACTGATGCCCCATTAGCGACAGTAATGTACTTCGGGTGAGGTGAAGACAAGTACTGAGGTGGCCTAACAGAGGTGATATGATGAGTGGCACCAGAATCAAGGATCCAGCGCGTGCCAGAGGATAGGCAGGCGATACCTTCATTGGAGATAGAGGCAGCAGAGGCAACCGAGGCAGGCGGACGGCTGAGCAAGCCATGAAGATGCTGGAGCTGAAGACGAACCTCGTCGAGATCAGTACGAGAGGAGGCAGAGTCGGTAGTAGCAGCAGAGGCTTGCGGACGAGGAGGTCGGCCATGTTTGCGATAGCAGGTGGCCTCAAGATGGCCATCTCTTCCGCAGAACGAGCACTTAGGCCTAGACCGGCCACCTCGACCCCGGCCGCGAGAGTCAGAGCGGCCACCACGGGCAGAAAGGGGAAGAGGCAATAAGGGAGCTGGTGCCTGTTGAACAAGGGCCGGAGAAGGAAGTCCGGGAACATCCGGAGGCGGTGAGACTTTGAGAAGCATGGAGCACACATCAGAAAAAGATGGTGTAACGGTAGAGGAGAGGATGTGAGCCCGGACACTGTGAAGATGAGGTGGTACCTGGGCCATCATCATGGCGATACCCACAGCTTCCTTTTGGGTACGTTGAGCAGCGAGATCTAAAGTGGGAGGCTGATGGTGGATCCAAGCCTCAACCAGAGACCGGGCCTGAGCAACAAAGGATGTCAGGTCGGTTGCGCCACTGCTATCAAGGGCCTGGAGAGCAGTGATGATATCATATAGATGGTGGAGACTATCCTTGCCAGAGTAGAGGGTGTGTAGTTCATCCCACATGCCTTTGGCCGTCTCATGATACATGGCCAGGCGATAAGATTCGCCATCAAGAGAGTTGAGAAGCCAAGTCTGCACACGCCCATCATTGCGTAACCATTCCTCAGTAGGGATACCGAGAACAGTCTGAGTCAAGTGATGAAGGAACCCCTTTGACTGAAGGACACGGCGAACCGAGTGTGCCCATTCCACAAAGTTCTTCTTGCCAGTGAGCGAAATTGTAGTGATCCGAAGCTCGTCGCGGACTTCCTGGAGAGAGGCCGGGCGTTCAGGAGGAGGAACTGCCGTGCCGACTGAGTCCGCAGATGTAGACATGGGGGCGACCTGGATGAGGTCGCGGCGAGCTGGAGGAGGTCGCGGCGAGCTGGAGGAGACCGCGGCGGACTGGAGGGGGGGGGGGGGCGGCGGACTGGATGAGGTCGCGGTGAGCACAGACGCTCAGCAAGGAGCGGGCCAAGAGAGGCCGCGGCGGATTGAAGAGGCCGAGGCGGACAGGATCAGATCGCGGCGGGCTGGATCAGACCGCGGCGGACTGGAGCGAGCTGAGAAGAGAGGACAAGCCGGGGAAGCAGGAGAGCGACCGCAGCGGGCTGGACCAGTCCGCAAGACTGAAAGAACGCAGAGAAGCGAGCCCGCGGCGGACAGGGAAAAGAACTTGGTTGCCTGAAGAGGAAGGAGAGCAGCCGCAAGCAGGGAAAAGACCTTGTGCGGACAGAAGGAGGCCGCTGCGCTTACAGCGGACGAAGGAGACCAAGAAGAGGAGGCGAATACTGAGTTCGCAGCGGACAGAAGGAGACCGAGGGATCGAGGTCGCCGAGGTCGCGCCGGACAAGGAGAGGCCGCAGCGGACTAGGGGAAGCAGTGGACCCCACAGGATGGCTATAAAGAGGGGGCCAGAGGAGGAGGGAAGAGGAAGGAAAAGAAGTGGTTCCACGGGAGGAGAGGAAGCGGTCTGGACAATGGAGGCCGCAGGTGTGATGCGACTAGAAGTCGCGGACACACATACGCAGGCCGCAGAGGCGGACAGGAAAGGGAGTCCGCAGGAGTCCGGAACCTGGCTCTGATACCATGTAGAAATGGAGAAAGCCAACCTTGTATATATGTCCACTTGGTACAAATACAAAGAATGAGTACATATATATAGATGAGAGAAAGAGAGAGAAAAGTCCTATACACAATGTGGGACTAAAGAGAGGAGAGAAAAACAAAAAGGCTATACAAATTGGCCTAGTTTAAGTGGGCTTTTCCAACACATCATAAATATATTCAACAGTAAAAGAAATCAAATACATAGAACTTGACACAACGACAAAAGGTAAACCTCCTGGAACACAGGAAACTTGATGCAACTCGTAGCTCAGGAGGCAGGCGGTGCAGTCACGAACGCTAAGGAAAATTCCAAAACAAGAAGGAAAATTCCTCAGAACATAGTAATAAACTGTAAGCAAGTTATAAATTAGAATACGTGCAGGGGAAAAACAAGAGTAATTGAGTACCAGTTTATCCTGAAGCAAAGCTAGTAAAACAGACAGGCAACCAAAACAAGTAGAAATATTTGAAATTTATTACCCTACTCTGGAATTTAGCATAATCATTCTGGCAACGACATCAGCTGTAATCGATGAAATGAGTAGGGGTTTATAGTGGGTGCACGTGGTTCACACTCAAGTTCAAGTGTAGGTCTTATTAGGAAAAGAGTGCTTCCTGCTTACTGTGACCATGCAAACAAGGCGATGCACCATCTAAACCCTACCTTTCAAGATAGCTTATGACACTCAGGACCTAAGTGATTCATAATTGTTTTTAGAGACTTCTAGCACAATATGATATGTTAAAGGGTAATGATTTTTGCGTTGTCAGATACATTTAATAATTTTGGATACAGATACGAGGAATTTAAATTCTTAGTTTACAAGCGTGAGGAAATTCTCCACTTGTCTTAAGTTGAAGCCGAAACTGACGGCAACAGCTAAGCGGCGCAAGCAACACTTAAGGACCTATTTGAACTTGCTGAAAATCAATATATATACAACATTTTATTTAACGAGGTTTCTATGCTTGCACGGGCATTTGCTAATCGCACAACACAACAAGAGAGGGGTTTAGAAATTTTACCTCCCTCAGAAGTGAGGGAGGAGATACCACGAAGGATCGGGAATTCGGCAGCGCTTGGGTGACGGAAACCCTAAATCGGAGAGGGTTTTGGAGAGATCCCACCACAAGATCCGACAAGCGGCACCGGAAAACACAAATACAACGTCGTTAGATGATTGCAAGAAGGACAAAAATTTTAATCACAAATTAGGCACACTTGGGAGCACAAATGTGCAGTGAAAACATCAGAAAAAAAACTGAACAAAGGAGATTGAAGGGAGAATCTTATCAAGGAATCCATCTCCGAGCCTAAAATCCGAGGAGCGGAGGAATCGAGCAAACCCTAGGTGTCCCTCTTGAAATCCACCGTCCAAGACGGAGAGGAAGAGGGATAGAGGGGTTGTCGACACCTGAAGGAGAAAAACTTGAGGTTTATGCAGCCGCCACTAGGAGGAGAGGGAGTTGCCGACCTTGAGGAAGGGAGACGGGTTGAAGTCGCCGGCTAGGGAATAAGGAATCCACTGTCTCCTGGAGAGGAGACTGTCGAGCCTTGATGTTACAGGGGGGGTTGCAGGCGGAAGCAGGGAAGAAGAGCAGGTCGCGAGCGGCGGAAGCAGGGAGGAGGAGCAGGTCGCGAGCGGCGGAAGCGGGAGACGGGAGTCAGCGTAGGAGCGGGATCGGGAGATGTGGCAGACGGGGCTTGCGGGAAAACCTAAACGTCAAATAAAACATTGAACTGGGGGGGGGGGGGGGGGCTGCTTGGTTAGGTAAAGAGAGGGGAAATCTAAATTCCTATTTACTATTATACCCTTGCTATGCTATTTTTTTAAAAAATCTATTGAAATATGAGTTTTTACAATCTCCCCCACTTAGGACGTTTCTTCCCGAAAGTTTTGAGAATTCTCTGAATGGAGTTTCGTATGGCGAAGATTTAGATGACATACATTTCAACAAGATTTGCAAATTAAGTCATAGAAGGTAACTATAGATATACTAAAAATAGAAAGAGGAACAAGAGCGAAGACATACCGAGATCAAGAACAAATTGTGGATACTTGATGTGCATGTCAAATTCAAGTTCCCAAGTGTATTCCTTAGACTTTCCATGCATCCAAAGTACACTTACCATAAAGATGGTTCTCTTTTGAAGCTTGTGTTCTTGATACTCTTCAATCTTAGTGGGCTCGACCGGATAAGACAAATTGGCTTCAGGAATCACTGGAATTTCTTCAATGACGCGGGTAGGATCACGGATGTACTTCCGAAGTTGGATAACATGGAAGACATCGTGAACCCCAACCAAAGAAGCAAGTAGTTGCAAACGGTAAGCAGATCCTCTGATACGCTCTGAAATGGAAAACGGTCCCACGAACCTCAGGCTAAGCTTATGATGGCGACCAAACCGTTTCACCCCAGGAGTAGGGGAAACCTTCAGGAACACTTGATCACCCACGGCAAATTTGAACGGGCGGCGACGCTGATTGACATACTCCCTCTGTCTCTCGATGGTACGAGTGAGCTGGAGTCGAGCCTTTTTTGTGGCTTCTTCCATTTTTTGAAGTAACTCGGGTACTAAAACAATCTTTTCACCCACTTCCGACCAATAAAGAGGGGTCCTACAACGACGCTCATAACGTGCTTCGAAAGGGGCCATCTTGAAGCTCTCTTGATAGCTATTTTTATAGGCGAACTCGACCAAAAGTAGGTGCTCATCCCAAGCTCTCTTGTTGTCCAAAATATAATACCAAAGCATGTCTTCGAGAATCTGATTAACTCTTTTTGTTTGACCATCGGTAGTTGGATGATAAACGGTGTTCAGGTTAAGATCAGTGCCCAAAGCTTGCTGGAAGCCCTTCCAGAAATGAGATGCAAATCTCGAGTCACGATCAGATACAATCCGCAGAGGAATCTCTTGTAGTTTAACAATCTCTGCAACATAGGTCCGAGCCATCTTCCCGGTGGAATGGTCTTCCTTATGCGGAATGAAGTAAGCGACTTTAGTCATGCGATCTACTATAACCCAAATCGCATCATGCCCTCTCGGAGTACGGGGCAAACCGGTGATGAAGTCCATCGAGATGTCTTCCCACTTCCATTCTAGGATAGGCGGAGGCTGCAGAAGACCATCGGGACGCTGACACTGAGCTTTCACTTTCTGGCACGTTAGACATCGAGAGACGAAGCGAGCAATATAATTCTTCATACCAGGCTACCACACAATTTGCCTCAAGTCATGATACATCTTATTATTGCTCGGATGATCAGATGCGCTGGATTCATGAGCTTCTCGACAAATACTATCAAGCAATTCAGGAACTTCAGGAATGCAAAGGCGACCTCGGAAACGCCATCGTCAGAGATAGAGAAATCGGGAATAGTCCCAAGTTTAGCCCTTTGACGGATGAGCTGAAGTTTGGGATCAGATGAATGCAAATTCCTCACCTGCTCCACCCAAAACGGACCAGAAACTTTTTCATGACTCTCGGGTGAGATAGATATGTCCATCCGCTCGAGTTCATCAATCAAGGCTGCAAGAGTAGCTGACATGGGTGCACAAGCGGTCACAGAAGCTTGTCGTCTCAATGCATTGGTCACTGAATTGACTTTATCATGAACATACGTGAGCTGCAAATCATAATCTGCTATGAATTCGAGCCAACGCCTCTGACGAAGTTTGAGATCCTTCTGAACAAAAATATATTTCAAACTCTGATGGTCAGTGAAGAAGTGACACTTCACTCCATAAAGATAATGTCGTCAAAGTTTCAACGCAAACACTACCGCAGCGAATTCCAAATCATTAGTGGGGTAGTTGCATTCATGAATCTTCAACTGCCTCGAACCATAAGCGATAACACGATCGTCCTGCATCAGGACAACCCAAACCAACCTCAGAAGCGTCAGTGTAAACTGTAAAATCTGCCCCCTCTGAAGGAAAAGTTAGAACTGGCAGTCTGGCACCGAACACAGACGTTGCTTCAATTCCAAGAAGGTCTGCTCACGCTGATCCGACCACTCGAATTTAGCATGCTTTTGAGTTAGCCTTGTCAAAGGAGCAGCAAGAGAGGAAAAACCCTTGACGAAACGTCGGTAATAGCTAGTCAATCCAACAAAACTGCGAATCTCAGAGAGGTAGAAAGTCGCTTCCAGTCCATAACTGCGGAAATCTTGGAGGGATCAACGGAAAGTTCATCTCCTGAAATGACATGTCACAAGAAAGCGACATGATCCAGCCAGAACTCACATTTCGCCAGCCTGGCATAGAGCCAATGATAACGAAGAGTGGAGAGAGTGAGTCTAAGATGTGCATCATGCTTCTCACGGGTCTTGGAAAAGACCAGAATATTGTCAATGAACACAATGATAAACTTATCCAGATAATCGCGGAAGCCGCGGTTCATCATATTCATAAAGGAGGAATGAGTGTTAGTCAAACCAAAGCACATCACCAAGAATTCAAAATGTCCATATTGAGTCTGAAAGGCAGCCCTGGGGATGTCAGATTCTTTGATCTTCAGCTAATGGTAACTCGATCTGAGATCAATCTTGGAAAATACGGTACTACCCTTGAGCTAATCGAATAGATCATCCACGCGTGGAAGGGGGTACATATTCTTGATTGTTGATTGTAACCTTGTTCAAATCCCGATAATCGATGCACAGACTCATGGAACCATCCTTCTTTTTAACGAAGAAAACGAGGGCTCCCCAAGATGAAAAGCTAGGACGAATGTATGCACGCTCAAGCAATTCATCCAATTGCGATCTTAGCTCTTCCAACTCACGCAGGGCCATACGGTACGGGGCTTTAGATATGGGGCGCGCCCCAGGCTCTATATCAATGGAGAACTTCGCCTCTCGATCAAGAGGCATTCCAGACAGTTCGGCAGGAAAAATGTCAGGAAACTCAGAAACAATCGGGATGAATTCGAGTTGAGGAGAGACATGATACGAAAGCGAAGCATATACAAAACAAACAGAACATCCTTGACTAAGCAGACGAGTGGCGCGCACAACAGAAATTACCTTCAGGCGACTGCGGGTCTGAACATGAACGTTGTAGTATTTGTCATCGATACTGAGATTGACCATTTTTGCCACACAATTCAGCTTTTCTTTGTACACTACCAACCAATTCATGCCCAAGATTACGTCGAACTTTGTCATATCCAGAACTATAAGATCGGTTGAGACTCGCAGTTCGCCAAGCAAGATCACACAGTTGAGAATGCCCCTACTCGAAAGGTGCAAATGACCAGGCACTGAAATTTCATAAGGGACCTCAAGAGACGAAGTGGGCCAACCATGCAGATCCACAATATGACGAGTGATAAAAGAGTGAGATGCACCAGAATCAAAGAGAATTTGCATGCACTTATTCTTGACTCTAAATCTCCCTAGAAATGGATGTAATAGACGAAATTCATGATCATTCGATACTAAGGCAGATAAGTCAAAAATGCAGAAAATTAAAACTATACACATGACGTACCATAGATGACGTCGGCAGATGTAAGCGCCTCTCCCTGAGCTCCAGAAACAGCTTGTAGATGCTTGGCGGGAATCGGGCTTTCCTTCATGAGACAGTCTTGGACATGGTGCCCAACTTGCCCCCACCTGAAACAAGCATTCTGCTTGTGACCACAACCTTTCACCAAGTGGCTCGGTCTCTTGCAATAAGCAGAGGCAGAGGCAAGCATCACCTGTGGTTGTTGAGCAGGAACAACCATCTTCTGCTTCTTCAGGAGCTAGCGACAGACTTGGGCGGCATGACCCACATTGTGGCAAAAGAGACACACCTCTTTGGACTTGGGACCCTGCTCCTGAGATGGAGGACCCTTGCGTTTGTGGTTAGATGTGGCTGCATTGCTTGAACCATGCTGGACATTCTTAGCAGTACGGTCCAACTCGGTAGCTTCCACCTGCAAGGCGGCTCCAACAGTCTCGGCGTAGGTGGTGGTGTCATGAACTACCACATGTTGGCGGAAATCATGCATGAATCCTTTCACGAAACGGCTAATCTTCTTGGCTTAATCAGGAATGAACTCCGCGGCAAGGAGGGATAGGCGGGAGAACTCTTTCTCGTACTCGGTCACTGTCCTACCGGGCTGCTAAAGGGATAAGAACTTCTTGCCTAACTTGTCCCGCTCCATAAAAGAGAGGAACTTCTCCATAAGAGCATCCTTGAATTGTCCCCAGGTCTTGGTGACAGAATTTGGGAGACTGTGGCGTTGAAGCCACCATATGTAAGCATACTCGGTCAGTTGGTATGCCGCAAGAAAAAAACTTTTGAGCTTCCAAAACTCTTGCATATTCGAAATGCTTCTCAATCTGAGAAAGCCGCTCTGAAATGACAAAATAGTCTCGATCTCCACTGTAGGATGACGGCTTTAGCCTCTTGAACGCCAGGGTATCTGCCATCGCCACAGGAGGAGCAGCCAGACTTGACACGATCAGGGCCCCCAGGGTGACAACAGGCGAGCCGGTTCCAGAAACAGGTGCAGGAGGACTGGCTCCAGGAGGGGCAGTGGTGGTAGCAACTCCAGCTGTCCCTGCGCTGTCGGAATCGAGGGCTGGATCAGGAGTCTGGAGATCCTCTTCTAGGCAAGTGAGACCATCCAGAATCTGCCTCAGTAGCAGGGCAGTGACGTCTACAGAAGTGCCTCCCGCTGAAGAGGTAGCTTGTTTGCGTTGCAATCGCTTAGGAGCCGTCTAGAAAGAGACACAAGAGAATCGAGAAAGAGAACAGTCAAGCTAACAGAAAGGATTGAGATTAAAGGTTTTAGCATTCTAATACTGTTGAATGCGTAAATCATGTAATAGTTACAGTATTTTCATTGGACAACTCTAGGTAATGATCATGCAAATGCAAATGCAACAGTAAAATCGCGTTTGATAGACAATGATTTGTAAAATCCATGTGTGTACAATCGTCATCTGTTGTTCCCAGCTTAACACTTATGCAATGTTTTATGCTATGCATGCAATACAATTGTGTCTAAAATGGATTCCTAAAAATGTTCACGAGTGGATACACGTGTCATGTTAAGTGCACATATCGCTTAACATGTCATACATATTATGATACTAATGTCATAGCACTTGAAAATATTAAATTGCTCATATCCATTTAATATTTGCAAACTGTGTATATCCCGGTAGAAATTCATATGCACATAAATGTTAAGGTTGTCTGTAACTCCTTAACATTCGTGTGCATATTACTCGTGCTTATGAGTGTAGTGTGAGTGTTTCAGCTTTGAACAACAGACAACGACAAGGTGAGTGAAGAAATGATGCGTGCATTTTTATTTATATAAAGGAGTTCAAAATATGTAGAAATTATAAAATACTTAATTTTAAGATGCCCAATCTTGCTCTGATACCAACTGTCACGACCAGTCTAATAACAATTATCAGAGTACGCTACGGGCGGGTCGTGATGTCACAGGCATGAGCGAAGAAAATTCCATGTCTGTTAGGCGATAGTTGAAATTATAATATTAGTTTTAAAAATAAATAATTTGAGAAATTTAGGTTGCTTTATGCGGAATGTTTAGTATAAAGTTGATACGCATGCACTTAAATAAAATATCATGTCACACACAGTTCTAGTAAAAATGTAAATGCAATAAACCAAAGAAGTGAGCATGCTATTAATATTGAATTCCAGTACATTAGAAAAAGCCTAGCAATTTTCCATGAATCAAATGAAAATAACTGATCATGTCTATTATATCAAAAATATATCCAACAGTAAAAGAAATCAAATATATAGGATCTAGCGTAACTACAAAAGGCAAACCTCCAGGAACACAGGAAACTTGATGCAGCTCGAGCTCATGGGGAAGGTGACGCAGTCACGAACGTCAAAACAAATTCCAACACAAAAAGGAAAATTTCTCAGAACATAGTAATAAACTGTGAGCAAGTTATAAATTAGAATACGTGCTGGGGGGAAACAAAAGTAATTGAGTATTAATTTATCCTTAAGCAAAACTAGTAAAACATACAGGTAACCAAGACAAGTAGAAATATTTGAAATTTATTACCCTACTCCAGAGTTTATCATAATCGTTCTGGCAACGACATAAGTTGTAATCGATGAAATGCGTATGGGGTTTATAGTGGGTGCACATGGTTCACATTCAAGTTCAAGTATAAGTATTATTAGAAAAAGAGTACTTCTTGCTTACCGTGACCATGCAAACAAGGCGATGCACCATCTAAACCCTACCTTTTAAGATAGCTTATGACACTCAGGATCTAAGTGATTCATAATTTTCTTTAGAGACTTCTAACACAATATGATATGTTAAAGGGTAATGATTCTTGCGTTGTCAGATACAGTTAATAATTTTGGATGCAGATACGAGAAATTTAAATTCTTAGTTGGCAAGCGAGAGGACTCTAACCTGCGAGTTCTTCGTTTCTGCAACCGACGATGTCTCCCTGCGACAACAACAGCCTCGTCGATCCCTCCTCTTCCTATAAGTGGTCACAGAAGGGTCCTTCCCTCAACCCAAGCCGGCGGGTGCAGTGCAGAACCACGTGATTTTTTTATTGCAAGTCTTCCTTTCACTTCCTCGCCTTCCTCCTTCCCTTCAAAAGTCATTTGCTCTATCTTCCTTAAATGGTAAGTTCAATTTCAGGTATTTGGAATCCTGACTTCTCCAATCAGAGGACTTGAAGCAGGAGAGGTTATGACCCCTTTTCTCATTTCTCTTTCAATTAACTTGTTCTGTTCCCTCCTTGCAATTTTTAGAAGAAATCTGTTTGTTTTCCAGCCAACCCTAGGGGGAAGAGCTGATCCATAGATTTATTTTCTTAGCATGTAAACTTATTTTGGCTTTCCGATTAAATTCTAGGTTTGAGATTGCACTCTTGGGAGTAGATCGGATAACCTTCGTGCACTTTTTCCGCTGTTTGTAATGGGGTATTTGTTCTTCTTTTCAAAAATCCTTTCCCTTCATTTCAGTAATTTAAATGTTAAAATAATTCCAACAAAACCTTAAAAGAAAAATGTTATCCCTTGAACCACTCACCTCACTTCTTAATTTTGTGTAGTGTTTTATATAATTTAAGGTGTTGTTTAAGCGCCATGATAGATCAGAGATCCTCACATGTAACATTCCTAAATTTTTAATACAAAAGTAATTTTAAATTGTAGGGTCCGATCACGAGTGAATTTCGTTCGCTCTGTCATGGTATCGAGGTATCTAATTCTCTTACGGTCAAGACTATGCATAATTTAAATATTGCCATGTAATAGAAAATATTATATACTTTAATTTCAGCGCATTTTAAAATTTTAAAGGGGCATAACACATTAATTTTGGTGGCTTTTATGTGTGTAGCAGAATTTGTAATTTAAGGGAAAAGATTAATTCCTCGGTGGTGGCCACATTTTACCTATTATAGCTTCCGCCTCTTAGCAATTTCGCAACTAGGGTTGATATCTAGTCGAGTTCGAGTTATTTGGCTCAGCTTGGAATCTAAATTTTTGAGCCGAACTCAGCTCGAAATCGAAGGAAGATTGGATGTTTTCTTCTTTCAGGAAGCAGAGATCTACTTCTGGGGCATATCATAAACTACCGAAAAGGAGATTTGGTCCATTTCAAATTCGGAAGCGCATTGAGCCACCAGTTGCGGCCCAAGATATACACCCCATTTAGCATCAGCGACAATGACTGTTCTCTATTTTGCCAGTTTTTGCAAGTTCTCGCTGGGGTCGAGCTCTGTCAACCCCGGCGGAGTTGATGCAAGCATCGCCGCATCCGAGAACGTGTGATATCACCACTCGCCAATTATATTTTACGTGTAATTTTTATGTGCTATTTTATTTTTCTGTCATTATTTTCACGCACTTATTTTATTTGGAGTTCTGGCTCACCGGTTTGACCACCATGTGAGACCCTGAATAAATGATTCGGTAATTTGAATATTTTGGACGTAAGAGGCAAACTTTAACAAATTAAAGATACAAACAACTAAGGTAAAATATTTTTTAAAATAAAAGAGTTGTTTTATTTGGGAAGAGAAAATAGGCAATTTTATTCTTAAAAAACTATTAAAAAGGACATGAAATTTTTTACTTACCTAAAATGATATCTTCTTTAAAGAGGCTCTTTCCCATGAGAAAATCAGCTTGTCAAAAACAGAGGAAACGAAATTGATTTGTTTCCCTCTATCGGCCGCAAGTCTCCATCCTCCTTTGTGATCAGTCATCCAGTCACGTCAAGTTCCAGGGCCGACACCATCATCACTTCTTCTCCCAGCAGACGACGAGCTCCCAGTCGTCTGGAACAGTGCATCCTCCCAGCAAACCTGACGACTAAATAGCTCACCACTAACGCCACTCGAAACAACGAAGGCCGACCCCCCTCTCTCAGGTCGTCGTCGACTCCACGTTCTACTCGCCGTAGTTTGCGTATGTGTGGGTAAACTCCGCCTTCTTTTACTGCTCCCAATTATTAGCTTAGTCTTATGCAATTTCTGTTATTTAGTAGGAGCGTGTCTCGAATGTTCAATCTAATTTAATTTATCGTTATTCATAAATTGTTGATGTGATTAAGCTTGCCGAAAAATCGCAAAGTCAAAACATCGCAGTCTCGTTTTGAATTGAATCTTTACACTCTTGAGAATTTCTGTCCAAATAACGATTAACAATTTTTTCAAGAAATCCGACGTTTGAAAGTGATTTGCGCGCATAAATTCGAATTGGCCCGCTCGGCCTTCCTCAAGTTAACATCAATTGCATAAAAAATTCATATTTTCAAAACCCTAGATTTTGTTTACATCATTATTCCTGCCAAAATCAACTCAGTGTTAGTCGTGCTACAAGATCACTTCTCCAAAAATTTGTTGAAATGAGATATCTTTGTGGAAACTTCAGCTCACTTCAAACTATTTACAAGGAGTCCTGAGTATCCCTCTTCAAAGGATTCAGTGGTTCTAAGAGTTTCCTTATCAAAAGATTAAGTGGTTTTTGAACACCTTATCAAAAGTCGTGATTTTAAAAGTCTCTTTATCAAAAGACTCAGGGCTAGTGATAGTGGATATTTTCTAAGGCAGAAGAGTGGATGGACCCAACATTTGGGAAATGACTATAAACTTTTGGGTCTTCTGTGTTGCTTTCTCTGTCTTTTCTGCTCTTTCATTTACTTGTGATTGTTGTAATAAAATATGTGATGTAATATAAACTAGATTGTTGTGTGAATTTGTGAAAATAGGTAAACAACCTCTTAAAAAAATGCATACTCTATTCCACCCCCCCCCCCCCCCCCCCCCCCCCCCCCCCCCCCCCCCCCCGCTGGAGTCCTTCTCAAAGAGATTACCAAATTGGTGGAAAAGCTTTTTACCTGAGATTTCCTATTCAATTGTTGTATTAAGACATTTAATGACTTTTCAAAGGTCTGACACAAAGAAGCTGCCTTGCAGGGTACTTTGATGCCTAAAAACTTACATAGAAAGAAGGATTTTATTCACTTGGGTTGGACCAAGGTTGTCAGTATCGAGATCCTAGATGAGATTGTTTCAAGGTTGGATCGGATCGGAGGGTAGGATTGGATCGCGGGTCACTTTACAAAATAAAACTCGGCATAGCTATAGTACAGGTGACCGAAACGGTCATAAAACTCGGCATGAGACTGCCTGAGAGGTGAAACACTGTCATGCCCACAAAATAGCTTATCCTCAAGGACGAGCGATGAACACGCCAGTCGAGCCAGGACCGCGATTAGAGGCCAGATGCTATGAAGACGGATGGGGGAAACCCATTCAGGTCGTAAATAAGGGTCGTAGTGCCAGACATTAGGTTGAGGAGTAGTGATGATTTGGAAGGATACCCAATACGAAGGGTGGTCAGAGTGGAAGAGTGACAAGATGTGAGGGTATGGTAACTATGAGCTGGCGGGCCAGGGTCTTCATGAAACAGCGAGGAGTAGAAAAACATGTGGCGGTGTGTGAAAAAACATCGGGTGAACGAAGGGGGTGTTGGAAAAGGAGGAAGTGACAACGGTTCTAATGGTCGAAGATCCGTTGAGGGGTGGCGGTGGGATGGATAGAAGAGGAGGCTCGTCGGGAAGCAAAGTGGCGGGCCGGGGCTGTAAGGGGCATGTGGAAAAAGTCGATGACGAATCTCAAGCGTCATGGCGAGGAGAGTATCCAGTGCAGCTTCAACTTGATTGCAGCGAGCATGCACTAAGTCCGGAAATAGAGGCACAGTGGGAAAAGTGAGGAGGGATGCCATAATGCGGTAGTAAGCATAGGAAGGCTACTGGAATGCTGCAGGAGCTGTGGAAGGGCTTCCGGGCTGCGGCTGTCGGCTGAAGCCGCTTGTGGGCGGTGAGGGTGACGAGTGGAAGGTTGTCCGGCCGCGAAAAGTGCAGCTGGGCACGGAGTGAGAAGAAGAAGGGCCGGTTGGAGGCACAAGAAGCTGAAGGCTCACTTGGATCATTGGATCGACAGATTCACTGTCCGAAGTCCCAAAACATATAGATTTCTCTTGACTACTTAGGCATTTGGTTCGGCGGCGGCGAGTGCATCCGGTGGGTCAAAACGTCACTTTGGAACCGGAGGGGAGAGGTGGGGGTCAAAACAGAGCGGGCAGGGCCGTTTACTCCTTGTTGCGGGTGCAAACGGCGCAAACACCGCCGCCGGCCGTTTGTTTACCTACCGTCCGGCGACGGAGGCGGCGAAACGCCCAACCAAACATAGTCTTAGATTTGAGCGTGTTGATATACCTGATTCAATCTGTCATTCAAGCTCTTGATATATGTTCTTTGTTTTAAACTTTTGAAGTTCACCTGCACTGCCTCTTAGTTCCAACCATATATGATCCTCTCGCATTGTTGTGTTGCAGAAAATTTTGAGCACTTCGCATGATCTATCCAGCTTTCCAAAGCTCCAACTTGAGCTCAGCATGCGGAAGCCCCTCTGCATTTTGGGTGATTGACGTCGGTAAATTCAATTGCTACAGGCGATGCATGCACTATTGTATCTAATTTATCCTCTCTTCTTCAGTTTGGAGTTTATGTCTTAGCATTGAAACTAATAGAAAACAAACAATGTATATTCCATAATTAGATTACTTTATTTTTGTTTGGTGCGGCTTATTTGCCCCCTGTGAGTTTGATCAAAAACGTTGTTATCGTAGAATGTATGTTTGGCAAGACAATGATTATGACCGCTACCGTGAAAATAAACTAATTTTGAGCATAAAATAATACATGATTTTCTTAGGTGAGGTCGGATGTTCACGAACGATGGTTCGTAACCGCCGCGCCAAACGAAGCCTTGATAGGAAGGGGTTGGTTACACAACCCAGGTATTATGCATATATGAGAAACATTACTGAAGCATCCAGGTTTATTTTTGAGGACCAAAAGAGATGCTACTACTTGTGAAGTAAATTTGATGCCTCTGAATATTCTAAAATAGCCGTATGAAAAGCCTTATAAACAACACCTACAATTAGGTAGGAGTAACTTACGTAGAGGAAGGTAGAGAAGAACCGTGTGTCATATGATTGTATGATTACACGGTTTACAAATTTTGAAATGCGGTATTTTTTCTTTTACTTTTCTTTCTTTGTTTTAGTAAATATGGTCCGGTTTTGTGAGCCGTCAGATCGTTGATCGGACGACCGACGGTTCTCCCCTATCTTTCTATAGGTAGGTTACTTCTACCGATTTCTGACTATAAACAAGGGGTATAAATGTTTATTTCTTTATTTTCTGCATGTGTGACATGAAATATGATTTAGGGTCATTTTTTTAATATTTTATTTTACAATACTTTTTCTCTCAATTAAGCAGGTATTCTTCCATCAGATTATGTGTAGTTGGATCTATCAATTAAAAGGCCTGATGTATACATTATTATAGGCAAGATATAGCAATCATCTTTCTTAGGCTTAGCTTGGTTCCGTGATTGGAGCAGTCGGCGGCGGGAGACCGACAAACACTCGAAACGGAGGGAGGAGGCCACACCTTGAAATGGAGCGGTTTGCTCCGTTTCTCTGGGCGCGACGGGAGGAGATGCGGCAAATTCTGCTGTCGAGCGTTTGGTTACCTGCCTTCAAACGTCACGCCAAATGAAGCCTTAAGCTCAAAGGTCTTTGCAGTCCACTCGATCTCTGGATGGATTTTAACAAAGCTTGATCTCTGGGCGGATCTGGTTTTTAAAATGTATCTTTTTTTATGTATAAATAGGATCTTAAAATATTTGTTAAAAAAATTAACTAATAGTTTATAATCTTTGAGATAGGGAGGCTTGAAGAAAGGGCATTCAGATTTTTAGGACATGCTTTTGAGTTAAGAAATTGTTTCGCATAGTAATTAGAAGAACTATAGTGGTATTAATGTAAACTTATATTACAGATCTTTTTGAGATTACGGCTTCATTTGCAACCGGACGGAGGGTAATCAAACAAAATTTTGTCTCATTTTGCACCTGCAGCAAGGAGGAAACCAGACCCCCCCCCCCCCCCCCCCCCCCCCCAGGGGCAGACCCACATAGGTCGAGAAGGGGCGGCCGCCCATTTAAAAAAAATTATAATTCAGTAATAGGAAATAGGTTTAACATGAAAGATACATTATAATCAAATATATATAAAGAAAATTATATATGTTATAATGGTTTTCTTTGTATAGTTTGTAGAGTAATTTTTTAATAATTTAGAGGTATATGGTTCAATTCCTAACAATAATATATTTTTTGTATAAACAAGTTTACTATGATATTGTTTAAATATTTTTTTATAAACAAATTTCTTATTATGTTGTTGTTTAAAATAATATTAAAATTAGTTTGTAGTTATATTGATATTTAATTTTTTGTTATAAATAAATTCATTGTTTTATTTTTGTCAAAACAAATTAATTGTTTAAAGTTTTTGTATATAAACAAATTTCTTATAAAGTTATTGTGAAATATTTAAAATGAATGATGATATTCAAATAATCCATAAAAAATGATAAATTGTGGTAAATGATGTCGTTTCTCAAAATGATACATTATTTTAAATAATTGTGTGATATTAATGTAATATAGACAATATATTAATGTAATATAAGCATATTTAAAAGATAGATTAAGTTGATTTATTTTATCGAATAATTTTATACTCTGTCCACAGAATATAATTTTTGCATCTGTCACTGCCCACAGCTTTGTTTCGACCCCCACCTCCCCCCTCCCCCCCGGTTTGAAAGCTCCGTTTGTAACCGCTTGCTCCTCCCACCACCGCTAAACCAAATGAAGTCTACGGCTTCGTTTGATTGAGTGGTGGCGGGAGGAGCCTGCGGGTCCAAATGGAGGGGTCGAACCGGAGGGGGGGAGGCGGGGTTGAAAAAGCAACGATTTGACGGCATTTTCTTTGTCCGACAGGTGCAAACGGAGCAAACGCCGCCGTGCCTGTTTGTTTACCCGTCGTCCGGCGGCGATTGCTCCAAACGGAGGCGGCGAAATGCCAAACCAAACAAAGCTTAAGCCTCCGTTTGATACAGTGGTGGCGGTTGTGAACATGGGGGCTAAACTATCATTCGTTAACGCACACTTAAGGTACTTCAGTCACTTGTATGTTTAAACGGATGAAGTTTGGTAGGTGATCGTTAACGAATGACGGTTTAACTCAGGTGTTTACGGCCGCCACCGCTGTGCCAAACGAAACATAAGGATCCGTTCGGCACGGTGGCGGCGGTCATGAACATGAGGGTTAAATTGTCATTCGTTAACGCCCACCTAAAGAACATCCACTTTTATGTTCAAATGGATGATGTTTGTTAGGTGACGACGGTTTAACGGCTGAGCGTTCCAAACTTTGTAGTTTGTACAAATTGATCAAAGTATAGTGGATTGAGTTTGTATTACTTGACTGTTCAGGACACTTTGGGGAATTATGTGAGGGTGTGCATCTTGGAGAGCAAAATTGGGCTTTTTGGCACTTTGCACCCCCCAATTACGGGATTTTGGCACGTTGCACCCCCAAAGTTAAATATTGGCAGATTGCACCCCCGAATTCCTAAGTTCTGGCACTTTGCACCCCATGAAGGGTATTTCTGTACTTTGACGCTATTAAAATTAGGATTTAGGGTTTTTATTTCTCCCGACTTCACTCTCCGCTCCTTTACTCTCCGCTCAACCCTCGACGCAGAAGCCAAGCACTGTCGAGGCACCGCCTGGAAGCCCCCTCTGCCGTCGGCCTTCACACCGAAGCACCCTCTGGAAGCCGATTTTTGTACTTGTCGCCGAAGACGAAGAAGAAGCCCCCTCTGGTGCGGTCGACGAAAAGCCCCCTCTGGTGCGGTCGACGAAAAGCCCCATCTGGTGCTAGTTCTTCTCGTCAGTTCAGGTAGTCTCCAGATAAAAATTAATCAGTCAAAATTAATGTTGATCTTACTCTATATTATGTTTTGTGGGCTGTTCTGCGTCGAGGGTTTCTTGTTCACACTGAAGCCCCGCCTGGAAGCCATCTCTGGTGCAGTGGATGGAGAAGCCTTTTCTTTTCCTCATTTCCTCTTTCTCTTCTTTCTGTTGTTTTGGTGTATGCGATCGATCATCAATGGAAAAAGCCGATTTTGCCTTTCTGTTGTTTCAGCTGTTCTGTTGTTTCGGTGGATGTCCTGCTTTCTCCAAAAATGTTTCCGTCTCCCCTGCCTCTCCACAGTAGTCACCCTCTAGAGATACCAGCAAAGTGAAACCAGCAAAGCGATAGACTAGTAAATGTACCCTCACTGCTCTCTCTATGTAAATACCAGCAAAGTGAAATCATTCCCCTGGTGTCTTGACTTTTAAGTAGTGATATGACTTTGATTAACATTAGTTAGTCCATATCAACATTAATTAGTCAAAATTTTATGTCTAGATCTTACTATATATTATGTTCTATGTTGAGTCAAAAATTTTATGTCCAAATCTGACTCTATATTTTTCTTCTATGTTCAGGTAGTCTCCAGATCAACATTAATTAGTCCAGTTCACAGCCCCAATCTCTGGTATTGTTTATATTCACATTTTTTTAATATTTCAAATTTGTTAGGGTGTGCGTCAACTATAATTTTATTTTTTAGGTTTAATTTGACTTTGATTAAGTAAATGACTCATCCCGAAGATGTGGAGTGGGGAAATATGTTGGTTGACGACATTTCTGCTGAAGGGATGCAAAGCTTTGGGATTACTTTGAAGAAATTTATAGGACTAATCCGGATACCACAATCAAGGTGAAATGCAAGCATGATGTGGCCTCTCAAACATATTTTTTTAGAAGACTTTATATATGTTGGGGTGCGTTGAAGAAATGTTTCATGGCCGGATGTCGTCCTATTATTGGTTTGGATGGGACTCATTTGAAGACATCAACTGGTGGAGTATTGTTATGCGATGTTGGAGTTGATGGGAATAATAACATGTACCCTATTGCTTACGCAGTTGTTTTGAAGAAAAATACTAAGACATGGAAATGGTTCGTTAGTCTTCTAATAAAAAACTTGTGCATTGAAAACACACACACATGGTCAATAATATCAGATAAACAAAAAGGGCTAATGAAAGCTATCGAGGAGCTACTACCCAATGCGGAGCATAGATTCTGTTTGCGACATATGTATAATAACTTCAAACAAAAACATAGAGGCCTGCACCTAAAGGATATGTTATGGAAGGCTGCATCCGCTACTAGGATTGTGGATTTCAATCTTGAAATGGAGAAGTTGAAAGCGTGTGATAAAAAAGCATATGAATGGGTTAAAGAACGACATGAAAAACATTGGGCAAAGTCTCATTTTAGTACTTGGCCTAAATGTGACATGTTGTTAAATAATTTTTGTTAAGCTTTTAACAAAGTGAATCTAAAAGCTAGAGATAAGCCCATAATAACAATGTTGGAGACTATAAGGGTGTTACTTATGAAGAGGCTACACATGCAAAGAGATAAGGTATTCAAATTTAATGGCAATATGTCATTCCATACAACAGATATTGGAAAACAACAAAAAAATGCTCATAACTACATCTTAGTATGGAATGGACATCATAAATTTGAGGTTGAAGGGTGGAGAGGAGATAAGTGGACGATTGATTTGGGTTGTAGGAGTTGCAGTTGCAGGCGTTGGGACATAACAGGTATTCCTTGTGTGCACGCAACATCATGTATATTTTATCGGAGAGAAAATGTTGAAGACACGTTGAACATTGGTATAGAAAGGATATGTTTATAAGGGCATATGAACACATGTTAAATCCCATAAAATCACATAAGGAATGGTCATCGGCGAATTTAAATCCCATAGTTCCGTGGTGTAACGTTCGCAAAAAAACCCGGAAGGTCGTCACATTATGCTACAAGAAAAGAGGAGGGCGAATTGGAAGACCAAAAATACGGAGTTAAAAGACATGGGATGAAGTACACATGCTCCAACTGTGGTATGAGAGGGCACAACAAGAAAAGTTGCGTTGAAATCTGCAACACCAACGCTACAACATCTACTACAAAAAAAACTACACGTACGCATGTAGTCATCTTAAATTTCTTTTCTCATTTTTATTATGCAAATTTTTTTAATTACAACGTGTTTATGTGTAGGTAAGGAAGAATATGTGATCGTGAACTACTCTTGTGGAGCTTCTCGTGATCTTTATGCTGCGCAACATTATGATTTTCATGTCGTGTATCTTTAAGATTTGGAACTCATGTATCTTTACTATTGAAAACTCATGTATCTTTACTATTTGGAACTCATGTATGTTTATTTGAAACTCTTTATTGTGTTTTTTGAAATATGGATGTATTTTAATTTAGACTTTCAAATTATGATATCTATGATTTAATAAAACATATACCAATGACTGTCATTTGGCAGCTACTAGCTATTCATGCCCCAACACATTAATGTTGTGGCATGGCCCCAACATTTAAATGTTGGGGCTATGCCGCAACAATTAAAATAAATGATGGGGCACCGACCCCAATAGGAATATATTAAAACGGACATTGGACCTGGCAGGACCTAAGCCTGGCTCGGGCCAAGCACCAGGCTAGGGTCTGCACAAATAAGGGTCCTGGTGAGCCCCCTTAGTCCAGGTCTGGGCCTGGACCGGGCCTAACCGGCCCCAGTACTAATCAGGCTAAGCCTTAATCCGGCTCAGACTCGAGCTGAACAATCGGGCCCGAGCTAAATTGGCACCTCTACTCCACATAGCTCACTCACTTGACATCATGCCTTCAATTTTAAGGAAATCATAACTTCAATTCCTTGTCGGTGGCTGCTTCTTTCGGGCATCAAGCTAAATATGTGTTTAATCTATATTAGTTTTTTGTTTCAGAAAATTTCTTTATATATATTTAAAGATCAAAATATGAAAAAATAAGAAGCAAAATAATAGATATGTTACTTCTCACCCTACTGATATGGCAAAAGATTTAATTCAATTACATTGAAATGAAGCAAAATAATCACAAAGTCAACTGGAAATGCAGTCACCCATAGCATAAAATAGAAATGCTTGACAGCAAACGTGGTGAAGTCACCGATAGCATAAAACCAAAATTTTTTAAAAATATTTCGGTGTGCAAATAGCAAAAAAAGAAGTCCGGGGTGCAAAGCGCCAAAATTGCATTTTGGAGAGGAGCCGGACCTAAATACCCCTCAAAAATCGGCCATGGGGTGCAAAGTGCCAGAACTTAGGAATTTGGGGGTGCAATCTGCCAATATTTAACTTTGGGGGTTTTGGCACTTTGCACCCCCCAATTACGGGATTTTGGCACTTTGCACCCCCAAAGTTAAATATTGGCAGATTGCACCCCCGAATTCCTAAGTTCTGGCACTTTGCACCCCATGAAGGGTATTTCTGTACTTAGACGCTATTAAAATTAGGATTTAGGGTTTTTATTTCTCCCGACTTCACTCTCCGCTCCTTTACTCTCCGCTCAACCCTCGACGCAGAAGCCAAGCACTGTCGAGGCACCGCCTGGAAGCCCCCTCTGCCGTCGGCCTTCACACCGAAGCACCCTCTGGAAGCCGATTTTTGTACTTGTCGCCGAAGACGAAGAAGAAGCCCCCTCTGGTGCGGTCGACGAAAAGCCCCCTCTGGTGCGGTCGACGAAAAGCCCCATCTGGTGCTAGTTCTTCTCGTCAGTTCAGGTAGTCTCCAGATAAAAATTAATCAGTCAAAATTAATGTTGATCTTACTCTATATTATGTTCTGCGGGCTGTTCTGCGTCGAGGGTTTCTTGTTCACGCCGAAGCCCCGCCTGGAAGCCATCTCTGGTGCAGTGGATGGAGAAGCATTTTCTTTTCCTCATTTTCTCTTTCTCTTCTTTCTGTTGTTTTGGTGTATGCGATCGATCATCAATGGAAAAAGCCGATTTTGCCTTTCTGTTGTTTCGGCTGTTCTGTTGTTTCGGTGGATGTCCTGCTTTCTCCGAAAATGCTTCTGTCTCCCCTGCCTCTCCACAGTAGTCACCCTCTAGAGATACCAGCAAAGTGAAACCAGCAAAGCGATAGACTAGTAAATGTACCCTCACTGCTCTCTATATGTAAATACCAGCAAAGTGAAATCATTCCCCTGGTGTCTTGACTTTTAAGTAGTGATATGACTTTGATTAACATTAGTTAGTCCATATCAACATTAATTAGTCAAAATTTTATGTCTAGATCTTACTATATATTATGTTCTATGTTGAGTCAAAAATTTATGTCCAAATCTGACTCTATATTTTTCTTCTATGTTCAGGTAGTCTCCAGATCAACATTAATTAGTCCAGTTCACAGCCCCAATCTCTGGTATTGTTATATTCACATTTTTTTAATATTTCAAATTTGTTAGGGTGTGCGTCAACTATAATTTTATTTTTTAGGTTTAATTTGACTTTGATTAAGTAAATGACTCATCCCGAAGATGTGGAGTGGGGAAATATGTTGGTTGACGACATTTCTGCTGAAGGGATGCGAAGCTTTGGGATTACTTTGAAGAAATTTATAGGACTAATCCGGATACCACAATCAAGGTGAAATGCAAGCATGATGTGGCCTCCCAAACATATTTTTTAGAAGACTTTATATATGTTGGGGTGCGTTGAAGAAAGGTTTCATGGCCGGATGTCGTCCTATTATTGGTTTGGATGGGACTCATTTGAAGACATCAACTGGTGGAGTATTGTTATGCGATGTTGGAGTTGATGGGAATAATAACATGTACCCTATTGCTTACGCAGTTGTTTTGAAGGAAAATACTAAGACATGGAAATGGTTCATTAGTCTTCTAATAGAAGACTTGTGCATTGAAAACACACACACATGGTCAATAATATCAGATAAACAAAAAGGGCTGATGAAAGCTATCGAGGAGCTACTACCCAATGCGGAGCATAGATTCTGTTTGCGACATATGTATAATAACTTCAAACAAAAACATAGAGGCCTGCACCTAAAGGATATGTTATGGAAGGCTGCATCCGCTACTAGGATTGTGGATTTCAATCTTGAAATGGAGAAGTTGAAAGCGTGTGATAAAAAAGCATATGAATGGGTTAAAGAACGACATGAAAAACATTGGGCAAAGTCTCATTTTAGTACTTGGCCTAAATGTGACATGTTGTTAAATAATTTTTGTGAAGCTTTTAACAAAGTGAATCTAAAAGCTAGAGATAAGCCCATAACAACAATATTGGAGACTATAAGGGTGTTACTTATGAAGAGGCTACACATGCAAAGAGATAAGGTATTCAAATTTAATGGCAATATATGTCATTCCATACAACAGATATTGGAAAACAACAAAAAAATGCTCATAACTACATCTTAGTATGGAATGGACATCATAAATTTGAGGTTGAAGGGTGGAGAGAAGATAAGTGGACGATTGATTTGGGTTGTAGGAGTTGCAGTTGCAGGCGTTGGGACATAACAGGTATTCTTTGTGTGCACGCAACATCATGTATATTTTATCGGAGAGAAAATGTTGAAGACTACGTTGAACATTGGTATAGAAAGGATATGTTTATAAGGGCATATGAACACATGTTAAATCCCATAAAATCACATAAGAAATGGTCATCGGCGAATTTAAATCCAATAGTTCCGTGGTGTAACGTTCGCAAAAAACCCGGAAGGTCGTCACATTATGCTAGAAGAAAAGAGGAGGGCGAATTGGAAGACCAAAAATACGGAGTTAAAAGACATGGGATGAAGTACACATGCTCCAACTGTGGTATGAGAGGGCACAACAAGAAACGTTGCGTTGAAATCTGCAACACCAACGCTACAACATCTACTACAAAAAAAACTACCCGTACGCATGTAGTCATCTTAAATTTCTTTTCTCATTTTTATTATGCAAATTTTTTTAATTACAACGTGTTTATGTGTAGGTAAGGAAGAATATGTGATCGTGAACTACTCTTGTGGAGCTTCTCGTGATCTTTATGCTGCGCAACATTATGATTTTCATGTCGTGTATCTTTAAGATTTGGAACTCATGTATCTTTACTATTGAAAACTCATGTATCTTTACTATTTGGAACTCATGTATGTTTATTTGAAACTCTTTATTGTGTTTTTTGAAATATGAATGTATTTTAATTTAGACTTTCAAATTATGATATCTATGATTTAATAAAACATATACCAATGACTGTCATTTGGCAGCTACTAGCTGTTCATGCCCCAACACATTAATGTTGTGGCATGGCCCCAACATTTAAATGTTGGGGCTATGCCCCAACAATTAAAATAAATGATGGGGCACTTGTAACACCCCCTATCCATCGCATAGTATATAGCAGTAGGTCCGGCCGGGGCCCGACGCCATATACCACAGACAGACCGGGTGGTTACGTATGGAAACCATCCAACCAATCTCAACGTCCTACACAGAGCATTCTAGCGGAAGCAGTGTATATAAGTTGTAAACAAGAACCCAGCATTAGAGCACGAATGTCCACTATTACAATAATTAGGAATGTATACAAAATACCCAAAATCGGCCTTAAGGCCTTACAAAGTGTTTCACTTGAAAATTACATGTTTTACAAACCACGGCACGCAGGCCGGTCATACATGAGTAAAGCAGTAAACACTTCTACTTGGGCCTTCGAGGGCCAGCTTCGCAAAAAGGGCTTTAGCCCGCTAATGACCGCTTGGTCCAGCTGCACCTGCAAGCAACAATCCACCGCACGGTGGCAAAACAAGGCAACGGTCAGCAATGCTGACCAAATTATAACGATCCCGCCCCCAACTCGGGGCGGCGATGCTCCTTCCCTGCATTTCCTTAGCATAAGCGAGTAATATAAAACCATAGCCATAACATCACAGACGTTGGCTCGTAAGGCCAACGCCCCGTGCACTCAGGGCACATTCTCGGTGAACCGGTCGATGTTACGTCAATTAAAGCCATTAACATTCCGGACTCACCGCCGCCACTTAGACGGCCATTCCTATGAGCAATTCGTCTTCTTGGTATTGGTCACGTCAATTTAAGCCATTGACCACCGAAGACTCCCATTTATGCCAACGGCGAGTTCCACGTAACCTTAGGTCGCTCTAATCGGACGACATAAAGCGGGTACGGCTCCATCTAACCCGTGCTCACTTCGCAACGACAATTTAAGCCATTTGCGCGGGTCAAACTTTCACCGAGTCCCATTCTACCGCAAGTCACATAACTTAGTTATGTTCGAGTTGGCTCTCAGGCCTCCAAGTTGGCAAGATCTCGTATCCGCCCAGTTTTCCGGGTGCACCTTTGGGTTAGTCCCCAAGGCTCCCTGCTGCAATCTACCGCGTAGAAAACCCGAAAACAAACAATAGCACGGAGTCTTCTCCGGCCTTATGCAATGCAACATCACCGATCCGGACTAACATGTCCGGGTAGGCTTCAACCAAAATGTCTATGTCCGTTCTCGCATACGGACTCTAAACAACGGGGACTTTACATATCTACCCGAAGGAACGCCTCCAACTCTCCGCAAACTCGCGAGAGCGGGCTTCCTATGCTAAGAAAGATGCTAAGAAAGAGAGCTATTAGTGCTCAAGATGAGGATCGTTACCCTTGCGGTCCTCTTTGGCGCCATCGAAAAGTAATCGGATAGAAATCACCGCACTTGCGTTGCCTCCGTGGATCCGGAGTCGGCTTGCGATTCGGAGCTCCGAAGCTCCTCCAATGGCGGATCTAGCTCTTCTTCCTCCAATGGCTTTCCTCTTTCTCCAAGGGTTTGGAGAGATGATCAAGTGAAGAAAAATGATGGATTTCAAGTCAACTCCCGGGTATATCCTCCCAGGAACAACCCCCAGCCATTGGATCTTCAATCAAGGAAACGAACGGCTTTGATTCGGGGCTGAAATGCCCAATCTGGACCGAACACGGCCTGGCACACGCCCGTGTCCAGGGCCGTGTGCCTCATTCGTCGTCAAAATCGAATCACCTGGAACCTCACACGGGTATCGAACACGCCCGTGTTCGAGCTGACACGCCCGTGTTCCACCTGACACGGCCGTGTAGCTGGCCGTGTACCCCATGATTTTCTCCCGTTTTCAACCCGAGCACTGCACGGGTTCTAGGACACGCCCGTGTCCTTGCCCGTGTCACCTTGACACGCCTGGGCTCCAGGCCGTGTACAAGGTCTCGGCACTTCGCGGCTAAGTGTCGACACGGGTCGACACGCCCTGCGACACGCCCGTGTCGCAGGCCGTGTGCCATGTCTCGACACACTGTCGACACCAAAGTGTCGACTTCGCGGGACGAGTGTCGACACGGGTTGACACGCCCTGCGACACGCCCGTGTCGCAGGCCGTGTGCCGTGTCTCGACACACTGTCGACACCAAAGTGTCGACTTCGCGGCTAAGTGTCGACACGGGTCGACACGCCCTGCGACACGCCCGTGTCGCAGGCCGTGTGCCCAGTCTCGACACAATGTCGAGACCAAAGTGTCGACTTCACGCCTTAGTGTCGACACAGGCTTGACACGCCCTGGGACACGCCCGTGTCCCAGGCCGTGTGCCTGCAGCCAGAACTCAAACTGGCCCAAATTATTCCCCTCTGCTCCTTTGAGTTTCGGGGCGTTACAACTCTACCCCTCTTAAAAGGATTTCGCCCATGAAATTACATAAAGGGAAAAACATGTACAAAACTAAAATTTGTACCTGAGCGGAACAACTCCGGATATTCGTCAAGCATCGTCTGCTCTCGCTCCCACGAGAGCTCCTCACGACCGCAATTGTCCCACCGGACTTTGACCATCCTGATCTCTTTATTGCGTAGCCGCTTGACCTCCGAGTCCTCAATCCGCACGGGCTTGACTTTAGTCGTTAGCTCACTATCCACCGGCACTTGATTGGCCGCGATCACTTGCGTAGGCTCTTGCACCGCCTTCCGAAGCACCGAAATATGGAATACATCATGTAAACCACTTAGCTCCACTGAAAGCTTCAGCCGATAGGCCGCTTCTCCTACTCGCTCCAGAACCTCGAACGGTCCAAGGTACCTCGGGCTTAGCTTTTTCAATCGCCGCACCCGCGAGACACCCTTGAACGGCTTGATCTTCAAGTATACATAATCGCCCACAGCGAACTCCACGTTCCTGTGCTTGGCATTATAGTACTTTGCTTGTCGGTCCTGAGCGATAAGCAACCTCTCCCGAATGGTTCTCACCAACGAAGTAGCATCCTCCACTTCTGATCGCTTATACAACTTTGACTCGCCCGTTTCTAACCAAGACAACGGCGTGCGACATCTTCTACCATAAAGGGCCTCGAAAGGCGTCATCTGAATACTTGCTTGGTAGCTGTTGTTGTATGCGAACTCCACCAAATAAAGGTGGTCCTCCCATTGCTTTCCAAAGTCCAAGACACACATGCGAAGCATGTCTTCCATGGTTCTATTGACCCTCTCGGTCTGCCCATCCGTTTGCGGATGGAAGGCTGTGCTAAACTTCAGCTTTGTTCCCAACATTTGCTGCACCAGCCTCCAATCATTGGACGTGAACCGCCCATCTCGGTCACTCACGATGCTGCGGGGCACACCATGAAGCCGCACTATATTATCCACATAAAGCTTCGCCAGCTTCTCCACCGGATCATCCTTCCTATGCGGAATAAAATGCGACACCTTTGTTAATCGATCGACCACCACCCAAATGGCGTCGTTCCCCTTCTGCGACCTTGGCAAACCATGCACAAAGTCCATAGAGATGTCGTCGAATTTCCACTCCGGAATAGGCAAGGACTTAAGAAATCCTCCCGGCTTTTGGCACTCCGCCTTTACCAAGGCGCAGGTTTGGCACTTCGCTACATATAGCGCCACATCCTTTTTCAAACCCGGCCACCAAAATAGTTTCTTCATATCGCGGTACATCTTCGTGCTCCCCGGGTGAATCGAGTACTTGGTATGGTGTGCCTCGTACAACAATTCCACCCGTAAATTGCCCACACTTGGGACGCACAAACGACCGTCTTTCCATAGCAATCCGTCCTCCACAACGAATTGGGAATTTGACCCATCCAGAGCCTCTATCATGAACTGCTTCAGCACTTGATTGCTTGTCCACACAAACGATCCCCAACGCCACCAACTCTCGCACCAATCGCTCATCTTGCACCGATAGCCAATGGGCTCGAGCAGGGGCTTGGCGACTCACCGCGTCAGCAACCGCATTCCCTTTATCAGGCGCGTAGTGGATCTTGAATGTATAGTCTCCCAAGAACTCCATCCATCTACGCTGTCGTATATTCGGATCCTTCTGATCAACCAGATGCTTCACGCTCTTGTGACCGGCGTAGAGAGATCCACTTTCACACCGTATAGAATTATGCCTCCATAGCTTCGAGGCAAAACTCACGTCCATACGCTATTACGCTTCCGTGTTGCAGTAGCGCGCAACCCAAAACGCTGCCCGAAGCATCGCTATATATCTCATAGTCTTCGGTTCCACATGGCGAACTCAGCACAGGCGCCGTGGTCAACCGACACTTCAGTTCCTCAAAAGCTCGCGCGCACTCCGGCGTCCAAACGAACTTATGCTCCTTCCTCGTCAAAGTAGTGAGAGGTAACGCTATCCGCGAGAAGTTCTCTACGAAGCGCCTATAATAGCCGGCAAGCCCCAAAAAGCTCCGGACTTCTGCTACCGTAGCAAGCTCAGGCCACTCCCGTATCGCAACAATCTTCACCGGATCCACAGCAATACCCTCTCCACTCACTATATGCCCGAGGAACGCTACTGCGGATAGCCAAAACTCGCATTTCGAGAACTTGGCATACAACTGATTTCTCCTTAGCGTCTCCAACACCAAATGAAGATGCTTGAAGTGATCTTCCTCACTTTGCGAGTACACCAAAATATCGTCGATGAAGACGATCACGAAACGGTCCAAGTACTCCCTGAACGTCCTGTTCATAAAATCCATGAATACTGACGGCGCATTAGTCAGCCCAAACGGCATGACCGTAAACTCGTAGCGCCCGTGTCCTGTACTGAACGTCATCTTAGGGATATCACTCTCCCTTATCTATTTAGAGTACGCCGTTGACCCTACCAACTGATCACAAAGATTATCGATCCTTGAGATTGGGTACTTGCACTTTTCCGTCTACTTGTTGACTTCCCGATAATTAATACGCAACCACAACCTTCCATCCTTCTTCTTAATAAAGAGGGTCGGTGTGCTCCAAAGCGAAGGACTTGGACGCGCATACCCTTGCTCCAACAACTCTTGCAGTTGCGCTTTCAGCTCCGCCATTACCTTAGGCGTTAGCCGATACGGAGATCGTGACACAGGCTTTGCACCTGGCACTAGCTCGCTCTTAAAATCTATCTCCCGCTGAGGCGGGGCGCCAGAAAGATCTGCGGGGAACAGATCAGGGTATTCCGATACCACTGAAATACAATCCAACGCGGGCTTCGGCTTTGCAACCTCCACTAGTGTACAGAACAGCTCTACACTAGCACAAACCGCCTTCACCACCTGAAGAGCGGCCATCATCGCCTTGCTCGACCTCTTCGAGCTCATAAAGGTCGTCTCACGACTTGCTCCCAAGTTGACTTCCTTGCTATCGCAGTCTATGTAGGCTTGCTGCTCCGAGAGTCAGTACATGCCAAATATAACGTCAAACTCCACCAACGGAAGTAACGACGCTTGCAGATCGTACTCCTAATTCTCAAACCACAAACTAAGAGCAGTGAATTCTACCCTCGCCGAAAGAGCACCATTGGACTATAACACATCCAATTTATCTCTTTCCATCGAAGGAGGTACTCCAAGGCACAATAAAATTCCTAATAAAGGAACGCGAAGCTCCCTAAACGAACGGTGCTCTCGCAGATAAAGAAAGTCATAACAAGGCTTAACACTAGTAGTTCTAAGCTAATATGCATAACAAGTGTTTAAAGCAAAACTATCTTTAAACCATACCTGTCGCCACGACGACGGGCTTTCTCCAGGGCTTTAGGCACTCACGAGCATAATGCCCCGGCTCCCCACAGTTGTAACATGAGCCCGGGGTCTGACCCGTAGTCGACCCAGAAGTACCAGAAGGAGCTGGACCCGAAGTCCTATGCTTCTTATACCATTTTTGATATCCAGACTTTGAGGTGTTCGACACTTTGAATGCCGTTTCCTTTGCACTGACATCCTTGACTGCTCCTGACATAGGTTTCTTACCCTTCCGAGCACCATTCCAACAGTCTCGGGCAAAGTGCCCTTTCTTTCCACACGTATAACAAGTGTAAGAAGCTTTACTAGTCGATTTCATAGCCCCTTTCTCCAGCATTCTGCCGGATGCAGCTCTTATGGGGTTTGTATAGTTCGATACCATGGTCGCTGGCATCGGGAGGGTCTTCCTCAACTCTGCCTCCAATGATCTAGCTGATTCCACCAAGGCTCGGAACCCCAATAACTTTGGTCCTAGCAGTAGGACTCGTAACTCGGCACGCAGGCCATTATAAAATCTATCGACTGTAGTTTGCTCGTTATCCAACTCGAAGCATGGGTAGCGACTCATCAGAAGAAATGCTTGCAAATATTCCTCAACCGTGTGCGCTCCCTGCACTAAATGCATATTCAGCTGCTGCCCCAATGGTCTACTACAGGTCATCTGCCGCATCGCGCCCACCGGCGTTGAAGCCACAACAGGGGCGCAGGGTTGTACATTTCCTCCTAGCTGTGCACCCGCCACAGTAAACATCGCTTCTACGATCCTTCTAACGGTTTCATACGAAGGAGGAGGCTCAAACACCTCACTGGGTGCACTATACTCCGCAGAAACCGGACATTCAGGCTGTCCAACACCGCTTCCGGTCACCTATAGTGGTACAAAACACCGTTAAGCGACCAAATAAAATTGCGAACAGCAATTATAGGAACACGCAGGTCCCTCAAACACGAGTATTTGCATTCCTAAGTGGACATTCATGGGTTCCTTTACCGTTATAACGATGACGCACACAATGTGCTCACCACCCCTTAAAAAGAATTCGTCCACGAATTCAGCTTAAGTCCGACCAAAACCAGTAGTCTGATACCAAATTGTAACACCCCCTATCCGTCGCATAGTATATAGCAGTAGGTCCGGCCGGGGCCCGACGCCATATACCACAGACAGACCGGGTGGTTACGTATGGAAACCATCCAACCAATCTCAACGTCCTACACAGAGCATTCTAGCGGAAGCAGTGTATATAAGTTGTAAACAAGAACCCAGCATTAGAGCACGAATGTCCACTATTACAATAATTAGGAATGTATACAAAATACCCAAAATCGGCCTTAAGGCCTTACAAAGTGTTTCACTTGAAAATTACATGTTTTACAAACCACGGCACGCAGGCCGGTCATACATGAGTAAAACAGTAAACACTTCTACTTGGGCCTTCGAGGGCCAGCTTCGCAAAAAGGGCTTTAGCCCGCTAATGACCGCTTGGTCCAGCTGCACCTGCAAGCAACAATCCACCGCACGGTGGCAAAACAAGGCAACGGTCAGCAATGCTGACCAAATTATAACGATCCTGCCCCCAACTCGGGGCGGCGATGCTCCTTCCCTGCATTTCCTTAGCATAAGCGAGTAATATAAAACCATAGCCATAACATCACAGACGTTGGCTCGTAAGGCCAACGCCCCGTGCACTCAGGGCACATTCTCGGTGAACCGGTCGATGTTACGTCAATTAAAGCCATTAACATTCCGGACTCACCGCCGCCACTTAGACGGCCATTCCTATGAGCAATTCGTCTTCTTGGTATTGGTCACGTCAATTTAAGTCATTGACCACCGAAGACTCCCATTTATGCCAACGGCGAGTTCCACGTAACCTTAGGTCGCTCTAACCGGACGACATAAAGCGGGTACGGCTCCATCTAACTCGTGCTCACTTCGCAACGACAATTTAAGCCATTTGCGCGGGTCAAACTTTCACCGAGTCCCATTCTACCGCAAGTCACATAACTTAGTTATGTTCGAGTTGGCTCTCAGGCCTCCAAGTTGGCAAGATCTCGTATCCGCCCAGTTTTCCGGGTGCACCTTTGGGTTAGTCCCCAAGGCTCCCTGCTGCAATCTACCGCGTAGAAAACCCGAAAACAAACAATAGCACGGAGTCTTCTCCGGCCTTATGCAATGCAACATCACCGATCCGGACTAACATGTCCGGGTAGGCTTCAACCAAAATGCCTATGTCCGTTCTCGCATACGGACTCTAAACAACGGGGACTTTACATATCTACCCGAAGGAACGCCTCCAACTCTCCGCAAACTCGCGAGAGCGGGCTTCCTATGCTAAGAAAGATGCTAAGAAAGAGAGCTATTAGTGCTCAAGATGAGGATCGTTACCCTGGCGGTCCTCTTTGGCGCCATCGAAAAGTAATCGGATAGAAATCACCGCACTTGCGTTGCCTCCGTGGATCCGGAGTCGGCTTGCGATTCGGAGCTCCGAAGCTCCTCCAATGGCGGATCTAGCTCTTCTTCCTCCAATGGATTTCCTCTTTCTCCAAGGGTTTGGAGAGATGATCAAGTGAAGAAAAATGATGGATTTCAAGTCAACTCCCGGGTATATCCTCCCAGGAACAACCCCCAGCCATTGGATCTTCAATCAAGGAAACGAACGGCTTTGATTCGGGGCTGAAATGCCCAATCTGGACCGAACACGGCCTGGCACACGCCCGTGTCCAGGGCCGTGTGCCTCATTCGTCGTCAAAATCGAATCACCTGGAACCTCACACGGGTATCGAACACGCCCGTGTTCGAGCTGACACGCCCGTGTTCCACCTGACACGGCCGTGTAGCTGGCCGTGTACCCCATGATTTTCTCCCGTTTTCAACCCGAGCACTGCACGGGTTCTAGGACACGCCCGTGTCCTTGCCCGTGTCACCTTGACACGCCTGGGCTCCAGGCCGTGTACAAGGTCTCGGCACTTCGCGGCTAAGTGTCGACACGGGTCGACACGCCCTGCGACACGCCCGTGTCGCAGGCCGTGTGCCATGTCTCGACACACTGTCGACACCAAAGTGTCGACTTCGCGGGACGAGTGTCGACACGGGTTGACACGCCCTGCGACACGCCCGTGTCGCAGGCCGTGTGCCGTGTCTCGACACACTGTCGACACCAAAGTGTCGACTTCGCGGCTAAGTGTCGACACGGGTCGACACGCCCTGCGACACGCCCGTGTCGCAGGCCGTGTGCCCAGTCTCGACACAATGTCGAGACCAAAGTGTCGACTTCACGCCTTAGTGTCGACACAGGCTTGACACGCCCTGGGACACGCCCGTGTCCCAGGCCGTGTGCCTGCAGCCAGAACTCAAACTGGCCCAAATTATTCCCCTCTGCTCCTTTGAGTTTCGGGGCGTTACAGCACTGACCCCAATAGGAATATATTAAAACGGACATTGGACCTAGCAGAACCTAAGCCTGGCCCGGGCCAAGCACCAGGCTAGGGTCTGCACAAATAAGGGTCCTGGTGAGCCCCCTTAGTCCAGGTCTGGGCCTGGACCGGGCCTAACCGGCCCCAGTACTAATCAGGCTAAGCCTTAATCCGGCTCAGACTCGAGCCGAACAATCGGGCCCGAGCTAAATTGGCACCTCTACTCCACATAGCTCACTCACTTGACATCATGCCTTCAATTTTAAGGAAATCATAACTTCAATTCCTTGTCGGTGGCTGCTTCTTTCGGGCATCGAGCTAAATATGTGTTTAATCTCTATTATTTTTTTGTTTCAGAAAATTTCTTTATATATATTTAAAGATCAAAATATGAAAAAATAAGAAGCAAAATAATAGATATGTTACTTCTCACCCTACTGATATGGCAAAAGATTTAATTCAATTACATGGAAATGAAGCAAAATAATCACGAAGTCAACTGGAAATGCAGTCACCCATAGCATAAAATAGAAATGCTTGACAGCAAACGTGATGAAGTCACCGATAGCATAAAACCAAAATTTTTTAAAAAAATTTCGGTGTGCAAATAGCAAAAAAAGAAGTCCGGGTGCAAGGCGCCAAAATTGCATTTTGGAGAGGAGCCGGACCTAAATACCCCTCAAAAATCGGCCATGGGGTGCAAAGTGCCAGAACTTAGGAATTCGGGGGTGCAATCTGCCAATATTTAACTTTGGGGGTGCAAAGTGCCAAAATCCCGTAATTGGGGGTGCAAAGTGCCAAAAAGCCGCAAAATTGGGCCTGTTGAAAGCGGAGTGCGAGGGTGTGCATTGGAGAGGAGTGCACTACGTGCTAGAGAGCGGAGCACGGCGCATTTTGTAGTAGGTTTGCGGCAGAGTGCACGGGACAGCTGAGTTTGGGCACCCACTGGAGGGTGGAGCGCGGTGCATTGGATAGCGGAGTGTGCACGGAAGAGTGGATTGCGTGAGCGCATTTTTGTAAGCGGATCATGTGAGCATGGCTTGCACTGCGATGCACGGGGCGCAGAGTAGAGAGTGTAGCCCGCACATGAGAGTAGAGCATGCATTAGAGAGTGGAGCGCATGAGTGTGTACTCGAAAGTTCTGCAGTCCAATCAGGGGATCGGACTGCGCTGATAATCTTAATCGAATTGAATAATGATTGGGTTCCCACTGGCCACAGAGATCCGCGCTCGGTCCACTATGGGGACATTGTTTCTTCTCTGCACGACTCGATCTCAGCCGTTGGATCTACTTTAGATGAGTGTGGGGCTATTAATTCTTAAAACAACAGACTTTAGTATTTTTTGGAGGCCAAACCACTACTCAATATCAGAAACTTTGAACTTCAATGATGTAGATTACATCAAGGGCTACCCCCAGTAAAAAAATATAACATTTTTTGTGAGATTTTAATAATTTTAAAAGGTGCTAAAATCTCTTTTTAAGCAATCAGAGGACCCTTTCTTGACTATAAAATTCTATGAAAATATAGCAGATCAGTAAGGGTGGAATGCACCCTCTATAAATATGACATTTTTCTACTATATTTTGTTATTTTAGTAAATAAAAATTGGGGTTAAATAAGGATGGATATTTTAACAAAGGTTAGTTCATACCTTAAAATGCCTTGGGAAAATTATGGGGAGTTGGTTATAGACCCTGGCATAACCTTGGTTTTAAATTGGAAGTTTTCTATTTACATGTAATATTTTAATAAATTAAAAAAGAGGCTAAATGTTGGTAAAAAAATTTATCAGAAAATAAGGCTGCATTTGGTGCGGCTTATCGTGGCTTATTTGCTCCGGTGAGGTTGGACAAAAATGTCATTGTCATGCCAAAATTTTATATCTCAAACTTGTTTCTTTTTTTGAAACATTTGTCATACCAAACATATATTATATGACAATGACGTTTTTGTGCAACCTCACAGGAGCAGTTGTGGTAAGCCGCGCCAAATGCAGCCTAAATCTGACTACAAAACTCCTCAATAAAAATTAGGGGAGTTAAAGAACTTGTACTGAGCCTCCTGTTTAAATTAGGGAATTGTTTTTGTCATATATGGTATTTTAATAAATTATTAAAGGCAAAAACTTATTATTTAAATACAATAACACTCAAGCCTTTATCTCATCATAATGTGGTCGACTATATGGATCATTTGTCGCCATTATGCCCTATCTCTAGTTATAATCTCACTAATGCGTAGGTATATCGTGTCTTTCCTTATAATTTCATTGTAAGTCTTTTTTTTGTCTGCCCCTCTCCGGTTTCACATGCCTAGTGGCAAAACTCTCACAACGCCTAACAATGCCTCTAATGATCTCCTTTGTACGTGTCTAAATCATCTTAATCGAGTTTCTCGCATCTTCTCTACAATTGGTGTCACTCATTTCAGTCACCCTGCTTGGATTCAATGTATCGCATCTTTATCACAGCTCTATATTTTTGAACTAGCAATCTCAGATATTTAAAGCACGACAACAACGACACTCAAGCTTTTATCCCACTATAGTGTGGTCGGCTATATGAGTCATATTTTCACCATTGTGCCCAATCATTAGTCATAATCTCACTAATGCCTATGTACAAAAATATTGTTATCTAAATAAAAGGAATAAATGTGAGTAATCCCACAAACCTTGAAATGAACTATATTTTGAACGGATAGGAAATACAATTTAAGAAAGGGGAACTTAAAATAATTAGGGGGTTCGGGTAACTTGAAACCTGGTGGACCCCAAAATTCAATTAACACTTAAAAGTCGTTAAGTAGAGGATCGGGAAAAAGTGAAAAAACAAAGAGAGAGAGAGAGAGAGAGAGAGAGAGGGTGGTACTCTCTTCAGTTCAATCCTGAAGAAACCTTGTTGCAGCCCCAAGGTAAAGACCATCATCAGGCTATGCCCGGGCATTTCCTGGACCTGGGTGAGCTTCTCCTGAAATCAGTCAACATAACTCCTCAGGGTCTCGTTGACCCCCTGCTTGATGTGGAACAGGAACTCCGCCTCCTTCCTACTCCTCTTGGAGGCGGTGGAACTCAACATGAACCACTCTTCACGCTCACCGCACCAAAAAATGTTGAAACTAAAAACTCGATCTCCTGTGGAGAGAGAGAGAGAGAGAGAGAGGTCAAGAGTTAATAACACCATCCCATTCCTCCCTGTCAAAGCCATTCATAATCCTGCCTTAGAAATGGATCACAAAAGATGGAATAAAGGAAAGGGTGGGAGAGGATAAGACAGATTAAATCCTGATAGCACCATCCCACTATTTTCCATTTCGGCATATCACGAATACCCAAGGAATTGGGAAGAGGAGAAGAACAGTCGAGATTGGAGAAGAACATCGAGTCTTGTTAAAGAATATATGTAAAAGCCCAAAGGTACGTCTTGAGCCCCTTCTTATTTGTTTATTTAGTCCCACATCTTAGGATATGATTCATCTTCCCTTTCTCCGCTTATATAAGTGTACAAATACATGCATGTTGTTAGGAAGAATTTTCCAGAGAAATTAATAAAATCTATTACTTTTCTCTCTCAAGTGTTTTTGTTATAAATAAATTTATTGTTTTATTTTTGTCAAAACAAATTAGTTGTTTAAAGCTTTTGTATATAAACAAATTTCTTATAAAGTTATTCTATGAAATATTTAAAATAAATGATGATATTCAAATAATTCATAAAGAATGATAAATTGTGGTAAATAATGTTGTTTTCCTAAAATGATACACTATTTTAAATAATTGTGTGATATTAATGTAATATAGACAATATATTAATGTAATATAAGCATATTTAAAAGATAGATTAAGTTGATTTATTTTATCGAATAATTTTATACTCTGTCCACACAGAATATAATTCTTGCATCTTGTCACTGCCCACAGCTTTGTTTCGACCCCCCCCCCCCTCCGGTTCGAAAGTTCCATTTGGACCCGCTTGCTCCTCCCACCACCGCTAAACCAAATAAAGCATACGGCTTCGTTTGATTGAGTGGTGGTGGGAGGAGCCTGCGGGTCCAAATGAAGGGGTCGAACCGGAGGGGGGAGGCGGGGTTGAAAAAACAACGATTTGACGGCATTTTCTCTGTCCGATAGGTGCAAACGGAGCAAACGCCGCCGTGCCTGTTTGTTTACCCGCCGTCCGGCGGCGTTTGCTCCAAACGGAGGCGGCGAATTGCCAAACCAAACAAAGCTTAAGCCTCTGTTTGATACAGTGGTGGTGGTTGTGAACATGGGGGCTAAACTGTCATTCGTTAACGCACACTTAAGGTACTTCAGTCACTTGTATGTTTAAACGGATAAAGTTTGGTAGGTGGTCGTTAACGAATGACGGTTTAACTCAGGTGTTTACGGCCGCCACCGTTGTGCCAAACGAAACATAAGGATCCGTTCGGCACGGTGGCGGCGGTCCTGAACATGAGGGTTAAATTGTCATTCGTTAACGCCCACCTAAAGAACATCCACTTTTATGTTCAAATGGATGATGTTTGTTCGGTAATGAATCACAGTTTAACCCATGCGTTTACGACCGCCGCCAAAAGGCTGAGTGTTCCAAACTTTGTAGTTTGTGCAAATTGATCAACGTATAGTGGATTGAGTTTGTATTACTTGAGTGTTTGGGACACTTTGGGGAACTATGTGAGGGCGTGCATCTTGGAGAGCAAAATTGGGTGTGTTGAAAGCGGAGTGCGAGGGTGTGCATTGGAGAGGAGGGCACTACGTGCTAGAGCAGAGCATAGCGCATTTTGTAGTAGGTTTGCGGCGGAGTGCACGGGACAGCTGAGTTTGGGCACCAACTGGAGGGTGGAGCGCGGTGCATTGGATAGCGGAGTGTGCATGGAAGAGTGGATTGCGTGAGCGCATTTTTGTAAGCAGAGCATGTGAGCATGGCTTGCACTGCGATGCACGAGGCGCGGAGTAGAGAGTGTAGCCCGCACATGAGAGTAGAGCATGCATTAGAGAGTGGAGCGCATGAGTGTGTACTCGAAAGTGATATGGTTAGAGGGCGCTCAAAGTATTCTACGAATACCACATCTATGTATGGAATGGTATTTATAGTACTTCCAGCGTACAGCAAGATCGTAGTATGACACGAACCCGTTAACCTATTCCGAGTCGGTCTCGACACGTGCGGACATATTATTGAATAAACCTAACAATCTCCTCCTATGTCCGCCGTGAACCCAGACTTCGGATAGAGGGTGCTTTGTGCAAAGTTCAACCAACTGTGAATCATACACAAACGTGTCCAGCACATGTTTCAAATAAAATTAGATTAGTGCACAGAAAAGTATGCACGCATAAGTAAAACGAAACTCAGCTGCAACACAGAATAGTCTCAGGTATAACAAGACACAGACCCAAAACGTCTGGTATCCCAAACAAACACAGAGCTAATAATCCAATCAAACAGTGCAAAAAAGAAGAACTAAAAACAATGCTCTGAACAGAAGTAGCAAAAGATAAACTAAAACACTCTAAAACTCATCATCCAAAAGATCATCCTGATCTGGATCCCAGTCAACCAGTGCTCCTCCTATCCCAGCAACCCCTATAATTTCAACAGAGAATTTCATTTCAGAATGAATTCTATCCATTGCAAATTTGCAAATATCTAGTTCTACAAAAAGAACTTAGTATTAATCTTTTTTAATCTGACTGGGAGGACACGTCCATAGAGTATTATAGTTTTACCTCAAAACCTGATATCTGTTTCAACTAAAACGATTTCAGACTTCTGGACACCACAGCTATATCTGTGATCCTATATGGAATGTCACGGTTACTGCTCTTCTAAAGTTAATTGGAACTCATCAAGTTTGGAATGGAACCAATCTCCAGAAGAGGAGACAAGACCAAGTCAGATTGTGTTATCAAGTTTGGAATAACACTCTCCTCCAAGCCAAAAGCCGAATCCAGGTGAAGTTGTTGGCATCAAGTTTGGAATGAAACAACTTATCAGATCCGAGCTCAGCAACCAAGAGCATCAACGGAATACAACATGCTTGCTTGACAAAGGAAATCGGAATAATCAAAACTTTCGGACAAAGGCTGAACTGAATCATCTATCGCTGAACTAAGGCCGAACTAAATCGCCTTTAGTCTCATTTCCCCCACAGTTTTGATTAGACGGTCTTTTGGCATTCCTTTCGTCAATGGATCAGCTAAGTTATCATTTGAACGTACATCAATCAAAGTGATAATTCCTTATTCTTTCAGATAATTCAACAAGTCATGTCTCAGTCGTACATGTCTCATCTTAGTATTATAGAGGGTATTCTTAACGACTTGAACTGCTACTTGATTATCACAATACAAGCTCAACGAGTTGACTTGTAACTTAGACAAGGGAATGTCTAGAATCAAGTTCCTGATCAAATCTGCCTCTTCACCGGCCAAGGCTAAGGCAAACAGCTCGACTTCCATAGACGACAATGCTATACAGGTCTGTCTTTTGGATTTTCAAGTGATAGCAGCTCCACCCAAAGTGAATATATATCAACTGGTGGACTTGCAGTTCCCGACTTCTGAACATCATGACGCATCAAAATGTCCCTCCACAGGTGGTGGGTAACCAGTGTAGCACAGAGCATGATCTTTAGTACCTTTCAGGTACCTCAACAGCTATCTAGGGCTTCCCAATGCTCTTTGCCTGTATTACTGGTAAAACGACTCAGCATGCTAACCGAAAAAGCAATGTCTGGTCTAGTACAACTTGTGGCATACATGAGACTACCAATTATTTTGGAATATTTAACTTGATCAATGCTGGTCTCTACGTTAGGACTCAACTTAACATTATGATCAAATGACGTCTCAATCGGCCTACAGTTATCATATCCCCAGGTAGAAAGAAGTTGATCAATATAATGAGCCTGACTAAGAGTAACTCGACCATTGTCAACTCTAACCTTCATACCTAACAGGGTATCCACAGGACCAAGGTCCTTCATGTCAAAAATTTCTGCCAGAGTGGATTTAATATCCCTAACTGCAGCAAGATTAGACCCCAAAATCAACATGTCATCTACATATAAGCATATGATGACTGTCTGATTCGACAATGAGCGGTGATAAAGGCATTTGTCTGAGAGACTGAACTGAAATCCGAGGCTCTTTACCACCTGGTCAAATTTCATGTGCCACATCTTAGGCGTTTGTTTAAGCTCATAGATTGATTTATCCAATTTGCACACTTTATCTTTTAGATCTTTCTGCACATAACTTTCAGATTGTGTCATGTAGATCTCTTCATCAAGCTCTTCATTTAAGAAGTCTGTTTTCACATCCATCTGATGAACTATAAAGTTCTCGATATACGCTAAAGCTAGAAGAATCTTGATAGTCGATAGGTGACACACAGGTGAATAAACATCAAAGTAGTTTATTCCCCCTATTGTTTATAATCTTTATCTACGAGACGCGCTTTATACCTGACTATAGACCCATCACTATGTAGTTTCTTCTTCAACACCCACTTGCATCCTATGACTTTAGCTCCTTTTGTCAAGTCAACTAGATGCCAAGTATTGTTATGTAACAGCGTGTCCATCTCATCATCAATGGCTTCTGCCGACATCAACGAATCGTGGATAGATCGAGAAATCTGTCGGCTGCACTATCTTCTGCACTACCTAGATAGACGCAAGTTGTCGTCCTAGGTCCCACTTTAGGCCTCTTAAGGTCTTGTATACGCACATAAGCAATACAGCCCCAAGTCTTTAGATTATCGTATCTACAAGGATGACCGTGTCACTTCTTATACAGGGTAGCGGTGAGCTGAGAATGAGGCACTCTATTCAGAATGTGATTTGCAACACGAACTGCTTCTCCCCAAAAGGAATTAGGCATGTCAGCTGTTACGAGCATAGAGTTCAACATTTCTGTTAAAGTTCTATTCTTACGCATGGTAACACCATTTGACTGAGGTGAGTAAGGAACTGTAGTTTCAAAGATTATTCCCTCAGAGGCACAGAATTCCTTGAACCCAGTAACAGTATATTCTCCTCCTCGATCACTTCTAAATCTCTTAATTTTCAGGTTTAACTGATTTTCTACACGAGACTTAATGGTCTTAAATGTCTCAAAAGCTTCGTCTTTCGATTTTAACAGATACACATGACAATATCTTGAAAAATCGTCTATGAATGTAATCAGATACTTCCTTCCCCCTCTAGTGACGTGGTTACGAAAATCACAGAGGTCTGAATGTATCAACTCAAGAAGTTTCGTGCTCCTAGAAACCGATTTGAATGACTTTCTAGTGATTTTGGTTTGAGCACACACCTCGCACTTGTCAAATCGAATCGACAGATCTAAGGGAATGTTATGACTCTTCGCTAGATCTAGCATTTTCCTATAGTTTACGTGTCCAATTCTGTTATGTAACAACTTAGGATCAATAAGGTTCGAACTTATTTGGTTAATGCTATCGTTGTTTAAGTTAAGTCTATACATTCCGTTGATCAGGTACGCACACCCAAAATAATGTGAATTTACCGTTAAGGTCATTCTACCATTTTGAGTTGTGAAGAACATCCCAGCCTTATCTAACAGACTCATTGAAATCAGATTTTTAATTAAAGATGACACTACTTTAACATTATGCAGAAAAAGAGTTTTACCTGATGAGAGGACCAGCTCGGCTGTCCCAGCATAGGTCACCTCGGTCTCTCCTCCATTACAATTCTCCACCTTCTCATGGACCGCCTTAACCTCAGCAAGTAACCCTCTGTCATTCGTCACAAGACAGGTAGCACCACTATCAAGCCACCACTCAGAGGACGAACTGTGGTGACTGCTCCCGATCATAGCCACGAAGGACTTGGGATCTGAGGCATCAGTCAACATATTCGCCACATTTTGCGGGGCATCCTCCTTTTTCTTCTTAGGAGCCTTGCACTCATCCGCCCAGTATCCCCACTTGCCGCAGTTGTGGCACTTGCCCCTCTTCCTTTTGAAAGAGGGCTTTTTAGGCGCCAACTATGCAGAGGCTTCATTTTTGGGTGCTGGTGGCTTCCTTCGAGGCTTGATGGGTCGAGAAACGAAGTTGACAGCCTGTGAGGACTGACCAACTTATTCCAAGCTCTTACCAGCGATGTTTTGATCCTCGATATGAATGAACCTTTTGAGTTCATCCAATGCGATCTTTTCCTTCAGTCTGTGCATTTCAGTCTTGAAGGTCAACCACTCAGGAGGTAGCTTGCTAAGTATCAAACACACAAAGAGATTATCAGAGATATCAGACTTATCGTCCGCCAACTTGAGACGCAGACTCTCCAGTTCAATTATTTGAGAGGTGATTGACAAGTTTAAATTAAATTTAAAAGTGAAGAGTCTCTCCCCAAGGAGAGTCCTCGACAACCCCTCTTCCTTCTATAAGTGTGCATTCAAGCGATCCCAAATCTCCTTTGCAGTCTTATGATTACTGTAGGTCAGGGCGAGTCTAGGGCTCAGTGAATTTAGGAGGTAGTCCCTACAGAAGTCTTCGTCTTTTCTCCACTGAAGTTCATTCACGTCCTCTTCGGTAGTGGCAGAGTCACTCAGGATCGTGTATAAAATCTCACGTTCCTTCATACCAAGTTGGACGTGCAGCTTCCAAGCGTGGAAGTCGGAGAGATCGAACGACTGAAGCTTGACGATATCGTAGGAGGAAACCTTCGACATCTCGCTAAAGCTAGAACAGTAAAAAACCAGAAAGAAGTCACCTGATCCGCACGGAGACAACCCAATGTCTTCGGATCCAATCCAAAAATTATTTGCTCCTCTCCAAAAAAAAACGTTGCCCAACTGTTTGGAGAGGTACTCCTTCCCTTGCTGATTTCCAGTAGAACAACTGTTCTCCAAATTTTGATATCTCAACGATGTGCAAAGCCTTGGATACAGAACTAATAATGATGATCTGAAACCAAGGAAAACCTTAGGAAACAATCTGAAGTCCACTAATATGATCTCGTCAAGGAAGAACAACAGATCTCCATAAAACTGACTTGACCTCAGTCTCTCCTCCCTAGATCAGCAAGAAACCAGCAAAGCACAGAATACCAGCAAAACACAAAATACCATCAAAGCACAGAATAACAACGTTGATCTCGGTCGCCGGATCTAAAGCAACCCTTTTTGAAACCAGTAAAGCTCTGGATCTAAAGCAATACTCTGGATCTCTATCGTCGGCCGCCAGAGAAAAACGCAGAGAGCGGCGGAAATCGCAAAGCGGGAGCCGACGAGCGGCGAAATCGCCAAGATCGCGAACGGATTTTGCAGAGTACTGCGTTTGCGGCGATGGGTTTTTTTTCTCATCTTCTCGATCCGCTTGCAGCAGACAAATAGAAGAACGGGGGAGACGGGAGCGGCCGATTGCAGAAACCCCAACTCCTTCCCGATCGGCAACCCTAGATCTGCGATCAATCTTTGCAGCGGCGCCAGGACGGGAATGAAATCAAAAAACCAGCGGCGGCCAAATCACCCTCAGATCCGCGAGCAAAAAGAAACTGATCAGGCAGACTCTTCCTTCTTCACGATCGGTCACAAATCGGCGACGATCTTTGCTTCTTCTCGATCGGCGAACGGGACGGAAGCAGCAGATTCGATTTCTCTGCGATCCTTTGCTCTTCACGGCGGATTGGATGCGGGAAATCGCATACACCAGCGACGGCGGGTTCGTGAAGAGGAACGGCGGAATCGCGAAAAACCGCCGAGAACGAAAACCCTAGCGGAGCGTTACTTTGAGAATGATAGGGTTAGAGGGCGCTCAAAGTATTCTACGAATACCACATCTATGTATGGAATGGGTATTTATAGTACTTGCAGCGTAGAGCAAGACCCTAGTATGACACGAACTCGTTAACCTATTCTGAGTCGGCCTCGACACGTGCGGACATATTATTGAATAAACCTAACAGAAAGTTCTGCACTCCAATCAGGGGATCGGACTGCGCTGATAATCTTAATCGAATCGAATAATGATTGGGTTCCCACTGGCCACAAAGATCCGCGCTTGGTCTCAGCCGTTGGATCTACTTTAGATGAGTGTGGGGCTATTAATTCTTAAAACAGCAGACTTTAGGATTTTTTTGAGGCCAGACCACTGCTCAATATCAGAAACTTTGATCATCAATGATGTAGATTACATCAAGGGCTACCCCCAGTAAAAATATAACATTTTTTTTGTGAGATTTTAATAATTTTAAAAGGTGCTAAAATCTCTTTTTAAGCAATCAGAGGACCCTTTCTTGACTATAAAATTCTATGAAAATATAGCAGATCAGTAAGGGTGGAATGCACCCTCTATAAATATGACATTTTTCTACTATATTTTGTTATTTTAGTAAATAAAAATTGGGGTTAAATAAGGATGGATATTTTAACAAAGGTTAGTTCATACCTTAAAATGCCTTGGGAAATTATGGGAGTTGGTTATAGACCCTGGCATAACCTTGGTTTTAAATTGGAAGTTTTCTATTTAGATGTAATATTTTAATAAATTAAAAAAGAGGCTAAATGTTGGTAAAAAATTTATCAGAAAATAAGGCTGCATTTGGTGCGGCTTATCGTGGCTTATTTGCTCCGGTGAGGTTGGACAAAAATGTCATTGTCATGCCAAAATTTTATATCTCAAACTTGTTTCTTTTTTTGAAACATTTGTCATACCAAACATATATTATATGACAATGACGTTTTTGTGCAACCTCACAGGAGCAGTTGTGATAAGCCGCGCCAAATGCAGCCTAAATCTGACTACAAAACTCCTCAATAAAAATTAGGGGAGTTAAAGAACTTGTACTGAGCCTCCTGTTTAAATTAGGGAATTTTTTTTGTCATATATGGTATTTTAATAAATTATTAAAGGCAAAAACTTACTATTTAAATACAATAACACTCAAGCCTTTATCCCATCATAATGTGGTCGGCTATATGGATCATTTGTCGCCATTATGCCCTATCTCTAGTTATAATCTCACTAATGCGTAAGTATATCGTGTCTTTCCTTATAATTTCATTATAAGTCTTTTTTTTGTCTGCCCCTCTCTGGTTTCACATGCCTAGTGGCAAAACTCTCACAACGCCTAACAATGCCTCTAATGATCTCCTTTGTACGTGTCTAAACCATCTTAATCGAGTTTCTCGCATCTTCTCTACAATTGGTGTCACTCATTTCAGTCACCCTGCTTGGATTCAATGTATCGCATCTTTATCACAGCTCTATTTTTGAACTAGCAATCTCAGATCTTTAAAGCACGACAACAACGACACTCAAGCTTTTATCCCACTATAGTGGGGTCGGCTATATGAGTAATATTTTCACCATTGTGCCCAATCATTAGTCATAATCTCATTAATGCCTATGTACAAAAATATTGTTATCTAAATAAAAGGAATAAATGTGAGTAATCCCACAAACCTTGAAATGAACTATATTTTGAACGGATAGGAAATACAATTTAAGAAAGGGGAACTTAAAATAATTAGGGGGTTCGGGTAACTTGAAACCTGGTGGACCCCAAAATTCAATTAACACTTAAAAGTCGTTATGGTAATTATGAAACTTGTCTCTTATAAACGGAGATGTCTTCTTAGAACGGATGTCTCCTTGTAATGGAAATGTCTCTTTGTAACAGAAATGTCTCTTTGTAACAGAAATTGCTCCTTAGAACAGAAATGTCCTCTTGAAACGGAGATGGAACCGCAGATACATGAACTTCTTTTTTACAAAATTGTTTCTTATTTCTATTATTTATAGTCTTTTCTAATTTTGTGTATTATTTAGCGCATTTTTAATTACTGCATTTTATTTATCGAAATTTCTAGTGATTTTGGTTTGAGCACACACCTCGCACTTGTCAAATCGAATCGACAGATCTAAGGGAATGTTATGACTCTTCGCTAGATCTAGCATTTTCCTATAGTTTACGTGTCCAAGTCTGTTATGTAACAACTTAGGATCAATAAGGTTCGAACTTATTTGGTTAATGCTATCGTTGTTTAAGCTAAGTCTATACATTCCGTTGATCAGGTACGCACACCCAAAATAATGTGAATTTACCGTTAAGGTCATTCTACCATTTTGAGTTGTGAAGGACATCCCAGCCTTATCTAACAGACTCATTGAAATCAGATTTTTAGTTAAAGATGACACTACTTTAACATTATGCAGAAAAAGAGTTTTACCTGATGAGAGGACCAGCTCGGCTGTCCCAGCATAGGTCACCTCGGTCTCTCCTCCATTGCAATTCTCCACCTTCTCATGGACCGCCTAACCTCAGCAAGTAACCCTCTGTCATTCGTCACATGACAGGTAGCACCGCTATCAAGCCACCACTCAGAGGACGAACTGCGGTGACTGCTCCCGATCATAGCCACGAAGGACTTGGGATCTGAGGCATCAGCCAACATGTTCGCCACATTTTGCGGGGCATCCTCCTTTTTCTTCTTAGGAGCCTTGCACTCAGCCGCCCAGTATCCCCACTTGCCGCAGTTGTGGCATTTGCCCCTCTTCCTTTTTGAAAGAGGGCTTTTTAGCGCCAAACTTATGGCAGAGGCTTCATTTTTGGGTGCTGGTGGCTTCCTTTGAGGCTTGCTGGGTCGAGAAATGAAGTTGACAGCCTGTGAGGACTGACCAACTTATTCCAAGCTCTTACCAGCGATGTTTTGATCCTCGATATGAATGAACCTTTTGAGTTCATCCAATGCGATCTTTTCCTTCAGTCTGTGCATTTCAGTCTTGAAGGTCAACCACTCAGGAGGTAGCTTGCTAAGTATCAAACACACAAAGAGATTATCAGAGATATCAGACTTATCGTCCGCCAACTTGAGACGCAGGCTCTCCAGTTCAAATATTTGAGAGGTGATTGACGAGTTTAAATTAAATTTAAAAGTGAAGAGTCTCTCCCCAAGGAGAGTCCTCGACAACCCCTCTTCCTTCTGTAAGTGCGCATTCAAGCGATCTCAAATCTCCTTTGCAGTCTTATGATTACTGTAGGTCAGGGCGAGTCTAGGGCTCAGTGAATTTAGGAGGTAGTCCCTGCAGAAATCTTCGTCTTTTCTCCACTGAAGTTCATTCACGTCCTCTTCGGTAGTGGCAGAGTCACTCAGGACCATGTATAAAATCTCACGTTCCTTCATACCAAGTTGGACGTGCAGCTTCCAAGTGTGGAAGTCGGAGAGATCGAACGACTGAAGCTTGACGATATCGTAGGAGGAAACCTTCGACATCTCGCTAAAGCTAGAACAGTAAAAAACCAGAAAGAAGTCACCTGATTCGCACGGAGACAACACAATGTCTTCGGATCCAATCCAAGAATTATTTGCTCCTTCTCTCCAAAAAAAACGTTGCCCAACTGTTTGGAGAGGTACTCCTTCCCTTGCTGATTTCCAGTAGAACAACTGTTCTCCAAAATTTGATATCTCAACGATGTGCAAAGCCTTGGATACAGAACTAATAATGATGATCTGAAACCAAGGAAAACCTTAGGAAACAATATGAAGTCCACTAATATGATCTCGTCAAGGAAGAACAACAGATCTCCATAAAACTGGCTTGACCTCAGTCTCTCCTCCCTAGATCAGCAAGAAACCAGCAAAGCACAGAATACCAGCAAAGCACAGAATACCATCAAAGCACAGAATAACAACGTTGATCTCGGTCGCCGGATCTAAAGCAACCCTTTTTGAAACCAGTAAAGCTCTGGATCTAAAGCAATACTCTGGATCTCTATCGTCGGCCGCCAGAGAAAAACGCAGAGAGCGGCGGAAATCGCAAAGCGGGAGCCGACGAGCGGCGAAATCGCCAAGATCGCGAACAGATTTCGCAGAGTACTGCGTTTGCGGCGATGGGTTTTTTTCTCATTTCTCGATGCTTGCAGCAGACAATAGAAGAACGGGGAGATGGGAGCGGCCGATTGCAGAAACCCCAAATCCTTCCGATCGGCAACCCTAGATCTGCGATCAATCTTTGCAGCAGCGCCAGGACGGGATGATCATCAAAAACCAGCGGCGGCCCAAATCCCCTCAGATCTTCGAGCAAAAAGAAACTGATCAGGCAGACTCTTCCTTCTTCACGATCGGCCACAGATCGGCGACGATTTTCTCTTCTTCTCGATCGGCGAACGGGACGGAAGCAGCGGATTGGATTCGATCTTCTCTGCGAATCCTTTGCTCTTCACGGCGGATTGGATGCGGGAAATCGCCTACACCAGCGACGGCGGGTTCGTGAAGAGGAACGGCGGAATCGCGAAAAACGCGAGAACGAAAACCCCAAGGAGCGTTACTTTGAGAATGATAGGGTTAGAGGGCGCTCAAAGTATTCTACGAATACCACATCTATGTATGGAATGGGTATTTATAGTACTTGCAGCGTAGAGCAAGACCTAATATGACACGACCCGTTAACCTATTCTGAGTCGGTCTCGACACTTGCGGACATATTATTGAATAAACCTCACAGAAAGTTCTGCAGTCCAATCCGGGATCGGACTGCGCTGATAATCTTAATCGAATCGATAATGATTGGGTTCCCACTGGCCACAGAGATCCGCGTTGGTCTCAGCCGTTCGATCTACTTTAGATGAGTGTGGGGCTATTAATTCTTAAAACAGCAGACTTTAGGATATTTTTGAGGCCAGACCACTGCTCAATATCAGAAACTTTGATCATCAATGATGTAGATTACATCAAGGGCTACCCCAGTCCCCACAATATAAATTTTTTTTGTGAGATTTTAATAATTTTAAAAGGTGCTAAATCTTTTTTAAGCAATCAGAGGACCCTTTCTTGACTAAAAAATTCTATGAAAATGTAGCAGATCAGTAGGGGTGGTGCAATGTCCCTCTAAAATATGACATTTTTCTATTACATTTTGTTATTTTAGTAAAAAAAAATTATCAGAAAATAAGGCTGTGTTTGGTGCGGCTTATCGTGACTTATTTGCTCCGGTGAGATTGGACAAAAACGTTATTGTCATGCCAAAATTTTATGTCTCAAACTTGTTTTCTTTTTTGAAACATTGTCATCCAAACATATATTATATGACAATGACGTTTTTGTCCAACCTCACAGGAGAGAGTTGTGATAAGCCGCGCCAAATGCAGCTAAATCTGACTACAAAACTCCTCATAAAAATTAGGGGAGTTAAAGAAGTACTGAGCTCCTGTTTAATTAGGGAATTTTTTTTGTCATATATGGTATTTTAATAAATTATTAAAGGCAAAAACTTACTATTTAAATACAATAACACTCGAGCCTTTATCCCATCATAATGGGGCCGGCTATATGGATCCTTTGTCGTCATTATGCCCTATCTTTATTTATAATCTCACTAATGCGCAAGTACATCGTGTCTTTTCTTATAATTTCATTCTAAGTCTCTTTTTTTGTCTGCCCCTCTCCGTTTCACTTGCTAGTGGCAAAACTCACACAACGCCTAACAGTGCCTCTAATGATCTCCTTTGTACGTGTCTAAACCATCTTAATCGAGTTTCTCGCATCTTCTCTACAATTGGTCACTCATTCAGTCACCCTGCTTGGATTCAATGTATCGCATCAAACAGCCCTATATTTGAACAAGCAATCTCAGATATTTAAAGCACGACAACAACGACACTCAAGCTTTTATCCACAATAGTGGGGTCGGCTATATGAATCATATTTTCGCCATTGTGCCCAATCATTAGTCATAGGCTCCGTTTGGGAGGACTTATTTTCACCGGTCAAGCGGTCACGATCGCATGAACCGAACCTTAATTAAGGTCAAGTTCATGCGGTTGTGACCGCTTGACCGGTGAAAATAAGTCCTCCCAAACGAAGCATAATCTCACTAATGCCTATGTACAAAAAATTTGTTATCTAAATAAAAGGAATAAAGTGGGAGTAATCCCACAAACCTTGAAATGAACTATATTTTGATCGGATAGGAAATACAATTTAAGAAAGGGGAACCTAAAATAATTATCCGGTTAGGATAACTTGAAACATGACGGATCCCAAAATTCAATTAACACTTAAAAGTCGTTATGGTAATTATGAAACTTGTCTCTTATAAACGGAGATGTCGTCTTAGAACGGATGTCTCCTTGTAACGGAAATGTCTCTTTGTAACGGAGATGGAATTGCAAATACAAGAACTTTTTTACAAAATTGTTTCTTATTTCTATTATTTATAGTCTTTTCTAATTTTGTGTATTATTTACCGCATTTTTAATTACTGCATTTTATTTACTGAAATTTCTTTTATAATTGATCTAGCCCAACTAAGCAGTTTTGCTTAATATGAGCATTATTTAGAGTTACCTTGAAGATGGAGCATTCCTCCAAGCGTAACCCTAAATAACATTCACTCTTGATCATCATGCCTTATTATAAAATGCTTGTAAATTGAATTGTGCTTGTTGTGACAACTGTTTGTACCGCCATAGGAGTTTTGATGACTCTGGGCACTAGGAGTGTGCAAACCCTGGAAGTTTTTTTAATGCCCTGATGTGTCCCTCTGCTTTTTAGCTGGAATTTTGTATTGTTGGGTGTCACTCAGATCCATGAGTACACTATGACAAACAAGGTTCTAGGTAGTGAGGTAGGAGCATACCCAAAAGTGGAGGGATCGACCATTATCACTATTTACCACAACAGTGAGGCCCGCATGGTTAGCTATCTCGTTTGAAGCAAAAAAAGATCAAACTATGTCGACATATGATGTTGTATGGGTTGTGAACACCTATTTTGATGGTGTTCACACATATAGCATTGTGAACATCTATTTTGATGGTTATGCTTCATGTTCACACATATAGCATTTTATAGTGTTGCCGCATATATCACTGTTTATGCTTTATGTTCATATATATAGCATTTTATAGTGATGTCGCTTATAGCGTTGTCACTTATAGCGTTGTCACTTATAGCGTTGTCACTTATAGCATTGTCACTTATAGCGATGTTTATGCTTCATGTTCATATTTATAGCATTTTATTCTTGTCTTAGCTGCTTATTGCTTAGCTTATTTGATTCGGCTATTATTTATATTCTAGATGTTCATTCTCTTTCTCAAGCCTTAAGGATCTTTGGGAGAGACGAAAATCCACTTGTCTTATGACTAATGTGTCATTGTACACTTTTTTTAATAAATGGCACGACATGAGTCCCTGTCGCAATGGCTTATAGTAGGTCTGCTTAGGGATAGAGAACTACAATTGGAAGAGGTCCAGAAGAAGAATGAATTGTTGGGGGCTGGCCGGAGGGACAAGAGAGATGAAACCTCCTACCAATCAATCTATTCCCAATCCGTGGGTTACTTGCCCTGCTTAGGATGCCTTTCTATCCATTTATGCAATAGATAGCAGCCCAATTAGGAGCTCTCAACCATTGTGCTTCTATCCCATTCTTGATCTGTTGTGGCCGGCCTCCCTACCTGTCAAAGGAGGGGCCGGTCCACCTATCAAAAAGCAAGAGGACTCTGAGCTCTCTATTTGGGTTAGCCCTAAAAGAGTACCTGCTTTAGAGCCAGCCCCTACTATAGCGAATATGACTACTTTGCCGCCAATTTTTAGAGATGTGAGATAGTAGTTAGTGGTAGCATAGTGTTTTGTACTTTTGTCCTAGTTTGGTTATGGACCGATATGTACAAACTTTGGCTATGGCTTTGTTGATAAGTGCGTGGGGGGGGGGGGGGGGGGGGGGGGGGGGGGGTGGGGGGGGGGGGGGTGGGGGGGGGGGGGGTGTTGTGGGGGGGGGGGAAGGGGGGGGGGGGGTGGGTTTTTTTTTTGTTGTGGGGGCTTTGTGTGTGTGCTCTTTATCGCTCTTCTGAGGTTTAGATTCTAAATATCTAATGTGATTTTTGAATGTAATGATATCATTTTCTTAGTCTTAAACAAGGTTATCATTTTAAAACACTTGAAGAGCGGGCAGTTTACCCCTCATTTGGAAATCGTAAAGCTAAGGCTGCCTTGGCCATAATAGTCCCCTCAGCTAGTTGACCCTTTCATTCTTGTGTGTGTGTGGTGGGGGTGGGGGGGTGGGGGGCGGCCTTGCATAATATCCAAAAAACTTCACTGTCTGGACATTGTCCCTTTGAAAACATAAACTCTCATTTATTAGGAATCACTGAAATAAGTAAAGTATAAATATTTTTTAAGAAACATATGAAATTCTACTTCTTGATGAACTTATTATATTCAAATATAAATCACTAAGGCAACGCTAAAATTATGAATAAAACAAATCCAAGCAATCATACTAGTTAGTGGTTGGCAAAATTAAGCCATAAGATCAAAATATGGCGGGAAAAATATCATACTAATCCTCCGCTCAGGAACGCATTCGTAACTATTCTCTCTAGGTGTACGTGGGTGTATCTTTTAAAGTATCAAATCGCTTCCAAACTATTCTCTGTCTGTGGACATCGTTTTTTATATGATTAACACCAGTTTAAAATACCTCTATTAAACTCATTCGTTATGACACTGCTAAAGGAATATCTTAGCCATGATTTCTCCTTTTTCTCCTGTTTTTCTGTATGCAAAATAGTGTTATTCATCAAATTAGTTGTGTGCTACACCTACAAGCAAAAATGGGGTGACGGACGTCAAAAAACCCCGTCACCATCCGCGATATATCTCCACACTCTGATGACCCCTCATGTGCAGCGTTCCGTCCTCGCTCCTATTGGGGATATGCTGTCCTCCTCTCCTGCTATCTCAGCATTCGCATTCCACTCCCATCTCACTAGTTCTTCTCAAACGTTGCCAACCCCCCCCATTCCTCCATTCTTAATCGAACCAAGAATCTGTTTCCTTCCTTTTAGAACCAGAATTGTTTCCTCTTACTATGGCATCTTTGTGTGGCACCGCCTTTGTGCAACTTCTTGCGTCTCGCTTCTCACCGGACCGTCGCTGACACAAAA